>NW_020717020.1:9543-63527 GCF_900518725.1 Notechis scutatus | reverse complement strand
TCCAACTCTGTTATTGTGTCATTCTGTTATTCAAACACAGCAGATTACAACTACTAATGAAAATAGTTGCAAAGGGGTGGAAAAATTTCTTAGCCATTAATACAGCATAAACAACGTCCACCTCACAAACTGTGCAGGTTAGAAATATTGAAGTTTGTGGGTTTAAATCTTTTTATGACCCAAGCTGCTACTTTGGCAGATACTCAGATATCTGGGGAATATTGACTAGATCAGATGCAGATCAACCTGGTCCCTTGGACTTCTGCTGAAAGGACTATTGCCTTGTCTCCAAGTGGTTTAAAGGAGACACCTTCCCAAGATCCTCGACCTGCAGATGCTCTCAGCAGACAACAAACTCTGAGCCTGCTGGGGTCCTCAGGAGGGAGCTTGTGCAGAATTCCATCTTTAACCCAGAATAGCTCTTCTTTGAACTATGGTGCTGGAGAAGACTCCTGCGAGTCCCTTGGGCTGCAAGGCAATCAAACAGGTCAGTCCTACAGGAGATCAACCCTGACTGCTCTTTAGAAGGCCAGATCCTGAAGCTGAAACTCAAATACTTTGGCCACCTCATGAGAAGGAAGGACTCGCTGGAGAAGAGCCTAATGCTGGGAAAGATTGAGGGCAAAAGAAAAAGGGGACGGCAGAGAATGAGGTGGCTAGATGGAGTCACTGAAGCAGTGAGCTTAAATGGACTCCGGGGCAGTGGTGGTATTCTATCAGTTCGGCCCGGTACTGCTGAGCTGGTAACAGCAATGAGCAGTGGAGACCCAACCAGTTCTCTCCGCTGCTCTGCTGTTGTGCCCCACTCACCTGCCTGCCTGGGCTCCCATACTCACCTTTATCTTCTGAATTTGAAGCACAGCTGCTTTGAGCGGCACAGAAGAGTGCCGCGCGGCAACTGCTGAAGCGACCGGGATCGTGCAGGCTTGCAGGAGGTGAGTTAGAACACCTCTACACCTAAGCAAAGTGTACGTTTGGTGTGCACACGCACGCAAAGTGTGTGCATGTGCGCCCACCAAGCCATGCTCACTAAACCGGTGGTAAAAATATTTGAATCCCACCACTGCTCCAGGAGATGACAGAGGACAGGAAGGCCTGGAGGAATGTTGTCCACTGGGTCATGATGGGTCGGACACGACTTCACAACTAACAACAAGGCTCTTCTTGCAGAAGTAGCCTTACCACGCATATCGTAAAAATGATGCGGCTGAACAGGAAGTATAGGAGGTGGAAACTTGGGGAGGTTTCCCTACAAGACCCCCTTTCCAGATAAATCTATAAGCTGCCTATCTCACCCAATAAGAGGTCCTCAGGAGGGAGCTTGTGCAGAACAGAATCTTTAACCCAGAAGGGGCTCTCCTTGCAGAAATAAGCGTCCTACGGACCCCCTAAAAGGGGGGGGGGTGTAAATGAGTAGCTGGAATCCTGGGGTGTTTCAAGAAGAACCCTGCTCCAGATCCGGAGACTGAGATCACCCAAGCCTGGCTTGGCAGTTCACCAGAATCCGTCGATTTCTCCGCTTCCCTGCGAGAAGCCCAGCAAAGACACGCTTTCCAAACCCGGCAGCTGCAGGGTCAGCAAAGGAAGGAAGGAGCCGTTTGCAGGGTCGGTCCAGCGTTTGCAGAGGATGCCGCTTCCTGGAAAAACAGTCCTTCGGCGTGGGAACGGTCACTTCCTGCCCTCCCTTGCAAGCATTGGGGTGAGATGCTTCCCCGGAGCTTGCAAAAGCAATTCGGCTGAATCCGATGGCTGTTTGCAAAGGGCGCCATCTAGAGGGTCCTGCCTGCCAAGCCTGTGGGGCGATGGACGGGAAGCGAGGTGTTCAGGAATAGAATAGAGCTAGAAGGGACCATGGAGGTCTTCCAGTCTAACACCCTGGCTCAAGCAGGAGACCTATACCATTTGGGAGAAGTGACTGTCCAGTCTTTTCTTAAAACCTCCAGTGTTGAAGCACCCACAAGGTCTGAAGGAAAGCTGTTTCACTGGTTAATTGACCTCACTGTTAGGAAGTTTCTCCTTAATTCCAGATTGCTTCTCTCCTTGATTAATTTCCATCCATTGTTTCTTGTCCTGCCCTCAGGTGCTTTGGAAAATAAATTGAAAATAAATTGACCCCCCCACTCTTCTTTGTGGCACCCTCTCAAATACTGGAATATTGCTGTCATGTCCCCTTTATCCTTCTTTTCTCTAGACTACTCAAACTCAAATTCTGCAACCGTTCTTCATATGTTTTACTCTACAGACCTTTAATCATCTTAGTTGTTCTTCTTTGCACCTTTTTTTCCAAAGACTCAACGTCTTTTTTGTAAGGTGGTGACCAAAACTGGATGCAGTATCCCAGGTGTGGTCTTACTAAGGCTTTATAAACCGATACTATGTGGACGCCCAGGATTCCCGGAGTGGGAGATGCCGCTAGAGCCTGGCAGGGACGCTCACTTAGTGGTTCTTCTGTTCCATGTGTGGCTCTGTCTGGGAAAATTTCTATCCAGGAACGCATCATTTCCAGAACCACCTGCTTCTTAGACAAGGTCTGGACTGGAGACCCCATGGAAATCAGAGAAGGGCACACCAAAGAGTTCTTGCCATTGAAATGTGCATTTGAAACAGAAAGTACACAAATGTTGTAGGAAGCAAACTTCTGAAATGAGAAAGGGGCTTAAAAATAGGGTGACTTGGAGGAAAAGGCAACATGGAAACATTCTATATGGAAAAAAGATTTTAATCCTCTGTGAGGAAGGTGGAATCCTTTAAAAAGGGGCCAACAACTGAACTGTCTTCTATACAGGTAGTCTTTGACTCATATTCCTTTGTTTAGTGGTTATTTGAAGTACCTTTGAAGCCATTGTCTACAGAGATTCTCAGTCATCCAGGTCATGGTTGTCCCAAAAGTGCTTTTTCAAGAGGCAACTGGACTTCCTTGGTTTTCTCTACGCCCATTTGCACCACTCGGGCAACCCCAAGGTCACAGATAAACCCCCAAATGACCTCAACAACTTTCTAAAAGAATACAAATGACAAGCTGTCTGCAAGGAGTATAAATTCTTCCATTCCCCACCATCCAATCAGAATTGAAGAAGCTCCTTGGATGGACATCTTCAAAGAGAAACAGTTGCCTCTTGAAAAAACACCTTTGGGATTTGAAGCCATTGTTCCCTACAGGCTCTCCAAGGGTTAAAGGGAGCGAGTGCTTCTCCCTAGAAAAGCCATAATGAGTTGGGGCTCTTCCGGCTCTCTCCTTTGCTGTCCTGGCGGACTTCTCTCAGAGAAACGGCCCTTTGAGGCATCTTGAGAACCTTCGGCAAAGAACCGTTGGAATGGGCGGGGCTAAGAATTCCCTCCTGTCTGTGAGGAGGAGTACAGTGATAAAGACGTCCTCTTCTCCTGGTAAAATAATACTAGCAATATTATAATAGTAATATAATAAAAAATAACAGTCGTGATGAGGGATTCTGCCCTAAAATCCTTTTCAAGGGTAGGACTTGCCCGCTATTGTATTGGAAGATATAATACTAGGCAAGCATTGTTCTTGAGGAACAGCCCCTGATCTGAAGTGACAAAAGCTGTGCGAGTCCTGAAGGAAAGAAAAATCCAGAATAATGAAAGGAATTGAATTTCCTCAATGGGAATATTTTTCAAAAACACCCAGTTCTTTTTTTTTAAGTTATCATCAATTGCAGAAGTGTGGGGAAATAAATATATATAAACAAAGTTTTACACCTGGGCCAAAAAAAAACCAAAGGTGCAAGCACAGATTAGGCGAATCCTGGCCCAAAAACTAACTGTGAGAGGGACCTTGGCGTCTTGGTGGATGATCACTTAAACATCAGAAGTGTGTGGTGGCAGCCAAAAAAGCTAATACAATCCTTGGTTGTAGAAACAGACATAGAATCAAAATCATGTGGAGTATTAACACAACTTCATAAAGCTTTAGTAAGGCCACACCTGGAATACTGCATCATTTTGGTCACATTACAAAAAAGATGTTGAGACTTTGGAAAAAGTGTAAAGAAGAGCAACTAAGATGATTAAAGTCCTGAAGAGTAAAACATGAAGAATGGCTGTAGGATTTGGGCTTGGCTAGTCTAGAGAAAAGGACTAGAGGGGACATGATAGCAGTATTTCAGTATTTAGTGGCTGCCATAAAGAAGAAAGGGCCAATCTATTCTCCAAAGCACCAGAGGCCAGGACAAGAAACAATGGATGGAAACTAATCAAGGAGAGAAGCAACCTGGAATTTAGGAGAAACTTCCTAACAGTGAGGTCAATTAACCAGTGGAACATCTTGCCTTTAGAAGTTGTAGGTACTTCATCACTGGAGTTCTTTAAGAAAAGACTGGACAGTCACTTGTCTGAAATGGTGTAGGATTTCCTGCTTGAGCAGGGGGCTGGATTAGAAGACCTCCAAGGTCCCTGATTCTGATATAGGTATGCAGGAAATTCAGGAAAAGCAAATGTAATGATAATAGAAGAAAAAGATTGTAATGGAAACCAGATAAAGCTGGAAGTCAAAGGTGGATTAATAGGGCTGGTGGCTATACAAGTAGCTCTTGACTTGCAACAGCTCGCTTAGTGATGGTTCAAAGTTACAACCGCACTGAAAAGTGACTTATAATTTTTTCACACTTATGACTGTTGCGGTATCCTCATGGTCATGTGATTTATATTTGGATGCTTGACAACCAACTCACTGGTTGGCAGTGTCTCAGGGTTGTGTGAACACTTTTTTCAATCTTCTGACAAGCCAAGTCAATGTCTATGGAGATTCTCAGTCATCCAAAGAACATCTTCAAAGAGAAACCAGAAAGTCCAGTTGCCTCTTGAAAAAGCACCTTTGGGACAAGCCAAGTCAATGGGGAAACCAGATTCATTTACAACTGTCTTACTAATTTAACCACTGCAGTGATTTACTTGACAAATGTGGCAAGAAAAGTCGTAAAATGGGGCAAAACTCCCTTAACATATTTCTCACTTAGCAACATGAATTTTGGGTTCAATTATGGTCATAAGTTGAGGACTACCTGTATTTTTAATAATAATAAAAAATATATAGAAATTGAAACAAAAAGCAAAGTCAAAGAGCAGACTCAATGGAGCACAAGGTCTTTTTCTGCTATCAGTTTTCCATATTTCTGTGTCTTTTACTCTAATCCAGGGATGTCAAACTCGATTTCATTGAAGGCTGCATCAGAGTTGTGTTTGGCCTCGGGGTCAGGGGGGCATGGTGTGCGTGGCCTGTTCAGTGTCACTCGTGTCAGCGCCTGTGGTGGCCCGAGCACTTTGCCAGCGAAAATGGGCTCCTGAGCTCCATTTTCAGCTGCAGCACCCTCCTGCAACCCTCTGCCAGTGAAAAGCAAGCTCCATTTTCACTGGCAGAGGGTTGCAGGAGGCTGCTGCAGCCGAAAACAGAGTTTGGGAGCCTGGCAGAAGCACAGCGGGCTGGTCCTTCAGTTTCCAGAGCAGCCCCGCAGGCCTTGAGTTTGACACCTGGTCTAGTCCAAACCCCTGCCTGAGGCAGGATGCCTAATACCATCTCAGGCAAACGAAAACCTCCAGCAACAGAGCATCCACAACTTTGAATTTTGACCAGCGGCAATTAAACAGACACTTGCCATTTTAATTTTGATAATTGCAAATCCTCTATACCGACTTCTTTCCTTTTTTGGCTATTACTGTGGGAAAGGAATTATAAGAGACATATTTTCCTGGTGGAATGGTCAGAACAGCACAGCTGTGTCCCGTGTACCTTGAATGGAGATCTACTGTATATTATAAAACATTGTAACATTGCCTGTCTTCCAATATCTAGAGACTCTAGTTCCAATGATAATCTTTACAATGCATCTGTCCTGGCAGTTAGAACAATGCCATGATTGTTCTTGTATGCAGAAGAAAAACAGCAGACATTTGAACATTAAATACATATCAATCACTCTAGTCCCTTTTGAAATAAGGCAAACAAGCAAAAAAAAAATTCCCATAGATCAGTGGCCCCTAACCTTTTGGGCACCAGTTCCATGAAGAGATTTTTCCGCAGACCAGAAGAGGCCATGGTTTTGCATGCTACCTGCACCCTGTGGATGGGGCTTCACTTTTTGGTGTGGCCCGGTTTCTGGCATGCCACGGCCCGGTGCCAGTCAATAGACCGGGGGTTGGTGACCCCTGCTATAGATATTGACCTCTGCTGTTCATTATTTATTTAGTTAATCAGGGCTATCTCATAACACTTTTTTTTTTTGGAAAAAAAGATAAGCAAATATGCTGCTTTGTTTTTATATGTATCTAATATTCACTTTTATAAAAAGATCAATGCTTGTTCATTTGTAAAAAAACAACAACCCACACACAACTACATAAAAATCAGTAAATTTATCTTTAATGGCCATCTATCTCACATGCATGACTGTGTAGCTAACATTGTGAAAAATAATGTATATAAAATAATGAATACACATACATATAAATATAGGCAAATCTAAACCATTATTAAAGGTAGAAATACTATTGAGTGGAATTTTAAATCTTGGAGACTGAACACATGCAGTTTTCTTAGCAGGGTTATGGTTAATGGACAAGGTAAAAAAAAAACAACCACTTTGGTCTATCCTAAATCTCCTTCAACTTTAATTAGATGATCCTGGGAACCCAAAAGTTTTGCACTTGTAGGAGTGGCAAAATCTAGGAGTGGAGTTAAAAGAGAGATCAGTCTAGAATTCCTATGTAGCCACAAGCGGACTAAGTCCAACCCCCTTGAATTCGCGTGTCCCTTATCTAGCTACAAGATGGTGCTGTTAGTTGAGAAGATTAATGTCCAACTAATGCTTAGTACCTGCTTGTAATGGGCAACGAAATTCAAGGTTTGGACTTAGTCCACATGGGGCTACGTAGGAATTCTAGGCTGAGTCCTCTTAACTCTTAAGTCCCTCAAGTTCTGCCACACCTTCTACAGCACCTGGGTGATTTATTTTATGTTAGTTTTTGCTTGAGAATGCCAAACACAAACAATCAAGCCGCTAACCATTTTGATGACTACTTTTGAACTTTCTCCATCTCCTTTATATCATTTTTCAAATGGGACAATCAAAACTATACACAATATTCACATACTGTAGAAGGGAATAACAGTTGCAGCTGTTTTACTTCCATTCTTTTCCCACTGATCCCTAATGTGGGTTTTATTTTTTCTCATCTGCCACATATTGAGTCAATAGCTTCACTGGGGTCTCCATTATAACCTTAATCCTCATTTAATTACAGTCCACTATTCAACAATGTGTACATCAAATTAAGACGTTATGCCCCCAAAACACATCACATTCAACGTTCTTCAAGAGAACTACATTGTCCACTAAATTGCCTGTTCTATTTAAAGAGATTCCTCTCAAATTCCTCACATTTTATTTTCAAGATGTCAGTAACTTCTACAGACTTGGCCAATCTGTGGCATTTTCTCCCAATGATTTTGGGTATTAAGTGGTTGATTGAAGTACAGTCTCTTACCGGTAGATATCCAATTACGAGTTATTACTGCCCTGTCAATAAATGTCACATCAGTCACATATATGAAAAACTGTCAAAATCATACTTCAAAAAGAAACAGGTCAAGAATAAAAATAATGTAAATAAAATTTAATAAAAATGTCATTGCCATTAAAATAAGGAAGCAGACTGGTTCTTGTTTACATGCATCATCCATTATCTCTTATGCCCAAACATGCTCTTTCCAGCTTCCAAAGAGAATAACAAAAATATGAGAAATTGGTGAAGGGGTAGTTTTACTGGAAAAGGAAGGGGGGGGGAGATGTAGAAAATAATAGGACTGGAGGTGTTTGAAGAAGAGATAAGTGGGTATTTATCCACTTGGATAGTAGACGAGAGAGATTTCTACTTAAGTCTTAATTGTAAAGAAACAATTAAATTTCAGATAAATAAGCCTCATAAAAATCAGGTTTAATAAAAAAAAATTGGGCATACCGAGTATCTTGCTGCAATGAGATTATATTTGAGGCATATGCTTAGTTAGATCCCATCAAGTCCATCTATACTGTACCTATCACACAATCTTGGCCTCGTAATAAATTGAAGCTTTTCTAAAACGTTCCTGTAATTGTCTTCATGCATGTTAACCTTCCTTCCCTATCATTTAATCATAATCCATTCCATTTCTATTTTGACACTGTGATCAGAAATGGAACCACATTAAGTTCTTTCCACACTGCATACATCTGCAGGGCCTCCCTTCTTTGTGGCTCCTTTTATCAGACATTCATTATTCTGAGTGAAACTCCTTCCATATTATATGCTGACAGGTGGGTTCTCTCTTGTGTGGATCCTTTTATGAAAAGAGAGAGAAGTATTGTGGCTGAAACTCTTTCCACACACCTGACACTGATACGGTTTCTCTCCCGTGTGGATCCTCCTATGCGAATTAAGGGAACTGCTTGTAATGAAACTTTTTCCACAGTCGCTGCAATGGTATGGTTTCTCACCAGAGTGGATCCTCTTATGTGATATCAGGGAACTGCTTGTATGAAAGCTCTTTTCACATACTGTGCATTTATACAGCTTTTCCCCTGAGTGGATCTTCTTATGGGAACTAAGGTGGCTGCTTTGACTGAAGGTCTTTCCACAATCCAGGCATGAATATGGTTTCATCCCAGTATGGATCCTTTCATGGGAACTAAGGGAAGCACTTTGGCTGAAACTCTTCCCGCATTCCGTGCACTTATATGGTTTCTCCCCCGTGTGGATCCTTTTATGGGCAGTGAGGGAACCACTGGTGGTGAAGCTCTTTCCACAGTCTGTGCATTTGTATGGCTTCTCCCCTGTGTGGATCCTTTTATGGCAGGTAAACTGACTGCTTTGAGTAAAGCTCTTTCCACACTCCATGCATTTGTAGGGCTTCTCTCCAGTGTGGAACCTTTTATGAGAAGTAAAGGAACTCAAGTCTCTAAAACTCCTTCCACAGTCCATGCATTGGTAAGGTTTCTCCCCTGTGTGGATCCTTTTATGGGAAATGAGTTCACTGCTTGTACTGAATCTCTTCCCACACTCCATGCATTGATACGGTTTCATCCCTGTATGGATCCTTTCATGGGAAGTAAGGGAAGTGCTCTGGCTGAAACTCTTCCCACACTCCATGCACTTATATGGTTTTTCTCCTGTGTGAATTCTTTTATGTGAAGTAAGGTTACTGCTCCAACTGAAGCTTTTCCCACACTCAGTGCATTGATACGGTTTCTCCCCTGTGTGGATCCTTTTATGGGAAGTAAGATCACTTCTACTTATAAAGCACTTTCCACAATCTGTGCATTGATACGGTTTCTCCCCTGTGTGGATCCTTTCGTGGGAAGTAAGACCACGTCTCATTGTAAAGTTTTTTCCACACTCCAGACATTTAAATGGTTTCTCCCCTGTATGGATCCTTTTATGGGAAATGAGATCACTGCTTGTACCAAATCTCTTTTCACACTGCAAGCATTGGAAGGGTTTCATCCCTGTATGGATCTTTTCATGAGAAGTAAGGGAAGAACTTTGGCTGAAACTCTTTCCACATTCCATGCACTTAAAGGGTTTCTCTCCTGTGTGATTCCTTTTATGGGCAGTAAGAGAACCACTTGTGGTGAAGCTCTTTCCACAGTCTGTACACTTATACGGTTTCTCCCCTGTGTGAACCCTTTTATGGGAAGTAAGTTGACTGTTTTGACTAAAGCTCTTTCCACACTCCGTACATTTGTATGGTTTCTCCCCTGTATGGAACCTTTTATGGGAAGTAAAGGAACTCATGTCTCTGAAGCTCTTTGGGCACTCCATGCATTGATAGGGCTTTTCCCCTGTGTGGATCCTTTTATGGGAGGTAAGGTTACTGCTCCAACTGAAGCCTTTCCCACACTCTGAGCACTGATATGTTTTTTTTCCCATGTGGCTCCTCTTATGGGAAGTAAGATCACTTCTCCTTACAAAAGTCTTTCCACACTCCCTGCATTTATATGCTTTCTCCTTTGTGTGAATTCTTTCATGGGAAATAAGACCACGTCTCACTGTAAAGTTTTTTCCACACTTCAGGCATTTAAATGTGTGTTTCTCCCGTGTGTGCATCCTCTTATGGGAGATGAGATCACTGCTTGTACAAAATCGCTTTCTGCATGCCGAGCATTGATATGGCTTCATCCCTGTATGGATCAGCTTCTGGGAATTAGGCAAAGCACTCTGGCTGAAATTCTTTCCACATTCCGTGCACTTATGTGGTTTATCTCCCATGTGGATCCTTTTATGCGCAGTAAGGGAACTGCTTGTGGTGAGGCTCTTTCCACAGTTTGTGCATCTACGTGGCTTATCCTCTGTGTGGATACTTTTATGCGAAGTAAGATCAATACTTGTACAGAACCTCTTTCCACAATCCATGCATTTATAAGGTTTCTTTCCTGGATTGGACTTTTTGTGCACAATATGATCATTGCTTGTATAGAAATGTGTTCTGTGTTCTCTGCTTTTACATGACTTCTCCACTCTATGAACGGTTTTCTGGGAGTTAAAAGTACTTTTCTCATTAAAGCTTTTTCCACTGTTTGAACTCTTACGTGATTTCGGTATCCCAATGCTTTGATGTAAAGTAAGATAGAGATTCGAATTATTTTTTCCATGTTCTTTACATTTAGGCTGCTTCTCTTTAGTATAGATACTGCTATATTCATGGACGTCTGATTTATGGATGGACATTTTTTCAGCCTTTACATAGCTCCCTTTTTCTTTGTGATGTTGCATATGGAAGGTGCAATTTTCTCCATACTTAAAACTAGAGGATTTCTCCATCCTATTGTTCAACTGGTTTTCAATCATGTTTGGCTCCTCCTGATTTTGCAATATCCCTTCTCCAGTTTCAGTTTGTTTCAAAGAATTCACATCCGATTCTTTATAATTCTCTGGTTCCTGCTTGTCAACTGTTTGGAAGAAAAAGAAAAGAAAAAGAAATCAGACGTTAAAGGTACGAAGTGAAAGTACCATCACATTATATTAGCTATATATTTATTTCAATACTGCTGTACCAGGTGATAGGACTATGAATGGGGGATTTCTTTACTGCATCTTGGATACTGGTTATTTCCGGAATGTAAGACTGCTTGGAGGTACCTGAAGTATGCGGTCCCACGAAACTCCATTATTTTTTCTCCATTGGAGAAAATAATTTAGTATCAAAGAGAAAATCTCTAGGGCAGTGGTGGCTAACCTTTTTCGGCTCCCGTGCCGATAATTGCGCACGCGCTCGCTTGCATGTGCTCGCATGCCAGCACCCAGAAGGCAATGTCTGCTACCCCCTACACCCCCTGCGCATGCGCGCATGATCCCCTTGCGTGCCGCACGTCTCTGCGCACGCGATTCCCTCATGCGTCTGAGCATGCATGCACGATCCCCTTGTGTGCTTTTGCGCATGCATGCACGATCCCCCTTGCGCACAGCGCATCTTTGCATGTATGCGCATCTCCCACACACACCCTCCGCATGTGCGCCAGATACCCAACAATCAACTGTCGGGCGGTGGCATGCGCATTGGGGCATCTTCTAGGCAACCTCTCGCGTGCCGGGGGGAAATGGCTCTACGTGCCACTTCTGGCACGTGTGGCATAGGTTTGCCAACACAACTCTAGGGAACACCGTCTTGAATTCAGGAGTGGGATATTATCAGCTTTGTTGCTTAACAATCAGTTTCAAGTGTGAAAGAAGGCAAGTTGAAATTAAATCTAGAGAAAATGGAGATGCTGTTGCTACAAGGAAACTGAATTTAGATACTAGGATTCAGCATGAATGAAATAAAAGTCGTCCTCCATTGGAACCCCCCCTCAACCAATGTGCACTCCAGGAGTTCATCTGTCCTTGTATTTGTTGGCAGTCATATAGAGATCTTTGTTTACCCACAGTAACAACTTTGAGATAAACAGTGTGAAACAGTCAGGATATCCTGCAGTGGTGGGATTCAAAAGTTTCTACTACTGGTTCTGTGGGCGTGGCTTGGTGAGCGTGGCAGGGGAAGGATGTTGTAAAATCTCCAGTCAGAGGTGGTATTTGCCGGTTCTCCGAACTACTCAAAATTTCTGCTACCGGTTCTCCAGAACTGGTCAGAACCTGCTGAATACCACCTCTGATATCCTGAACTTGATCTTTTTTCCCCCTCCCCCGACTGGTAAGATTGCTTAAACAAGCTACATCTACTTGAAAAGTTTTTCTGTTCTTTAATAAGGGCTAACCACAAATTAACACACTCTGCTCTGTAATAATAATGAGTTGCTTAGAACTTCCATTTGTGCTGCTGCCTGAAACTGACCAGACCTTAATCAGTTTCATAATGAAGGTTTGGATGTCCTAAAGTGAACAAGGCAAAGAACCCCAGTTAGCACATTCTTCGCAATGTTCATTTTCAATTTTTGCTCATTTACTCATAATATCTTCTTTCCAAATGCAAACATTAATTTCCTTCTTAATAATTATCCAACCACAGGGTGAGCAATCCAAAGGATGGGGGAATAGGAGGGAAAAGGTTTTAAGATTTGCCCTGAAAACCTAGTTTCCCCCTGAGTTGAACTGCAGAGAATTCCTTGCTGTCCCCCATTCCCCCCCACCAGGTATTTGGGGTGGAATCTCCCGGTACTCCGAGTATATTCAGGGACAATTTTTAATAAGGTTTCTCTAAGCGGTTACTTCCAATGCTGTTCTCTCTCCTACACTGTGGTTCTTTGGTATCTGTCCCGCAAACCCCAATTTAAGTATTGATGCACAAATGAGAAGCGACACTTCTGATTTGTGCATCAACGCTTAAATTGAGGTTTGTGGCACAGATACCAAAGAACCACAATGCGAGAGAGATTTCAAATGCTATTATAGACAGAAATAAATAAATAAATGTAAAAGGCGGTTCTGAGATGACTTGCATAGCTAAGTAAGCAGCCTTGGAAACTGTGTCTCAGAAGGTGTTTGTTCCTCTCTTGAGACAACATGAAAACATGAGCTCTTACCAGAACAAGTGGGAGAGGCAATTATTATTTCAATATTATTACTATTTTGATTTGTGGATGACGACTTCCAGTGAGGCGAGGAGAACCAATGCCTGCATTTCTCATGACATTTGAAATTGGTAGCTGGATGCGAGATATGGATTACTGAAATTCTCTCTGGAAGAAAGAGAAATCTGGAAATTTCCTATATGTATTTTGGACAGCTGGTTTTTGTGAGCGGACAGTAGAAATTATCATTTTTTGCACCTGTTTGCAATTAGCTGGGTTCCACCATCTCTGGGCAGTAAATGTAGCTTTTCAGGACTCAAGGTTTGATCAAACCTCTTCCTTTTAATAATTTTGGAGTATTAGTGGGACTTAAAGATGACTGGGAGGAAGAAGGAAAAATAAATAAAACTGGTTTACCTGTATATGGTTAAAGAGTAGGTTATGTTTTGTGATGTTTAATGAATATCTGATTGGATAGTTTTTCTTTTAGAAATATGCAATTGTGTAATGGACTAATCTTTTGATATCTAAATAAGGGGTTATTATTGTAATTTATAATAGAAGGATGAGGGGAATCTAGACTAAATGCTTAGATTAGGTTTTTAAAATTTTTACTACATCTTTATTAAGGCTAGCTGAAGATTTAGAAAAGACTTTATAGAAAATAGGGTAAGATATAGAATGAAAAGGTGTTGTACTGTAGTTTAAGAGTCAGTGATATATTGTTAATCTTCATTACTATTGAGATGAAAAGGGAAAACTTATTGTCTTCGCAAGGGGGTTGCACTTTCTATTTTTTTTCTTTTATGTATTTTTGTGTCAGGTTTTAAATTATCTTATTTATCATAATCCTTAATAAAATTATGCCAAGATTATTATTTTGATTTACATAGCCATCCATCTCACATACATAACTCTAGGTGCAATGCACATAAAGTCATATCAATTCTCTCCAGCTAAAGTACGTGCCTGAATATCCTCCAACAAATTGCTAAGCAATTTCTGATCTCTCATCAGAATATACCTTCCCGACCAATTTCAACCCAGAACAAAATGAATCTCTTACCCATGGACTCCACATGCTTAGCATTTTCCAGCATGACCTCTCTATACAGTGATTTTTGGTCAAAATCCAGCAGAGCCCACTCCTCCTCAGAGAAAAACACAGTTACATCTTCAAAGGACACCAGAACCTAAAGTACAATAGCAATCTTCGTTAACGAACAATTCCAAAAAATATTCACAAATTGCTTATTCTCATGGCAAATTTTTGATCAATTCCTGAGGCACGTTCATTAAGCAAGTATTGGGATATTACTACATGACACCTTAATGTCTTATGTTGCCCAGTAGGAGATACAAGTATTCACTGAACAAGATGAAGATGTCGGGAGATGTTCTCAAGAAGAAACTTGAGATACTATGAATATATGGATGGTATCAGAATACTGGGAAGATGCTTATGCTCTGATAAACTTGTTAGCTGGGCAATATTAAATTAGCTCTGAAAAACTGATTCAGACCACTGTGGAGAGCGTTTCATGTTCCTTGAATAAATAATTTTGCACTTTGGGAGGTGGGATCCTCCTACCTGAGTGGGAAGTACAACCCTTGTTTCTGCACCACCACAAAGAAGAGACCTTTTCATTGGTACAGTCACTATTGCTCCATTTTCTGAGAATGAGATAAAAGCAGAGGAAGTACATGTTTTAAAAACAGTAGGAGAAAAACTCTGCACACGGGGCTAAGGTATTATAGCAACAGGAACTCAAAGACTTCAGGCAATGGATACTTCCCAGTACTCCAATACATCAAAAGGAACCTCTTTTACCTGATGAAGTCTCCTGAGATGGATGCTCCTGGGACATCTTCCCGGAGACAATTTCTGGAGGGAGATGTGACACCCCCTCTAATGCTTCAGAACCTTGGGTGGCCATCTCCATGAACGGCGCACGAACCTAAAATAGCAGCCAAACAAAATATTACTGCCCCTGTCCCAACTTGTTTTATGTCCTCAGAAATAATCAGGGTGAAAATGGATAGAACCATTTACTTAACCAGGACAGGATTCTATTAAAGGTAAAGATTCCCTCGCCCATATGTGCTAGTTGTTTCTGGCTCTAGGGGGCGGTGCTCATCTCCGTTACAAAGCCAAAGAGCCAGCGCTGTCCGAAGACATCTCTGTGGTCAGGTGGATGGATGACTAAACACCAAATGTGTATGGAACGCTGTTACCTTCCCACCAAAGTGGTCCCTATTTTTCTACTTGCATTTTTACATGCTTTTGAACTGCTAGGTTGACAGAAGCTGGGACAAGTAATGAGAGCTCACTCTGTTATGCGGTGCTGGGGATTCGAACCGCCGAACTGCCAACTTTTCTGATCGACAAGCTCAGCGTCTTAGCCACTGATTATCCTAATTATATCAGAATGGAAACATGTAAAATTTATTCATATTGATCTCACCTGCTGTTTTTGCTGCATTTTCTGCTCCACTTGGCTCAAGAGGAAACTTTCAGCCAGACCCATTTCTGGAGAGCTGGTCTCTGTTTTACATATCCAGCCACAGTTCTCCATCTGGGACAGGGTGGCCAGTGGCAGGACCACCAAATCCATCATCTGAGTTTTCCTGTGGTCCTCTTGGCTCAGCCACCGATCATAAAGATGGTGGAGTTGGCAGCATACTTCTCGGAGTCCTTCAGCTTCCTGGCAACAGAACTCCCTGAAAGGGCAACGATGGACAACGCAATGTGTGGTTTCTTCTTTCAGAATGTCCTGCTGAGTTCTTGCCATTTTTCCAAATAAATCCAAGCGCTCTTCTGAATCTGCAAAGCAACTTTCATTCATGGGAGTAGAATCGCAAGGAGAGACCCCTTCAGCCATCTTGAAGAATGAGGCATTTCTCCCCTCCATGACTGGATTCTTTGGGAATTACCGTATGTCCAGCTTGCAGGCTAAGATGTAGAAAACTATAATCCAAAGCACTGACAGGAACCTTTCATTATTTAATATGTTTACAATTTACTTTCCTGAAAAATATCCACGAGAGTGGCTTGCAGGGATTAAAAGCAAAAACAGTAGATCACAACTGCTGATGAAAGATAATTGCAATGGGTGGGGGAAAAAATCTTGGACATTAACACATGTACCACTTCCACCACTGGTACACATTACAAAGGATATGCAAGTTTGTTTTGAAACTTAAGAAATCTTGAAGTTTGTGGGATTTTTTTTTAAAAAAAAACTATGTATCCAGGGTGCCACTTTGCAAAGACTCTGATATTGACACAAGAGGCGCAGATCAGCCTGAACTTTTGGATTGCGTCAGAAGGGGCTATTTCCCTTCCTCCAAACCCTGGAAGGATGGCTTCCCAAGCCAGGAAACCCAGATCCTCCAAACTGTGGATGTTCCAGATGCTCTCAACAGAAATCCAACCCTAAACTTAGAATAGAATAGAATAACAGTTGGAAGGGACCTTGGAGGTCTTCTAATCCAACCCGCTGCCCAGGCAGGAAACCCTACATCATCACTTCAGACAAATGGTTATCCAATCTCTTCTTAAAAACTCCCAGTGTTGGAGCATTTACAACTTCTGGAGGCAAGTTGTTCCACTGATCAATTGTACTAACAGTTAGGAAATTTATTCTCAGTTCTAGGTTGCTTCTCTCCTTGATTAGTTTCCACCCATGGCTTCTTCTCCTATCCTCAGGTGCTTCGGAGAATAGCTTGACTCCCTCTTTTTTGGGGCAGCCCCCGAGATATTGGAACACTACAAGAACATTACAAGAAGGTGTGTGGAGCCCTGAAACAGACCCAGGAAGGGTAGTTTGAAGAGTCCACCATGCCTCTCCTAAGACACAATTATAAGCTATCTCCCATTCCTCCTACGGAAAGCTGGTTTTTCCTTCCCCTCTTTATCACACAAGGAGAAAAGTCTTTTAACAAAATAACAGACTTGGAAGGGACCTTGGAGGTCCTACACCACTTCAGACAAATGGTTATCCAACATCTTTTTAAAAACTTCCAGTGTTGGAGCATTCACAACTTCTGGAGGCAAGTTGTTCCACTGATTCATTGTTCTAAGTGGCAGGAAATTTCTCCTTAGTTCTAAGCTGCTTCTCTCCTTGATTAGTTTCCATCCATGGCTTCTTATCCTGCCCTCAGGTGCTTTGGAGAATAGCTTGACTCCCTCTTCTTGCTGGAGTCTTTAAGAGGACTGCGCAGAATTCAATCTCTAATCAAGAAGCTCCTCTCCTTGCGGAAATTAAGAGCCCGGCGCACCTTGCAAAAAAAAAAAAAAATGGGGCAGGTGAGTGGGAAGTGCAGAAGGTGGAATATTGGGGGATTTCCAGCTAAGCCCCACAAGATCCCCTCCCCACACCTCCAGATCTGGAGATACCGAGAAGATCTCCTGGTCTGGCTGGGCAGCCCGACAGAATCCGCCACTTCCCTGCAAGGAGGCGCTTCGCAAGCCGGGCAACTGCGGAGAAAGGAAGGGCCAGCGAAAGAAGGAAAGAGCCGTTTGGAGGACAGGTCCAGCGTTTGGCGGAGAACGCAGCTTCCTGCAAAGCACTCCCTCGGTGTGGGGAAGGGTCATTTCCTGCCCTCCCCTTGCAAGCATCGGGCGAGATGCCGCTAGGAACGAGGCAAAAGCTCTTCGGCTGAACCCGGAGGTGGTTTTTGCAAAGGGGCGCCCTCTGGCGGGTCCTGAGTGCCAAGCCTGCAGGGCGATGGATGGGTTGCTCCAGAGGGAGATGCTGTATCATAAGGGGCTTTTGTCCAAGAAACCATCCCTCTGCTTGTCTATGGAGATTCTCAGACATCCAGGTCAGGGGTCTCCAACTTTGGCCACTTTAAGACTTGTGGATTTCAACTCCCAGAGTTCCTCAACCAATAAAGCTCTGCCCAGAAGCTTCTTGGATGAGAAGCAAAACATCTTCAAAGAAAAACAAGTAAGTCCAGTTGATTCTTGAAAAAGCACTTTTGGGACAATCATGACCTGGACATTTAGCTATGCAAGACCTGAAGAACCTTCTTGGATGAGAAACAAAATGTCTTCAAAGAGAAACCAAGAAAGTCCAGTTCCCTCTTGAAAAAGCAACTCTGGGACAACCAGGACCTGGATGACTGAGAATCTCCATAGATATTTAACTGTCTCTTAATAGTTGGTCTCACAATAATCAGAATCTAATTCCAGCAAAGATCTGGCATCCATAGCTATGTCTCCTGCTCACCTGTGAATGTTGAAGTCGGTATTGCAAATGGACTATGGGGTGGGGGCAATCCTCACCTTCACTTAGGGAAAGTGCATAACTGTTGGAAGTGAAAACCCACCCCTCTCCTAGGAAAATGAAATATTTTAGGATATACTAAAAAGGCAAAATATTTCCCCTAAAAAGAAAAATAGAAACTCAAAAGAGGCAGAAACTCTCACACACACCCAACCTTTACTGATGGGCCATTACTCTGGCCTGGGTCAGTCTATTTTACATAACAAAGATCTACTCCAGGTAAAGCTATATTAGGAATTGCTTAAAGCCCTTTCATTACATCATCATCCAGGAAGGCTTCAACCAAGCCTGGGACTCAGGACAGCCTACAGCAGGGGTCCCCAACCACCGGTTCACGGACCGGTACCGGTCTGTGGAACAAGTCCTACCGGGCCGCTGGTTTGCTGGGCGCCGCCATCTTTTTTTGATGAAAAAGTGCTTCCGGTGAGCTTTTCCGGGTAGAAAGCTCACCGGAAGCACTTTTTCTTCAAAAAAAGATGGCGGCGCCCAGCTGATGCCGGTACCGGGCCGCGGCGCCCAGCTGATGCCGGTACCGGGCCGCGGCATAAAAAAGGTTGGGGATCACTGGCCTACAGGGTTGCCCCTGCATGGCCCCATGGGAGACTGACAGCCAATCAGAATACAAGCTCAAATTCAAATCTCAACAGCAGGCATAAAACCAAGGGTTTCTCAGCATCTCTGACTCTTTTCTTTTCTTTCACCCAACATCTTGAAGCATGTGATCGTCCTTTTCACTTTGGAGCTCCAAGGCATGTGGTCCTCTCCACCATTAAACCATCTTTCCAAACAGCCTCCATGTTTCCAGTGTATTTTTCCCCACTTGGAACTGAATCCAGAAGGATAATTCTTCCAACGTAACAAAAAATGTATTTTTATATGAATGTATTTGATTCACAGGCGACTACAAATTAAGCAAGGGTGTGTTGGGAGAATTTCCCTCAGTCTAAAGTACCCTGTTAAAAGGTGTGTGTGTGTGTGTGTGTGTGTGTGTGTGTGTGTGCATCAGGAGCTTTTTAACTTCTACCAACTTCTTTTTAACTTCACCTCAATTCTCTCTCTAGGTCAGTGGTGGCTAACCTTTTTGGGCTCCTATGCCAAAAATTACGTGCGGGCAAGTGCACACACACTTGCATGCCAGCACCCAAAAAGGAATGCACGTAGCTTCCCCACGCCCCCTGCGCATGCGCGCACGATTCCCATCCCCACCCCCTTACCTGCACTGCGCCTCCCAGCTGATTTTTGGCCCTTTTGAGGCCTTTTGCGACCTGCCAAAGGCTTGAGGGATGCCTCTGCAGGCTTTGCAGGTGGAAAAATGGGTCCGTTTCATCATTTCTGGTATTTCTGGAAATATAGGAAGTGATGAAACGGGCCTATTTTTCGGCCTGCAAAGCCTACAGAGGCATCCCTCAAACCTCTGGCAGGCCAAAAAAGGCCCCAAAATCAGCTGGGAGACGCGTGCATGCGCAGTGAGGTAAATTTGCCTAGGGCTTGCATGCCCGCACAACAGGGTGGGCTTCAAAAATTTTAGCAAAGGGTTGCTGGGTGGGCGTGGCCATGGTGGGTGTGGCCTAGTCGGCCTCCTGCTCCACAGCCAGTGGGGGAGGGGCTCCAGAAGCTTTCCTCGAGCTTCTGAGAGGGCAAAAATGGCCTTCCCGGGCTCTGGAGGCTCTCTGAAAGCCAGGAACGGGCCCATTTCCGGCCTTCCCAAACTTCCGGGAAGCCCATTTTTCACCATCCCCAAGCCTCTGTGCATGCCCTGCATTTACCTGCATCCAAAATGGGCTGTGTGGGGACTTCTGGGAGGGGCGGGGTGGACGGGGCCAGCCAGGAGTTGGATTTGGAGGTTCTCCAAACTGCACAAAATCTTAGCTAGGGGCTCTCCCGAACCCCTGCCGAACACCCAGCAGCCCACCCTTGCTGTTACCCTAGGAAGGGTAACCCTCAGACTAGGAAGCCAATGCCATGAAAGTCAGTACTACAGGTAGTCGTCAACTTACGACCACAACTGAGCCCAACATTTCTATTGCTAAGTGAGACATTTGTTCAGTGACTTTTGCCCCATTTTACGACTTTGCTTGCCACATTTGCTAAGTGAAACACTACAGTTGTTAAGTTAGTAACACGGCTGTTAAGTGAATCTGGCTTCCCCATTGACTTTGCTTGTCAGAATGTCGCAAAAAGTGACCACGGGACACTGCAACCGTCATAAATGTGAGTCACTTGTCAAGCACCCGAATGTAAATCACGTGACATGGGGATGCTGCAATGGGTCATAAGTGTGAAAAATGATCACAGGTCACTTTTTTCAGTGCCATTGTAACTTTGAATGGTCACTAAATGAACTTGTTCTATAGGACTACCTATAGAAAGCTATACAGGTAGGCCTTGACTTTCAACCACAATTGAGCCCAACATTTCTGTTGCTAAGTGAGACATTTGTTAAGTGAGTTTTGCCCCATTTTACAACCTTTCTTGCCATACCTGTGAATCACTGCAGTTGTTAAGCTAGTAACACAGGTTGTTAAGCAAATCTGGATTCCCCATTGACTTTGCTTGCCAGAAGGTCGCCAAAGGGGATGCAGGACCCTGGGACGTCGCAACGGTCATAAATATGAATCAGTTGCCAAGCGTCCAAATGCTGATCCCATGACCATGGGGATGCTGCAATGGTCATAAGTGAAAATAAAAAAGAGTCATGGGTCATTTTTTTCCAGTGCCATTTGAACAGTCATTAAGTGAACTGTTGTAAGTCGAGGACCAGAAACCTAGACCTCCTGTCCCCCCTCCTGCCATCTGCAACTGGGACTTCCAGGATGAAAGCATTCCAACCGGCTCTGTTTGTCCTCCTGGGCAGGGGTCTCCAACCTTGGCAACTGTAAGACTTGGGGACTTCAACTGGGAACTGAAATCCACAAGTCTTACAGTTGCCAAGGTTAGAGATCCCTGCTTTTGGGGATGCAAGCAGCGCCTCCAACCCTTTGGAAAACCCCGGAGACAGCTAGGAACAAACAAACGGGCTTTCTTGCCCGGCGGCTGCGGAAAAGAAATGGATCCGCCCAAGCCTTTTCCTCGCCTGGGACCTCGATCTCCAAAGAGGCTTGCAGGCGGGAGCCACTGAGGCCGGAGAGTCGCGCAGATGGCAGCCGCGCCCAGGGACATCAAAGGCTCCGGGCATTTTCGTTCTCTCCAGGCTTTCCAAGGGTTAAAGAGAGCGAGTTCTTCTCCCTAGAAAGGCCATATTGAGGAGTGAGGGGGTACTTCTGACCCTCTTCTTCGCTTTCCCGGCGGATTCCCCTCAGAAAAAACAAACCCAGGTCTTTGAGGCATCTCGGGAAAAAACCATTGGGAGAGGCGGGGCTAAGATTTCCCGCCTGTCTGTGAGGAGGAATCGCGCGACTGAGACGTCCTCTTTTTCTAGTAAGTTAACGATCGTAATATTATAATAGTAATATAATTAAATAATATTAATGCCGAAGAATTCTGCCCTAAAGTCCTTTTCAAGGGTAGGACTCGCCTGCTACTGTATTGAAGATACGGTGCTAGCAAACATTGCTCCTGAGGAACAGTGGTCTAAAAGTGACCATCTCTGAGGGGAAGCTGTGGCAGTCCTGCAGGAAAGAAAAATCCAGAATATTGAAATGTTGAATTTCCCCAATCGGAATATTTCTCAAAGACATCCAGTTCTTTTTTTTTTTTAAGTTACTTCAGGAATTGCAGAAGTATGGGGAAATATAGGTAATAGGATTGTGAGTTTGTTAGTAGGATTCACTGGGTTAGGGATTTTATGACTTTAACTGTGAATTGTATTGTATTAGGGAGGTTCAGCCAATCTCATTATACACATGTACTCTGACAAAAGTTTGAACTGAACCTGGTAGTCCTCGACTTACGACCCTATTTGAGCACTGTGAAGCTGTATAGAAGTCTAGGTGCTATTGCTATCTATAGGGTTATATTAATAGGTTAATACAGGATATGGGGTTTAAATGTTGCTTTCCCTTAGATTCAGGGTGGTAGCAAGGGGATATGAAAGTTTGCCTTGATGGAAGTAAATACACTGCTCAAAAAAATAAAGGGAACACAAAAATAAGACATCCTAGATCTGAATGAATGAAATATTCTCATTAAATACTTTGTTCATTACATAGTTGAATGTGCTGACAACAAAATCACACAAAAATTATCAATGGAAATCATATTTAGCAACCCATGGAGGTCTGGATTTGGAATTACACTCAAAATTAAAGTGGAAAAAAACACTACAGGCTGATCCAACTTTGATGTAATGTCCTTAAAACAAGTCAAAATGAGGCTCAGTAGTGTGTGTGGCCTCCACGTGCCTGTATGACCTCCCTACAACACCTGGGCATGCTCCTGATGAGGTGGCAGGTGGTCTCCTGAGGGATCTCCTCCCACACCTGGACTAAAGCATCCCCCAACTCCTGGACAGTCTGTGGTGCAACGTGGCATTGGTGGATGGAGCGAGACATGATGTCCCAGATGTGCTAAATTGGATTCAGGTCTGGAGAACGGGCGGGCCAGTCCATAGCATCAATGCCTTCGTCTTGCAGGAACTGCTGACACACTCCAGCCACATGAGGTCTACCATTGTCTTGCATTAGGAGGAACCCAGGGCCCACTGCACCAGCATATGGTCTCACAAGGGGTCTGAGGATCTCATCTCGGTACCTAATGGCAGTCAGGCTACCTCTGGCGAACACATGGAGGGCTGTGCAGCCCCCTAAAGAAATGCCATCCCACACCATTACTGATCCATTGCCAAACTGGTCATGCTGGAGGATATTGCAGGCAGCAGAACGTTCTCCACGGCATCTCCAGACCCTGTCACGTCTGTCACATGTGCTCAGTGTGGACCTGCTTTCATCTGTGAAGAGCACAGGGCGCCAGTGGAGAATTTACCAATCTTGGTGTTCTCTAGCAAATGCCAAACATCCTGCACGGTGTTGAGCTGTAAGCACAAACCCCACCTGTGGACGTCGGGCCCTCATACCACCCTCACGGAGTCTGTTTCTGCGTTTGAGCAGCCACATGCACATTTGTGGTCCTCTGGAGGTCATTTTGCAGGGCTCTGGCAGTGTTCCTCCTGTCCCTCCTTGCACAAAGGCGGAGGTACCATTCCTGATGCTGGGTTGTTGCCCTCCTACGGCCTCTTCCACGTCTCCTGATGTACTGGCCTGTCTCCTGGTAGCGCCTCCATGCTCTGGACACTACGCTGACAGACACAGCAAACCTTGCCACAGCTCACATTGATGTGCTATCCTGGATGAGCTGTACTACCTGAGCCACTTGTGTGGGCTGTAGACTCCGTCTCATGCTACCACTAGAGTTAAAGCACTGCCAGCATTCAAAAGTGACCAAACCATCAGCCAGAAAGCATAGGAAATGAGAAGTGGTCTGTGGTCACCACCTGCAGAACCACTCCTTTATTGGGGATGTCTTGCTAACTGCCTATGCTTTCCACCTGTTGTCTATTCCATTTGCACAACAGCATGTGAAATTGATTGTCAATCAGTGTTACTACAGAAGTGGACAGTTTGATTTCACAGAAGTGTGATTGACTTGGAGTTACATTGTGTTGTTTAAGTGTTCCCTTTATTTTTTTGAGCAGTGTACATTGTAGCATATTCCAGAGCCCCCGTTACAAGGAAAAAAATATTCAATCTATTTGAGATGCATTCTCTCAGCAGACTGCCTGCATCAGTGGTTGCCAGCTGGTGGGCTGTGAGAAAATTTTGGTGATCCGTAGAGAAATATCATCCCCAGAGCACCCCCCCAAAGCAATTTATCCAGGCTGCACAGGAACACAAGGCTGCACCGCCCACATGGCTCACGGGAACCCTCCCCGCCCACTCACTCCTTACCTGGCAAACTTGCCTACTAAGTTGCTATTTTTCATCCCCCCCCCAACCATCAGCTGTTCTGCTGTGCCAGGAGATTTAGATTAGCTAGAAAGCTGGACCTTGTTGGATTAACCTTCCTTAGAACTGAAGGGATATTATTCAGTGCAGACTCAGGTAGCCAATGGAAGAAAGATAGATCTGTGATTCTGTGAGCAACTCAATCTGCCTGCCTGCTTTGCCTGATTTGGGTAAAAGTTGCTCTTTTTTTAAATAAAAAAATCTATATTTACATAAATATTTATAATATTTACATACAAGCCATGCCCAGCCAGTCACATGATCACCAAGCCACACCCACAGAACCGGTTAAGAAATTTGAATCCCTTCCCTTTCCCTCCCTTCCCCAACATCAGCAAGCCACCATCAGTCAAAATTCGTATTAGTGGTCCCTGGGATTGCCTTTATATTGCACTAAATTCATGAACTATACTAGAGAGGAGGAAATGAGAGGCATGATGTCAGGGTAGTAAGTTGAATGAGGCAACGGTTGCCAAGCCGTATGTTTCAGTTTTGTTTCGACCATTACAACAGTCACCCAGTTTCGTGAACGCCAATTCTCATCCAATTGTTATTTGTTTATTTCTCATGTGCTCTTTTAAGTTTGAACTTAACTGTATTTTTTTAACTGTAATATTTAATGGCATCATATAGTTTGATAACTATGATTTCTTGTTTTGTTTTAGATTCAAATGAAATGAACCCATAATGGGTGAAAAAAAGCAAAGGAATATTTTGCATTTCTTTAGCAATGTAAAAGATAATGTTACTAATGATAATAGTAACAACAACAATATGTGTACTTCACTTAACTGTGAGCTGATCAATGAATCAGAGCCTCCACAATCCTCATCAGGCACCATTAGGAAGAACATTCGAACTGGAGGTGGAAAGAAAAAAAAACTCAAAGTATCAAGAAAATATGATTCGAACTACTTGAAATTTGGATTTATTCAAGAACCTGGTAGTGAGCTGGATCCACGACCGCTTTGTGTTGTGTGTTCTGAGAGTTTAGTAAATGATGCCATGACACCTTTGAAACTCAAAAAACACTTCCAATTAAAACACCCAGATTTAGCTAAGAAACCGCTGGAATATTTTCAAAGAATGCATGAAAATATGCAAAAGCAAGTAATTCCTTTAACAAAAATGACCGTTGAAGATAAGTCCTTAGTAAAGGCTTCTTATCTGACAGCACTTCAGATCGCAAAAAATAAAAAGTCGTATACGATTGCAGAAGAATTAATTAAGCCTTGCATGTTACAAGCCTGTGAAGAGGTTTTGGGAAAGCAGGCTGTCCAGAAACTGAAAATAATTCCTATGTCCGCTAACACTGACAAGCACAGAATTGAAGACATGGCTGAAGATATTGAAAATCAAGTTATAGAAATGGTGAAAAACTCACCATTTTATTCAATTCAACTTGATGAATCAACAGACATAAGTAACAAGGTTCTTCTCCTTTGTTTTGTGAGGGTTGAGTGTGAAGGAGAGTTACAGGAAGAACTACTTTGTTCACTCAACTTGCCAGGTAGAACAACTAGCTCTGAGATTTTTGAAGCACTTAATAGTTATTTCCTGGAACATGGAATTGAATGGAAAAAATGTATTGGGATATGTACAGACGGTGCCTCAAATATGACTGGACATCTTTCAGAAATTGTTGCAAAGGTAAAAAATGTTGGTCACCCAGACATTTTGTCTACACACTGCATTATACATTGTGAACAACTTGTGGCAAAAAAAATGTCCCCAGAACTACACGAAGTGTTATCAGATGTTATTAAAATTATAAATGAAATTCAGCACAAGGCACCCAATTCTCGAATGTTCGAGGAAATTTTTGAAGAAATAGGTTCTGAGTGTACTCACCTTCACACTGAGGTGAGATGGCTGTTGAGGGGCAAAATACTAACCCGACTGTTTGCTCTACACAAAGAAGTCAAATCATTTTTCCAGCAGCAAAATAATCTGAAATTTCAAAAACTCTTGTCCAATGATGAGTGGGTAGCCAAGCTTGCATACCTGGCAGATATTTTTTCGCAGTTAAGTGATCTAAACATATCTTTGCAAGGACAACTTAAGGATATATTCACACTACGAGGTAAAATTGATGCGTTTCAAGAGAAAATATTACTGTGGCAAATGCGGTTGGCTGAAGAAGATCTGCAGATGTTCTTAAATTTTGATGACTATATGAGAGAGAAAGATGTCAATCGGCAGGTGGTAACCATTGTTCAACAGCACTTGCAATCACTCACAGAATCTTTTGGTCGTTATTTTCCAAAGAAAGAAGATCCCAGACATGGCAATATGTGGATAATAGATCCATTTGCAGCAAAAATTGAAGATTGCAATTTAAGCATGAATGAAAAAGAAAGTCTCATTGACTTATCATCCAGTGACCGTCTCAAAGCTAAATTCCAATCACCCATATCAAAATCTCATTTTTGGCTCTCTGTAAAAAGTGAATACCCATTGCTGAGTGAAAAAGCAATGAAAATTTTGATTCAATTTTCAACAACATATTTATGTGAAAAGACATTTTCATCTGTCACAGCAATTAAAACTCAGTACAGTTCTTGGCTTGAAATAAAAATGGCTCTCCGTCTTGTAGTAACATCATTGGAGCCAAAAATCCATAAACTTATTTTAAACAAGCAGGAACAAATATCATACTAAAATGTGTAATACTTAAATAAGCTTCAATTATTTTGTAATAATTAACTTTAATAATTTTGTTACAATTAGACAACCTTTAAAGATTTTGTTATGATTAAATAAGCATTTACTACTTTGTCATAAATAAGCATTTATAATGTTATATTAAATAGGTGCATTTCATATTAATAAAATGGAAGTTCTCTGATAATTATTTTACAAATGTACGTATCTTTTTAAAACAATCATTAGTGATCCACAGGATTTAAAATTATGAATTTAGTGGTGTGAAAGATTGGCAACCACTGACGTTGAGGACTCCAATCCATCTCAGCATATATTACTTACTCTATCTGAGCTGGAGGCAGATGTTGGTTCCACCAGAAAAAAAAGATGTCTCAACAATTAGTACAGAAAAAATAACCTTGTCATTTTTTTTATTGTGAGCACAATGGCATACATTAAAAATGAAATTCTGTTGCCTCCTCTCAAAAGAAGGTATATATCTACCTATACACATAACATATATATATAGAGAGAGAGAAGGAGTGGGGGGGGAGCGCAACATTATCATATTTCCAGCAGATAAAGGTAATGCCACAGTAGTAATGAAAAAAAAAAAGACTACGAAATAAAACTGGCAGACCTACTACAACAGGGGTCCCCAACCACCGGTCCGCGGACCGGTACCGGTCCGCGGAACAAGTCCTACCGGGCCGCGGCTTGCTGGGCGCCGCCATCTTTTTTTTCATGAAAAAGTGCTTCCGGTGAGCTTTTCCGGGTAGAAAGTTCACCGGAAGCACGTTTTCATCAAAAAAAGATGGCAGCGCCCAGCTGATGCCGGTACTGGGCCGCGGCGTCAAAAAGGTTGGGGATCACTGTACTACAAGACTCCACATTCTAACCCATAAACACTGACCCAACCACATATCTAGAAAAAATAAGAAAATCATAACCAGCAACATTAGCAAAGAGATCCAACAGAAGATCATCCCAAGAGAAAAATCTTCCAGATGCCCCAAATTATACGGCCTCTCCAAAATACACAAAGGCATACCTCTTAAGACCCACAGTCAGCTCCATAGGAGCACCACTACAAAACCTGGCCAAATACCTAGCAAAACAGCTACAGCCCCATGCTGAAGCAGCAGCTTCACATGTACAAAACTCATACCGCTTAGAAATGATCAAAAATCTACATGGAACAAAGAGACCTGCTAGTAAGTTTTGATGTGGTTTCACTATCACCCAAGTCCCAGTGAAAGAAACCCTACAAATCATCAAATACAAACCACCCAAGCACCTCAGAACTAACTGAACACTGCTTAACCAACACATATTTCATATACAAAGGACAAAGATACAAGCAGATCGAAGGAGCCCCCATGGGATCACCACTGTCACCCGTTATTGCAAATCTGTTCATGGAAGAATTCGAATCCAGAGCCCTGGCAAATGCCACTCACAAACCCAAACTATGGCTAAGATACATTGATGACACATTTTTTATTTGGCCCCATGGAAAAGAAAACCTAAATAATTTCCTAACACAACAATACATCCCCCAAAATCAAATTCACCATGGAAACGGAAACAAACAACTACCATTCCTAGATGTACTAATCTACAAAAAGACAGATGGCACACTAGGACACACCATATACGAGAAGAAAACACACATCAACTGCTACCTAAACACTCAGTACCACCACCACCCAGCACAAATAAACTCCTTAGCCAAAACACTAATTACCAGAACCAAATGCCTGGCAGACAAGGCACACATAAAGACTGAAATATGCACCCTGACCAAAATACTGATAGCTAATGGCTCCCACAAAAACAAAATCACGTGATCCACAAAAACACACTGAAACACAATAGGGACCAGAAAATGAACAAACCTATGGAACAGCTGTCCTGCCCTACATAAGAGAAACAAAAGACAAAATCAGCAAAATACTATGCAGGCATCACATCAAGACTGCCTTCAAAATGGACAAAAAAATAGCAGCCATCCTAAGAAACCCCAAAGACCGAGAAAACCAAGGCATATATGAAGTACCCTGTGCATCATGCCCTGCCATACATAGGACAAACCAACAGAAGGATAAGTACCCGCCTTGAAGAACACAAGAATGCAATAAAAAAGCTGGAACACACTTCCTCACTAGTCCAACATACAAAAGCCACAGGTCATAGCATCGACTTCAATGGCACCAAAACCCTAGCTACTATAGAAAACCCAGGCTACAGAATCATCAGAGAAACCATAGAAATTGATAAAAGACCTAATAGTATGAATAGAAGAGATGACTCCACCAGACTATCAATCATCTAGAAGCCTGCACTCACAAACAAAAAAAATCTCTATACCACAATCCAGGCAAGCACCTGGACACAAACAAACCCCTCCTAATACCTCCAGCCCAAACATGCCCCAGCCAGCTACCCCAATAAAACCTAGCTTCCTAATAAATATCGGCCATTCACAAGAAACCAAGCTGCACTAAGAAACCCCAATGCACAAAACACAATGTTGCCAACCAATCAAGAACCCAGCAACTCGAAGACCAATAAAAACAGACCTAGACTCCCAGCCAATCAAGATGAGGAAAAAGCCATTCAAATAAAGCAGAAAGCCAGCACCAAATTCAAACAAAAACTGCTGCTAAGCCTGACACACAGGATTAAAAAGAACCCACTAAACAAGCCTGAGGATGGCAGATGAGATTCTGCTGAAACGTCACAATTAAAAAAGCACAAATATTAAGACGTGAGAAAATACCTGAAGAAACCTAAATACCATACATGTAAATTCCCATGAAAACATAAGAAAACACACACACGTGTATGTATGTATTTATATACACTGCTCAAAAAAATAAAGGGAACACTTAAACAACACAATGTAACTCCAAGTCAATCACATTTCTGTGAAATCAAATTGTCCACTTAGGTAGCAACACAAACAGATCCCCCCGATACCTCCAGTTCAAACACACCCCAACCAGGCACCCAGATGAAACCTAGCTTCCTAACAAATGATAACTGTCCATTTACTCGGAGCCAAGCTGCACTAAAAGCCTCCAATACCGGAACACAATGTTGCCAGCCAATCAAGACACACAAAAAGCCACAAAACAGACAGAACATATTAGAAACACCAATCAAGCAGAACACAGCAAACTCCAAGACCAATAAACACAGACCAATACTCTCAACCAATCAGGATGAAGAAAAAACCATTCTGGCACAGCAGTAGGCTAGCCCCAAATTTAAAACTGAAACAACTGTAAAAGTCTGACTCACAGACGAACACAATACAGAAGCCTGATGATGGCAGATGAGATTCTGCCGAAACATTGCTACAACTTTAAAAGCACAACTATAATGACGTGGGAAAATACCCGAACAAAGCTGAATACCATACATGTAAGTACCTGCGAAAACTTAAGAAAACAAACATATATATGTATATGCATATGCATATGTATATGTATATGTACATACACTGATCTCTTGTCTATTTTGAATACATAAGGGAAAGGAAACTTAAATATTCACAAGGTTGATACTATATGGAACAAAACTGACAATCTAGATGTTCTGCTTCAGACAAGTCTCCAGAAGGTAACAAGGATAAAAATGTGAAGAGGATGTATAGCATCCCAGACAGTACTGCTGACCTGTACCATCATCCTCTGGGTCAGACAAAGGGGACAGAAGGATAGTTCTTTTTTTGAAGCTATTAACATCTGGGGAAGTATTGAATAAAATCCTTTTCAGATTGAAGCTACTTATGTAATCCTCTCGTCAGGTGACTTACATGTTTGATTATGCTGGGAAAGCCCTATAAATGGTATCCCTGGGCAGGGATTTACTTGATTCCTCCTTGCCTTTGAACCTTATGCATCCACATAGATGAAAATTCCCTGCATTGGAAGAACAGTGAAGAAGAAAGGGAAATTTGAAGTTTTCCCCTGGCAAAGGAGGCATTCTCATGTACCACCAACAGTCTGTCCACTCCATAAATGGGGATAGATAATGTTTTCAGAAAACAATTTTTTTCCATAAGAGGAGCTCTAAAAGCAAGGAATTGAGGGATTGAAATAATTCAAGAAAAAAGTTACTTCTTGGGTGAAATGTTCTTTCATCTGTTTGTCCTTGATGTGGCCAGGATGAAGCCTTCCATCAGAGCCATCACCTGGGGACTAGATTCTGCTCCAGCCTTCTGGAGACAGCTCTCCAACTCTGGGATCTGGATGCCCATGCTCTTAATACTTTAGTTTGGGTGACGATCTCCATGAAGATCTCATGAACCTAAAATAGCAGCCAAGAGAAAAAGATAACATTACTGCCCCAACTTTATAGTCCTGGGATGGTGAACCTATGGCACTCGTGCCACAGATGGCATGCAGAGCCATTTGTGTGGGCACACGTGTCTCAGCCAAACTTACCCGCGTGCCTCCCAGGTGATTTTTGGCCTGTTTGAAGCTGTTTTCAGTCTCCCAGAGGCTCGAGGGAAGCCTCTGCAGCCTTGGGAGGTCAAAAAATGGGCCTGTTTTTCAGCTTCCTAAGGCTGCAGAGGCTTCCCTCGAGCCTCCGAGATGGCGAAAACGGCCTCAAACAGGCTGAAAATCAGCTGGAAGGCATGTGCATGTGCAGTGCAGGTAAGGAGGTGGGGCAGGGATGTGCATGCATGCGCAGGGAGGGGCAGGGTGCATTGCATTGTGGGTGCTGGCACGCGTGCCCTTTCAGCACACCACAACAAAAAGGTTCGCCATCACTTATAGTCCCTCTGGAAGAAGGATCTTGGCTTTCTACATGTTCTTGGAAACCATTAGTTGAAGGACGTTGGGATTATTTAAATAACAAGGACAAAATTGTATTAAAACATCCTGATTATATAAAAGTGCAATGATTTTAAAGAACCTTGGTGGTGCAGTGGTTAGAGTGCTGTACTGCAGGCCACTTCTGCTATCAGCTGTCAGCAGTTTGGCTGTTCAAATCTCACCAGGCTCAAGGTTGACTCAGTCTTCCATCCTTCTAAGGTAAGTAAAATGAGGACCCAGATTGTTGGGGGCAATATGCTGACTCTGTAAAACGGCTTAGAGGGTGCTGTAAAGCACTATAAAGCAGTATATAAGTCTTAAGTGCTATTATTATTGCTAATTAAGAATTATTTTTATAATCTCACCTGATGACTTTGCTTCTTCATCTGCTTCATGCCGCCTTCCGCCAGGGTGATTTCCTGGGAGCTAGTCTTTGCTCTACCTTACCATAACTGGCCCTCGAACTCGGGGCAGGATGGCCACGGACCGCTGCAGGACTACCAAGTCCAACACCTGAAGTTTTGTGTGGGCTTGGCTCAGCCACTGATCATAAAGATGGTGGAGTTGACTGCATATTTCTTGGGAGTCCCTCTATCCCCTCGTAACAGTTCTCTGAAAGGGCAACGATGGACAATGCAATGTGTGGCTGCTGCTTTCAGAATGTTCTGCCGGGTTCATAGTGCTTGCCCAACCAAAGGCTCTTCTGAATCTGCAAACCAACTTTCATTGATGGGAGCAGAGTAGAACGTGCACCCATGGCATGAGATTGTAAGCAAAAAATTTATTTTGCGGAAAAAGTGGCACACAAAGATCTCTCTCAAAGCGTTTATCCCACCAATGTCCACTGGTAGGTTTCATAGAGCAGGGGTCGCCAACCTTTTGTAGCTCAGGTACTACCAAACTCATAATTTTAAATCCTGCAGACCACTAATATGAACATTGAGTGACAGTGGCGTGCTGACATTGATGGGAGAGAGAGAGAGAGAGAGAGAGACGATCTAACCTTGGAGGGCTGGTGGTGATATCCTCTCTCTCTCTCTCCCTCCCTCCCTCCCTCTCTCATTGTCTCTCTCTCTCTCATTGTCTCTCTCTCACTCACACACACAGGTCCCTCACACACACACACACCCTTCAAGGCAGCCACATTCCTAACCTCTTTTCAGCTCCGTTATCAGGGAGAGAGAGAGGGTATCCTGCGATCCCAAATAAAGAACAATAGATCAGTAGGAAATGGGGTGGGGGATTTTCCTGCAAACTTTTGGGGATTTTCCCAGGGTCTCTGCAGAAAAACAGAAGCAGCCTGGATTAATTACTTTGGGGAATGCTTTGTGGGTGACATTTCTCTGTGGACCACCAAAATTTTCTCGCAGATCACCAGTGGTCCCTGGCCCACTGGTTGGTGACTACTGTCATAGTGCATTTCCTATAGTTTACAAGCCAGAGTCAGAAGGTATTTCCTCATCTCCCTTGACAGTAATTCCTTCCTGTTTTACGCTGTAGAAAGTTAGCACCCGCCCCTCTCCTAGAAGAATGAAATATTCTAGAAAATATTAAAAAGGCAGAATATTACATTTCCCTGGATGAGAAGGAAACATATCTTTAAAGCAGTTTCCTGCAGCTCCCTGCCCCCCTTCAGCTCCAGGTTGATGGGATTAAGACATGGCCCTCAGGAAATGATAGGCATGATATGGCATCTGGGAAGATTGCATTAGTCAGCAGGATTCAACCAAACTTAGCACACAGACAACCTACAAAGCTAGCTATGACCTCTGACAGCAACCAATCAGGATACTCTTCCTGTGCCCCAGGAAGTTCAAACCCAGAGAGGGCATAAAACCCAGGGACTCTCAGCATCTCTTCCCTTTTCGCTCAGGAGCTCCAAGGCAGTTGGCCCTGTTCGTCAATAAACCTTCTTTCCAAGCAACTTCCATGAATCCAGTGTCTTTTTCCCATTTGGAACGGAACCCAGAAGGATGTTTCTTCCAATCCTTTCTTGCCACAGTTGTTAAGCGAATAATAGCAGTTAGTAATACAGTTAAGTGAATCTAGTTTCCCCATTGATTTTGCTTGTCAGGTGTTCTGACCCAAACCGTGTTCCAAGGAAACAAACACGAAACAGAGGTAACAGCAAAACCTTTTTAATGATTCTTTACGAATTCCTTCACAGTTAAAAGGCTGTTTCAAATTAATTATCTCTGATAAGAACGAGCCTTGCCAAGGTTGTGCAAAGCTGCCAAGAACACTAGATAAAGTTACTAAGAAATATTTCAAACACAAAGAGTCTCCAAACACCAACCAAGACATTCCGAACATCCACAAGGTTTGAGTGCAAAAACTTCTTTGCTTCCTGCAAAGAACTCCAGTTTCTCAGCTGGCTTTTATCTCTTGAGGGAAGGGCCATTACCTTGCAGCCTTACTCCCAAGTCTCCCATGCTGATGCAGCTGCTCTTTCCTTCGAGCAATCTGCATGCACGTGCACTGGACACAGGCTCCTGGAGGACCTCTTCATCACTGCCGCCAGCCTCCACAATCTCCGAAGGCAGCACTCCACTCCCTGATGGTCCTGGCCCCATCCCTGCATCACACACAGGCCCCTCATCTGTGTCCTTGCTCTCCGAGACCTCAGCCATCCGGACCTGCTGTCGGCAAACCAAAACACCAGGTCACAAAAAGTGATCATATGACCCCAGGACACTGCACCTGGCATAAATATATGCCAGTTGTCAAGCAACCAAATTTTGATCACATGACCATAGGGATGTTGTAATGGTTGTGTGAAAAACAGTCAAAGTCACTTTTTTCAGTGCCATTGTAAACATGATCACTAAATGAATGATTGTAACTTGAGAACTACCTGTAAAATCTTGATTCTCATGGCAACACGAAGCCACAATGGAATTTACTAATATGTGGTTTTGTATCGTATAAGAATGCATCCAGCAATGCCTTACTTGGTAAATCATGCTTAAAGAAACTCTGGGCTCAGGGAGAAATTCTGAAGAATATTTACCAAAATCAAGATTTAACATTTAAGGTAGAACAGAGTTGGAAGGGACCTTCTATCTAATCTAACTCCTGCTCAAGCAGGAAACCCTATACCATCTCAGACAAATGGTTGTCCAATCTTCTTGAAAACCTCCAATGTTGGAGCACCCACAACTTCTGGAGGTAAGCCGTTCCACTGATTGAATTGTTCTGTCAGATAATATCTCCTTATTTCTAAGGAGGGTCTCCATCTGTTACTACTTCTCCTACCCTCAGGTTGAACCCCTTTTTCTTTATGGAGAGGGTTAGGGCAGTTGAGAAAATGCGGATGTTGGCAAAGAACCTGTCTCTGGTCTCGCCTAAAGTGAACCCCTGACATCACAGGACTCTGAAACTTCCCACTTCAACTGCTTTTGTGATATTTGGAATATTCTGGAAGGAGAAGGTTTGAAGGGGTGGAGCTAACAGTTACTCCCTGCTTGTGGGGAACATATAATGTAGAAAAACAATGCTGTACTTCTAGTAAAACAGTCCAGTAATCCCATGTGACTCTCCCCAAGAGGACTTTTCCAGTTTTTGTACTGAAGATACTACGAAACAGTTTTATTGAGGAACAGCCCCTGGTCTGAGGGGATAAAAGATGGTGGCTGTGGCATCCGGTGTGTAAAGATGTGGGAGAGCAAACAGGAGATCCTGAAGGAGGAAACAAAAAATACTGAAGGAAATCATGTTGCTAAATGAAAAAAATGCCAAATAACCAAGTTTGAAAACAAAATTTCCCTCAGGAAACAGAAAACTGAAGAAACTGAGATGGCAATTTCCCCTCAGTGAGCAAAATACAGGAGCAGTTTTATAAAGGAATTTGATAAGAAACATCCATATGAAGGGGAATTAAATAGAGTTAAAAATGAACTTCATAAAGTATGAAATTAAGACAAGATTAAACCGAAAGAGTTTTTTTTTTAGAATCCTAGACCATCTACACAAAATGCATCCATGTTTTCTTCGAAATAATCACAAATTGGTGCCTGGCAAATTTGATTTCCATTGCGGACAACTGAACTATATACCTTTCTTAGTTTCCAGAAAGTTTGCTATGCAAGCAAAACTAAATGGATACTTCTGAAAGCAAGATAGAACCCAGTGTAAATAAATCTAAATGGAAGACCAAATGGAAGACCCAACCGTATTGACCGGGGTAGTCAACCTTTTTATACCTACCGCCCACTTTTGTACCTGTTAGTAGTAAAGTTTTCTCTAACCGCCCACCGGTTCAATAGTAATGGTGATTTATAAAGTAGGGGACAAAACCCCTACCACCCACCATGAAAACTGGAACACCCACTAGTGGGCGGTAGGTACCAGGTTGACTACCATTGGTATTGACTGAAGAGATTGATGACAATCATAGCATTTCCTTATGTTACGAAGCGCTTCGCTGTCAGAAAGACCTTCTTTGTTCTGTTCTTGATCTCCTTCATTGGATCCTCAGACCCTAATACCTTGTGAGGCTTTTTTATGTCACTTTTTTTTTCAGAGGTTTTATATATTTCAATCAGGTTCCATGCCCTGCTGCCTTTTTCTAATTAATTCTTTTAACATTCTCAAACATTTCATCCATTTTCAGAGGGGTTCAAGACTCATCACTCCTACAATGCTTGACTGGACCTTTGTGCTCCATTTCTTCAATCTCAAAAATATCTGTGGTTTCCTCACTTAACAGTATTCGTTCCTTTTTCATTATATCCTTCACTCTTTGCATTCCATGTAGGAGTTTCATCCCATTTTGTATTGGCTCATATTCACCTCCATGCATTGAAATAACATTCTGCTTATTTACTGTATACTTTGTGCATCTTTAGAGACCCTGAAATTGATCATATAACTTTATCCCTGTATTTGCATTCAATATCTATCTTTCATACCCTTACCTGCCCCACCATTTACTTACTTTGGGGGGGGGGAATAAGGTTGCCCCCTCTCCCCCATTCATTTAAAAGTTCCTCAGATCAGGCTTTCACAGCACCATTCAAATGTTCATCCTAATTCTTGGGAGGTGTAGCATATCACTAAAATAAACAAGAACATTTGTGGCTCTGGGTTGAAATGAGGGATCCTTGATGCTTTCTGAGCTTGGTTGTTTTCTTGCAAATGGTTCATTACTCAAACTAGGTAACATCATCAGTGCTAGTCTGCACGAAAACAACCAAGCTTGGAGTGCACCAAGGTAGAATATTATTGCCTGTATGCATGTCACAACTGAAGACTCAAAACTATACTGTACATTTATCAACTTGGTTACCACTTCAATCACCTAAGTAAAGTAGGTGAGGTCAATAACTTCCTACTACTGATATGTAGTCTGTTGTTTGTATCCAGTATTATTTCTCTTTCTAATCCATATCTTTCAAACTAGGGTAATAGTTTTACCTGAAGCTCTTTCCACCCTGTATGCAATGTAGGGTTTCTTAATAATGTGGATCCCTTTATGGCAAGCTGATCATTTTGAGTATACTGTAGCTCTTTTAATATTTTTATAGGACTCCCTCCTATGGGAATTCTTTATGAGACATAAGAGTACTGGAGAAAATACTTATCAAATCCCTAACATTTCATTATGAAACCTTTATTATGAGAATTCTGAGGGCCTCAATTTATTACTTTACAAATTCAGAGTATACAGTAGCATTGATACCCAAAGCAAATGATTGATAGGAGTTGCCCTTTCACAAACGGATGGCAACGCAGAAATGACCAAATTCAAAAGAAAAAAAATTAACCACAAAGCCAGGTGGTTAAATCGTTCACCCAGACAATTCCTGTCTTATCACAATATTTACCATCAATATCTAGTTGAATTGACATTTTTCTGGAAAAGTAGAATGATACATTGAACTGAGCTATAACTATATATATATTAAATTTGATCATTAAACTTGATAATTTGAAACCAAAGAAAATTGCAGAATGGGCTGGAGAATGAGGACAAATGGAAGGAAATTAAAAGCGATATGATGCAAGCAAGAAAAAAACTGAAAGAGGAAAGCAAGATTAAATTTTAAGCTGCAGAATGTGATCAATTTGTCAGTAAGGTTTTCCTTGATTCACTGACTTTTTAAAGCGTGTAAGCCAAAAGTTGAGTTGTAAAGGAATTCCTCTTTCAATTTTCACTTGAAAGCACTCATGGTGTTCCATTTGCCTCAGTCATTGCAACAGAAAGAATAAGACAGTGCAGTCCAATAATTTTAATTTTTCCTTGATCAACTTTCCCATCCTCCACAGCATTTTAAATCATGTACACCACCCAGAATTCTTTACCAACAGTAGTAGTAAGATTTACAAAGGCTTATTTGGGGAAAGCTGCATTTGAAAAACTTGCCTCACAAGCAAAAAAAACCAACAGGGTGTTTTTTTAAAAAAGATAATTCCACATTTCTCTTCTAGAGCTTTGGGAACTTGAATTAAAAGCAAGTCCTGGACAAAAATAAGCAGGCAGCACAACACTGATATATTAAAAATGACTGTGTAAAGCAGGGGACTGTGGCCTGTTTAGAACCGGGCTGCACAAGTGGTGAGATGCGTGCCGCGCTTCATTCATGCGAGTGGCAGGCAGTTGCGCTCACATGTATAACTCTACTTGCATGAGTGGCAGGCACCTGTGCTTGACTGCAAAGCTCCACTTGCACAAATGGAGCTGTGTGCATGCCTGCCACTTGCATGGAACTATACCCTTTTACCCCGCCCCCACCCCCCCGCAATGCTGGGCAGACAAAAAGGTTGGGGACCACTGCTGTAAAGTCACAATAAAGGTAAATGTTCCCCTCACACATGCGTGCTAGTAGTTTCCGGCTCTTGGGGGGGGGGGGGGGCGGGGCTCATCTCCATTACAAAGCCGAAGAGCCGGCGCTGTCTGAAGACGTCTCCATGGTCATGTGGTCAGCATGACTAAATGCCAAAGGCGCACGGAACGCTGTTACCTTCCCACCAAAGTGGTCCCTATTTTTCTACTTGCATTTTTTACATGCTTTCGAACTGCTAGGTTGGCAGAAGCTGGGACAAGTAACGGGAGCTCACTCCGTTACGCGACGCTAGGGATTCGAACTGCCGAACTTTCCAATCGACAAGCTCAGCGTCACAATATGGAGATATTAAAAAACATGGAGATATTTAAAAAAAAAAACCACCACTGCCCAACAAATCAGATATAGTTTTAACTATAATGATGGGGATTTTTTTGGCCAAAGTTAATTTGAGGTCACTAGTTATTCAATTAAAAACACAAATACATGTACTGGAAGGAATTTTCTGCCACATTTTGAGCAAAGAATCCTGGCCTACCATGTTGAATCCTTCTTGGCAACAGATTGGCCAAATAAAAATTGATCCTTGATTATTTACATATCTTTCCACTGAATTCATGGAATCTCTTAAAATGAAGCATTAGGCGATCACTGGAACTCTTCCCACCTTTCAGTCCATATTACAGTTTAATATGATTCTTCCCCATCTACGCTCTACAATTTAATACGATTCTTCCCCTATCTACATTCCCTGATGTGATGCAAGACTTTTGCTAGGACTGAAGGTTATTGTGAGATATGGGACTGTTTGCATCGATTTTCACTTCCGGGAATTGCTTGATGCTATTTTAAGCTGGGATACTTCTGCGCATAAAATATGTAGCTGTCCTCTGTTGGAATTCAACCTTTTAAGACTATCAGTGAGATTCACTGCCAAGACTAAGCGCTTTCACTTCTTATTTTGAGGCAAGTAGAAAGAACAGTAGGAGGTATTGAAAATTTATCTTAAATCAGGGCTGTCAAACTGGATTTCTTTGAGGGCTGGATCAGTATTGTAGTTCTCCACTGGCCAGGGGAGATGGAACAGATGCCTCCTGCAGCACCCTGCCAGCCGAAACAGAGCACTGGTGTGTGTGTGTGTGCGCGCGCATTCCCCCCCCCCCATGCCCTGTTTTCGGTCTGGATGGTCTCCTGCACTTTGATGGCCAAAACGAGGCATGGGGGAGCCCACAGGTGCACCTTAACCCTGTTTTGGCTGCCAGAGGCAGCGTGGACCACTCCTTTGTTATTTTAGGACAACCCCACGAGCCAGATTTAAGCACCCCGTGGGCTGAATCTGTCCGACGGGCCTTGAGTTTGACACCCCGATCTAGATGGTAATCGTGGCCGTGTGATCTAAATTCTATGGTGTTTTTTTAAAAATGCGATTCCTGTTCAGCACAGGTTAAAAGGGACAGGCATTCAATCACATGGCCACGGTCCTCATTTTGTCATTTTTAAACTCCAACTTCTAAACACCCCTGGATAGATGTGAAAGGCAGGATCCCACATCCAACAATATCCATCCCGCCCGATCTTACAGGCTGCATGTTGCACTTTAAACTCAGTCCTTGGGCGCATTAGAGAGTTCTTCCCCTCCATGAACCCGCTGATGCAGTTTAAAGTCTGAACTGTTACTGAATCGCTTGGCACACAGGGAACATCGATACGGTTTGCTTCCCGTGTGGATTTTTTGATGCGCTTTCAGGTTCATGCTGTACCGGAATGTCAGCCCACAGTCAGGACATTTATATGGTTTCTCCCCCGTGTGAATTCTTTGATGGGTCTTCATATTCACGCTGTGAGTGAAGCTCTTCCCGCATTCCGAACACTTAAAGGGTTTCTCTCCCGTGTGGGTTTTTTGATGTGTTTTCAGATTCATGTTGTAGCTGAAAGTCATTCCGCATTCGGCACATTTATACGGCTTCTCCCCCGTGTGGATTCGCTGGTGTGATTTCAGGTTCATGTTGTAGCGGAAATTCTTCCCACACTCGGAACATTTGTATGGCTTCTCACCCGTGTGCATCTTTTGATGTGACTTCAGGTTTGTGAAGTTCTTTCCACACTCTAAGCACTTATAGGTTTTATCTCCTAAATGGGCTCTCTGCGGTTTAGGAAGGCTTACCCGCTCACTTAAGCCACCTCCAAAGTCAAGGGATTTCGGAGGTTTTTCTCTACTGTGGCTTGTATTTTTCATTTCTTCGTTACAATCTTCTAGTTTTGGAATTTGAGAGAAGTCAGCCTCTTCAAAAGGGACAGCTTTCTCTCCCCACTTCTGTTTTTCTTCAGACTTCAGTTTATCCTGTTTACTGCTTTTTCCATCATCTGAATGAAATCAATAAGAAGAATCAGAGAAAACTTTACTCTCAACCTTGGAAGAGCTGTTAGATGCAAAGAGACAATGCCTTCAACCAAAATGATACTTAACCACATGATGACTTGAGTTTTATGTTTGCGCAGACACTATGGTTTGTAAATCATTATTTTATACCTTCAACAGTTTAGAACTGTGGCTTATTCTTTAAACCATCACAAAATAAATCCAAAATGACTTGGCACAAACACTGACATGATGTGCATATATACAAACCAAAAGTTAGTATCAACAATGAAGCTGATCTGACCGAAGCCATCTTGACAGCTTCAGCGTTGGGATTTTGTCAGTATATTCATGAACTGGAATGGAGTTTAGTAACAAGGTCAGCCAATGAATAGGCATAGCAACTAAGTCAGCCAACGAGGACTGTTTTGGAAAGTGAAACTAGCAGTAGCCTAGGCTGGAAACTGAAACTAAAAGAAGTTTAGGCATGACTATATGTTAAGCTCTGCAACTCTGCAGCTATGTTGAGCTCTGAGTCAGTCTATTGAAGATGAAACTAAACTTGCTTGCGTGCTGAAGACTGGAGCTCTGCTCTGAACTTGCAACATGTTTCTGTTTGAGTTTTGCTCCATGTTGGAGAAATCTACAACTGGTTTGTACAATCTACTTATGTTTATAAAGATGTTAAATGAAGCATCAGCCATCTGTGTTTATTTTTCTGGCGCTGAATTATTGCTGCAAAACTCTCAAAAGATTTGAGATAGCTGGAATTTTGTAGCCAAAACAAAATACTTTCTCTTGGGAACCAAGGACGTTCTCACACCTGGTCAGAGAAAGGCGGAGTCATGTCACCAGGCAACCAGACAGTGCCGTGATTGGACCATGTGATTGATTGTTTTCAGAAAGTGACAAATGTTTACTTTTAATTAGGTGAAAACTGCGAGAACCTTCAGAGTCGGTTTTCTCCAGATCTGTGCCAATATTTAGAATAGAATAGAATAACAGAGTTGGAAGGGAGCTTGGAGGTCTTCTAGTCCAACCCCCTTGCTTAGGCAGGAAACCCTACACCACTTCAGACAAATGGTTATCCAACATCTTTTTAAAAGCTTTTAGAGCTGGAGCATTCAGAACTTCTGGAGGCAAGTTGTTCCACTGATTAACTATTCTAACTGTCAGGAAATTTCTCCTTAGTTCTAAGCTGCTTCTCTCCTTGATTAGTTTCCACCTATTGCTTTTTGTCCTCCCCTCAGGTACTTTGGAGAATAGTTTGACTCCCTCTTCTTTGTGGCAGCCCCTGAGATACTGGAAAACTGCTATCATGTCTCCCCTGGTCCTTCTTTTCATTAAACTAGACATACCCAGTTCCTGCAAGCGTTTTCCATATGTTTCAGCCTCCAGTCCCCTAATCATCTTGGTTGCTCTTCTCTGCACTCTTTCTAGAGTCTCAACATCTTTTATACATCATGGCGACCAAAACTGAATGCCGTATTCCAAGTGTGGCCTTTCTAAGGCCTTATAAAGTGGAATTAACACTTCACGTGATCTTGATTCTATCCCTCTGTTTATGCAGCCTAGAACTGTGTTGGCTTTTTTGGCAGCTGCTGCACATGGCTGGCTCATATTTAAATGATTGTCCACTAAGACTCCGAGATCCCTCTCACAGTTACTACTATTGAGCAAGGTACCACATAGACTGTACCTGTGCATTTGATTTTTCTTGCCTAAAAGTAGAACCTTACTTTTTTCACCCCTGAATTTCATTTTGTTAAATAGCGCCCAATGTTCAAGTCTGTCAAGATCCTTCTGCATCTTAAGCCTATCTTCTGGCTATTCCTGCCAGCTTGGTATGATATGTACAATATGATATTGTACAGGAGGAGTCTTCAAACTTGACAGCTTTTAGACTTGTGGACTTCAACTCCCAGAATTCCTCCTCCAGTCATGTTAGCTCAGGAATTCTGGGAGTTGAAGTCCACAAGTCTTAAACTTGCCAAGTTCGAAGACCCTTGTACAGCTTGGTACAATATGATATATCCAATAAAGCTATTCTTTGAGGAATCCACCTGCCTCGGAGTTTTGCTTGCTATGGGTCTGTTACTTGGAACCCTGACAGTTTGTTTAGGTGGGCATAGTGTGGTTTGTGAATCCACCTGATCATAATTTATTCAGCAAACGTGGCTAAGCAAACCATGGCTTAGTGCTATGTGTGAACCCATGACTGAAGACTTACCTGCTAATCTGTCTTCTTGAGAATCCTTGATAGATGAATCCTCAGTTACTTCCTGCCATGACGTGAATTTAGTTTGGGGCACTGAAACGAAGTACCAAGAAAAGAAAAGAAACAAACAAAATTACTTCAGGAGCATTTTACAGTACCAAACCATTATGGCTTTAAATTTGGCCCTTTGCTTAATTACAAGTTAAAACACAAATGGCAAGTATTTGTAGTTCTTACACACCAAAGAGCAACTAGGTTAGCTGGAGAGTTTGAAGGTTCCTATAGAAAACACACAGGTAATCTTGGACAAGGAGCTTGGCAGTCAGTATGAATTAAGCTATTGTTGGTTTTTATTTATTTCTATCCTGCCTTTATTATTTGAGTAGCTAACACCCTAGAAGAATATGACTAGATAGAATATGAAGAGCTAACACCCATGAAGATAGGCTCAAAATCCAGATGGAATTTTTACAGACTTGAACACTGGGCCCTATCTAACAAAATGAAATTCAATGTAGAGAAAAGTAAAGTCCTACACAGAGGCAAGAAAAACCAAAAGTACACATATTGTCAGCTGGTGCTCTGTTCAAAATCCAAGAAAAAAATACTTAGACTCTTGTAATTAGAGAAAAGATATCTTTTACTGGAAGTCAAGTGGTAGCAACAAGAGAATTCTGAATCTGAGGAAATAGGCATGTACATCACATATATCAAGGGATTGAAATGTTCCCACCCCCAATAGTTCAAATGGTCTTCCAATTAAAAGTTGTGAACCTCATCATGTGGACATCTTCAGGTGGTGATAATTAGTTGACCTTGGCTTACTCAGATAAAGGTTTGCAGTTGCGCAGAGAAGAGAAAGCTAAGCAAGAAACAGAAACCCACCCCAGTTTATACAATATTAGTTAGTAACACCTCCAGCCCACTTCCCATACTTTTCCCCCTTCCACCCCCCCGTTACTCATGACAGCGAGAAAGAAGCAAAGCAAAGGAAGAAGATCTTGAAAGCTGACACATATAGATTGGGTGAAATCAGGTTTAATAGCAGTAACTGTGAGAGGGATTTTGGAGTCTTAGTGGACAACCAGCTAAATATGAGCCAGCAATATGCAGCAGCAGCCAAAAAAGCCCATGCAATGCTAAGTTGCATTAACAGAGGGATACAATCGAGATCAAGTGAGGTACTAATACCACTCTATAAAGCCTTAGTAAGACCACACCTCGAGTACTGCATCCAGTTTTGGTCACCACACTATGAAAAAGATGTTGAGACTCTAGAAAAAGTACAGAGAAGAGCAATGTGTGAATAGAGAATAAGGGACGTGATGGCTCAGTGGCTAAGACGCTGAGTTTGTCGATCAGAAAAGCCAGCAGTTTGGTGACCTTTGCGTAACGGAGTGAGCTCCTGTTACTTGTCCCAACTTCTGCCAACTTAGCAATTCAAAAGCATGTAAAAAAATACAAGTAGAAAAATAAGGACCACTTTGGTGGGAAGGTAACAGCGTTCCGTCCGCCTTCGGTGTTTAGTCATGCCAACCAGATGACCACGGAGACGTCTTCGGACAGTACTGGCTCTTTGGCTTTGTAACCGAGATGAGCACTGCCCCCTAGAGCCGGAAACGACTAGCACGTATGTGCAAGGGGAACTTTTACCTAATACTCTGTCCTCTTCCTATTTTCCCCACAACAACAATTACTGGCTCAAACTCACCCAGCCCGCTTTCATGCCTTGGCAGGACTAGAACTCACGGTTTCCCAGTTTCTAACGTGTTACCTTAACCATTAGGCCAAATTGGCTTTCTATTCTCACTGCCTTCCACGCTCGGGCACAGGGGTCTTCAAACTTGATAGCTTTAAGACTTGGGGACCTCAACTCCCAGAATTCCTCCTCCAGTCATGTTAGGTCAGGAATTCTGGGAGTTGAAGTCCACAAGTCTTAAACTTGCCAAGTTTGGAGACCTCTGGTTTACCACAATGGATGGCAGTCATTTCTGATTTCTGGTTATCGTAACCAAGACAAAAACTTACCCAGAGATGGCACCATCCCGTAATTCTCCTCTAGAGTGTCCATCTGGTTTGGATCTAATGGAGTCCTTTCCTCCGTAGCCACTTTGCTAAAAGGCCCTGAGCCCTGAAAGAAGAGGGAAACCTGTTATTCTATTAGCCAACATTTTCTCAGTGGCCTTTAAATTTCTTAGCGGAGAGAAGGTGACAGGACTAATACATCATGCAAAGCCAAAACACGATTCTTTTACTTAATACAAAGGCAAGGCAAGAGGAATTTGTTGAACACCTGACAAAGTTGTTCAGATTCCTTTCCAGTTGGGACCTGTGGGTGTCACAGGTCCATTAGGGAAGGGGTCACCAACCCCCAGTTGGTGGACCGACACTGGCTGTGAGCATGCCAGCAACCGGGCCCCCGCAAACAAGATTGGCAGATAATCAGAGTTGGAAGGGACCTTGTAGGTCATCTAGTCCAACTGCCTGACCAAGCAGCAGACCCTACACCATTTCTGACAAATGGCAGTCCAATCTCTTCTTGAAAGTCTCAACTGATGGCGCTCCCACAACTTCCGAGGGCAAGCTGTTCCATTGGTTGATTGTTCTGTCAGAAAGTTTCTCCTTATTTCCAGGTTAAATCTCTCCTTGTTCAGTTTCCACCCATTGTTCCTTGTCTTGCTTTCGGGTGCTTTAGAAAATAGCTTGACCCCTTCCTCTCTGTGGCAGACCATCAAATATTGGAAGACTGCTATCCTGTCTCCCCCGGTCCTTCTCTTCCCTAGACTGGCCATGCCCAGTTCCTGTAATCATTCTTCGTATGTTTTAGTCTCCAGTCCCCTCATCTTCTCTGCACTCTTTCTAGAGTCTCAACATCTTTTTTTATAGTGTGGTGACCAAAACTGGAGGCAGTACTCTAGGTGTGGTCTTACTAAGGCTTTATAGAATGGTATTAGGACCTCACTTGATCTTGATTGTATCCCTCTGTTAATACAACTTTGGATTGCATTAGCTTTTTTGGCTGCTGCTTGCTGCACACTGCTGGCTCATATTTAGCTGGTTGTCCACTAAGACTCCAAGATCCCTCTCACAATTACTGCTATTGAGCCTGGTTTCACCGAATCTGTAGGTGTACTTTTGGGTTTTCTTGCCTAAGTGTAGGACTTTACTTTACTACTCTACATACATTTTCTCTACATACACATCTCTATATACAAGAGAAATCCCCATCAGTGGTATGCAGGCAGCATGCAAAGCCATGCCTCCCTTCCTGTCTGTGGAAAAACCTTTCTCCACGGAACCGGTCTCTGGTACCAAAAGGTAGGAGGCTGCTGCGTTAAGGACTGGAGACTAAAACATACGAAGAACAGTTGCGGGAACTGGGCCTGGCTAGTCTAGCGAAGAGAAGTAGTAGTGGGGACATGATAGCAGTGTTCCAATATCTCAGGGGCTGCCACAAAGAAGAGGGAGTCAAACTATTTTTCTAAAGCACCTGTAGGCCAGACAAGGAATAATGGATGGAAACTGAACAAGGAAAAATTTAACCTGGAAATAAGGAGAAACTTTCTGACAGTGAGAACAATCAACCTATGGAATAGAAGTTGCCTTCAGAAGTTGTGGGAGCTTCATCATTGGAAGCTTTCAAGAGGAGACTGGACAGCCATCTGTCAGAAATGGTATAGGGCAGTGATGGAGAACCTTTTGGGCCCCGAGTGTTGGTATGATACCCAAAATGCAAGGGGCTCCCTCATGTATGCCTATGCCCCCCCACGCATGCGACCTGCCCCCTGCGCCTGCACAGCAGAGACATGAAGGCCAGTTAGCCAGTGGAAAGCGCATGTGCATGCATGGTGGAGCTGAGCCATTTGTGCCGGCACACGAGCTGCAGGCAAACTTACCTCACTGCGCATGCGTGTACCTCACAGCTGATTTTCGGCCAGTTTGAGGCCTTTTTTGGACTCCCAGGGGCTTGAGGAAGACCTCTGCAGACTTTTCAGGCCGAAAACTAGGCCCGTTTCGTCACTTCCTGTTTTTCTGGAAATGATGAAATGGGCCTAATTTTCATCCTGAAAAGCCTGCAAGAGTCTTCCTCAAGCCTCTGGGAGGCTGAAAAAGGCTTCAAACCGGCCGAAAATCATCTGTGAGGTGTAGTGCAGATAAGGGGGCTGCAGCAGCATGGGGAATTGTGTGTGCATGCATAGGGGGCGTGCATTACTTTCTGGGTGCTGGCACGCAAGCATGATCGTGCAAGCACACGCACAATTTTTGGCACAGGAGCCCAAAAAGGTTAGGCACCACTGATCCAAGTGATGCTGTTGCTGCCCTCTTGCAATGCTTGGAGGCTATGGGGGTCTGGATGGGGAACAAGAGATTTGTAAAGAACAAAAGTCCAGTCAAAGGTTTTTGCAAAGTGGCTTGTTCCTCAAGCTGTTTTTGTTTGATAGCCAAGTTTCTGTCATTCTGATGAAAGCTACCCATCCTGCGGACACCTTTACTCACGCGCTTCCCTGCACAATCCTTGTCTTACCTGATCTGACTGCAGAGAAGCAGTGCCTCTCCCACTCTCAACGGCCCCGTGGTTTTCTGTAGGTTAAAAAACAAAGACAGATTTTACACTTTGTATCTTTTCTCATGGGATCGTGAGAAAAGGCGATTGACTCAATGAGACACCATCCGCTGATCTTTACCTAGAGAAGTGGCCTTATCATTCAGGATTTTCTCAAATGGCAACCTTGGATTCGCGGTGGCTGATAAACTGTCCGGGTCAGGAAACTCTGAGGCAGGTCTGGCCAGCATCCCTTGCGCCTGGAACCAGGAAGAAGAATCCATGCAAAGGAAATTACTCATCATTTTTGTGGGTTCAACAACTTGTTCAGTTGTTTTAAGTTAGTAACAGGTTGTTAAGTGAATCTGGCTTCCCCCTTGAGGTTGTTGGTCAGAAGGTCACAAAAGGCCATCACATGACCCCGGTGTCAACTCATAAAATATTTCTATGGTCTTTTTAGAGTTGCCAACAGAAAGGGAGATGGGAGCAGTGGGCAGCTTGCATCCCATAAATGTTTTCAAAGATAGTTTCTAGGTGACCGAAATTTCTGCTGCACAAAATTCTAACTGGAGAGCATGATTGATGACTCTTGGCTATGGATGTGTCCTATTGGAGAATATGAATTAATGATACACCCAGGGGGTGAGGGAAAACCAGGGTCAAGGGTGACAATGAATGATGTATCTCAGAGTTGGCTACACCCAGGCAGCGCCGGCATGTGTACTCCTAATAAATCTAAGTTTTGGAAATTTGGCTAGAGACTCATGATTTAAATGGGGGGTAACTGCCGGAGCCCTGACAGCTAGCCGACTCTGAGACACATCAGTCCCTGACACCCAGGACTCTACAATTATCATGAGTCGCTTGCCAAGTGCTTGAATTTTGATCACGTGACTGTGCAAAATGCTACAACCGTCGAGTGTGAAAAAATGGTCATAAGTCAGTTTTTTCAGTGCCGTTGTAACTTCAAACGGTTTCTAAGCAAACTGTTGTAAGTCAAGGACTACCTAAGTAACAGGTATGTAGAAATAAATGACTGAATTAATTCATTAATGCTGGAACATGGCAATGAGAAATCACTTCCTTTTTGTGGTCAATAAAACTACATGGATATGACAGCAAGATCTTCATGGGATAGCATCTAATTGAACCTGGCTGATTTTGAAAAAGGTAAGCAAGGCCCAATCTGGCTAGGACCTAAGGGGTGGGCCATTATACAAACCAAATCAATTAGCCAACCACCACCAGGGTATCTCAATCCTCATCTTTTAACAACCTCATAATCCCTCGCGGGGTGGAGTCTGGGCAACTGAATGGAACTAGCAGTGTTTTAGTGGCTGGATGCCCTTCCTGTCACCAATGCAGAGTTTTGTTCAGCAGATAATATTCTCAATAAGCCCAGAGAGAGAAATATCACCTCTACCTAGGATCAAACTCACAACCTCCTGATTGTGAGGTGAGAGCTCCACCTTTAGGCCACCGCACTACTTGAATGTTCCTCTGAATATGAGATCTAATTTAATATTTCAATATTTTATTTACTATTTCAGTCTTTCAGCAGTTCACTTTGACCCCTCTTCACCAATTTCTTTACGTGATTCCTGCCAAGACGTCAACAGTTTTCTTAAAATACTGGTGAACAGTGTTCCTCAAATATATAAAAGTTTATGGTACAGGTAGTCCTCAACTTACGACAACTGAGCTGAAATTTTCTGTTGCTAAGCGAGATCATTAAGTGAGTTTTGCCCCATTTTACGATCTTTCTTACTACAGTTGTTAAGTGAATTTGGCTTCCGTACTGACTTGTCAGAAGGTCGCAAAAGAGGAATCACATGACCCTGGGACACGCCAACTGTCATAAATATGAGTCAGTTGCCAAGTGTCCGAATTTTGATCATGTAGTGGTGGGGACGCCATTGCGATGGTTGTAAATGTGAAAAACAATCATGTCACTTTTTCCAGTGATGTTGTAACTTCGAGCGGTCACTAAAGAAACTGTTGTAAGTTGAGGACTAGCTGTATTTCTGTTCTTGCTGGCAACTGCCCAGACTCTTTTAGAGCTTGGGAAGAATTCTTAATAATGATTTCTATGGATTGTACGCTTGATAGCTCAGTGTGTGAGGTGATCCAAGCAATCACACTTCGTTTGATAAACTGTAGTTAAGCAAACCCTGCTGTAGTTTAAAAATGTGTGAATAGAGAATAAGGGACGTCGTGGCTCAGTGGCTAAGACGCTGAGCTTGTTGATCAGAAAGGTCGGCAGTTCGAATCCCTAGCACCGCGTCGTTAAGTATGAAAAATGGTCATAAGGCCCTTTTATTTCAGTGCTGTTGTAACTTTGAACAGTCATTAACCGAAATGTTGTAAGACAAGCACTAATCTGTACTAACAGAACTGAGGAGATGCCATAACCAATCACCTTGGCCTCATTTTCATTTCCTGGTTTTAATTTATTTATTTTCTGCCTTTATTGTTTTCATAAATAACAAAATATATCTAATACGGGGTGGCTAAGTGGCTAAGATGCTGAGCTTGTCAGTCAGAAAGGTTGGCAGTTCAAATCCCTAACGCCGCGGAGTGAGCTCTCATTACTGGTAACAGCTTCTGCCAACCAAGCAGTTCGAAAGCATGTAAAAAATGCAAGTAGAAAAATAGGGACCACTTTGGTGGGAAGGTAACAGCGTTCTGTGCGTCATTGGTGTTTAGTCATGCCAACCATGACATGGAGACGTCTTCGGACAGCACCGGCTCTTCGGCTTTGTAACGGAGATGAGCATCGCCCCCAAGAGCCGGGAACTAGCACATGTGTGTGAGGGGAACCTTTACCTTTACTTATACACACACACACACACACACACATGTATATGTGTATGTCTGTGCATTCGTGTTGTATATATAGAAAATATGACTTCAGCAACAGTAGTCAATATCTGGAATGATTTACCCGAATCTGTCGTTACAGCCTCAAACCCTCACAACTTTAATCTCAAACTGTCTACCATAGACCTCACCCCATTCCTAAGAGGTCCTTAGGGACGTGCATAAGTGCACCAGTGTGCCTACCGTCCATTTTACTGTCCCCGTTTAACTGTAGTTATGTCAGCTACATGACCACGGAGACGTCTTCAGACAGCGCTGGCTCTGTAACGGAGATAAGCACCGCCCCCTAGAGCCGGAAACAAGTAGCACGTATGTGCGAGGGGAACCTTTACCTTTAGAAAATGTCCACTTGCTCAAGATTTCTGCCATCCTGGAATTGGCTATCCCTTTCTTGGGTAAAATCCAGAAAAGGACGGCTTTTTGGATTGCTTTCCAAAACCGAACCAACAGTTTAGGAAACCCGACGATAATGCACTTACTTGTGCGCCCTCTATCTCGCTCAGAAGGAATCCTTCCGCCAAGGCGACGGCCTCCGAGCTGGTCTCTGGCCCGCACTCTCGAACCCAGTTCCCCATCTCTGGTGGTAAAATTTTCAGGAACTGCTCCAGAATCACCAGATCCAAGATCTGAGCTTTCGTATGCCTTTTGGGCTTCAGCCATTTGTGGCAAAGGTCGTGAATCCGGCTCCAGACTTCCCGAGGCCCTTCTGCTTCTTGGTAACAAAACTCCCTGAACCGTTTGTGCTGTTCTGACCAGCAAGTGTGCACCCCGCGCAGGATATTCTGCACTTTCTTCCCCCAGAATTCTGCCCCGTTTGCAACATCCAGGACATCGAGGCTCCTTCCAGCTTCCAGGCTGGTCAAATCCTGGTCTTCCATCTCTGAATTCAACCCCAAACAGGTTAGAAGATCACGCTGCTGGACAGCCAAGTTTCTTCCGGAGATTCAGATGGTTGAAACTCTTCAGCCTTAGAACTTGCAAGAAAAGAGATAAGATGTGGATTGTCATTTTTTTTTTTTACTGTGAACACATTGGCCCGCATTAAAAATGAAATTTTGTTGCCTGCACTTAAAAGAAAAAGCATATATCTTATCCATACCCATCTGTAACACACATATACACATGCTATATACATATAAGGGGATGCGGTGGCTCAGTGGCTAAGATCAGAAAGGTCAGCAGTTCAGCGGTTCGAATTCCTAGCGCCGCGTAACGGAGTGAGTTCCCGTTACTTGTCCCAGCTTCTGCCAACCTAGCAGTTTGAAAGCATGTAAAAACGCAAGTAGAAAAATAGGGACCACTTTGGTGGGAAGATAACAGCTTTCCATGCGCCTTTGGTGTTTAGTCATGCCGGCCACATAACCACGGAGACGTCTCCGGACAGCACTGGCTCTTTGGCTTTGTAACAGAGATGAGCACTGCCCCCTAGAGCCAGAAGCAACTAGCACATGTGTGCAAGGGTAACCTTTACCTATATACATACACACACACATATGTATATGTGTGCGTGCGCCTGCATGTTGTATATATCAAAACTATGACTTCAGCAACAGAGTGATCAACACCTGGAATGCCCTACCCGAATCCATTGTTACAGCCTCAACCCTTCGCAGCTTCAACCTCAAATTGTCTACCTTGGACTTCACCCCCTTCCTAAGAGGTCCTTGGGGGGGGGAGTGCATAAGCGCACCAGCGTGCCTACCGTCCCTGTCCACATTTATCTGTATTTACTTCCTTTGTTCCTGTTTATGTTCATACCTATACTTGTTATCTTGTACATGTTTGACAAACAAATTATATACACCACACACACACACACATTAATCACTGTCAATTTTGAATATGTAGCGGAAAGAGGAAACTTGGAGAGTTCACAAGGTTGATGCTATATATAGAATACTGGGGAAGGGGAGATGGGTCAGACGCCTCCTGCTGGCCAAAATGGGATGCAGGGGGGCCTCGCATAGCTCCCCGCATTCCGTTTTCGTCCAAGATGACCAAAATGGGGTACGGGGGGATGTGCAAGGGCCCCCGCACTCTTTTTGGGCTGCCAGAGCTATGGTGGATTGGTCCTTTGCTATTTCCAGGCGGGCCTCCAGTTTGACATCCCCAATATAGGGTTTCCTGCCTCAGCAGGAAGTTGGATTAGAAGACCTCCAAGGTCCCTTCCAACTCTGTTATTGTATTCCAGGGGTGTCAAACTCAATTTCATCAAGGGCCGCATCATGGTTGTGTTTGACCTTGGGGAGGGGGTTGGCAGTTTGGGTGTGGCCAGGATGCACAGGGCCAGCTCAACGCCACTCGTTTGGGGCGCACCTGTGTGATGACTCGGGGTGTGGCACAAAAGCAACACAGTCAAATAAGCAATAAAAGTCCCTTTATTATCTCCAACTTTGCCCCCAATGTCCAGGTTACCTTTGGATGGAGAAAAACTCTCCCAGGAACAGCCTTTAACCATAGAAAATTCAGTCCAAAACAAGGTACATAAAAACTGTAACTAAAAATCCAAACAAACCAAGCCGAAGTAATTAACTTGACAGGGCAGGAGAAGGAATTTCAGACTTGAAAGCACCGCAGAACTCAGTTGGGAAAACGCCAGGAACAGATAAGCTACAACGACACCAGATAAATTCACGTTTGCTCCCAACCACTTGCTGTGCACAGCTTCCTCTTTTATACACTGTATTCCCAGCTGCAGCTAATGAAGGGAATCAGGGCCCTTTCCTCCCCCATAAGCCACGCAACTCACATTGCTCCCTTCTCTGTTCCTCCCTGCGTGCCCTAGGACAGGGGTCCCCAACCACCGGGCCGCGGACCGGTACCGGGCCGTGGAGCACTCTCTACCGGGCCGCAAAGAATTTTTTTTTTAAAAAAATGGCGGCTTTCTTCACCTTCGGTGAATGCTGCTGGGATCGGGGATCAAGGACACAAATGAAAGAAGGGGAGGGAGGAAGCAACCGAAGCCTGTCCTTCTCTCTGGCTCAGCTCTCTCAGTCGCTCTCTCGCTCCTCCACCAGCCCAGGAAGAAACTGCTTCAAAGAAGCGGGGGGGGGGCCTTTTCCTGTCGCCGCAGTGCCTCCGAAGCGCCCGTTTCTCCCCCACCCCCACCCCGTCCACCCGCCCGCCCACCTGCGTGCGCGGGGGGTTCAACCCAGTGCTCCGTTCTGCCTGCCTGCCTGCCTTCGTTAATGGTTGAATCGGAACAGCTTCGGCTGAGTAAAAGAGGCGAATAGTTATTATTCTCAGCCGAAGCTGCTCCCAAACAACCAGAAACTAAGGCAGGCAGGCAGAACGGGATACTGTGGATTGAAGTGCGCGCGGGCGGGCGGGCGGGGTGGGGGTGAAACGGGCGCTTCGGAATAGCTGCGGCGACAGGAAAAGCCCCCCCCCCCGCTTCTTTGAAGCAGTTTCTTCCTGGGCTGGTGGAGCAGCGAGAGAGCGAAGCCTCCTTCTCTTCTCTCTCCCCCCACCCGGTCCTTGCAAAAATTTTCTGCTTGAAACC
>NW_020717019.1:306612-321807 GCF_900518725.1 Notechis scutatus | reverse complement strand
TCTATCTATCTATCTATCTATCTATCTATCTATCTATCTATCTATCTATCTATCTAACTATTTATTTGTCAAGCGATTATAATATAACAGGTATTAGTATAAACATAGTTATGAATACATGAAATGGATACATATAAGAAAAAAAACAGTAGGACAGGGATGGTAGGTACATTGGTGTGCTTATGCATGCCCCCTACAGACCTCTTAGGAAAGGGGTGAGGTCAATAGTAGACAGAATAAGGTTAAAGTTTTTGGGGTTTGGGGAAGAAACCATAGAGTCAGGTAGAGTATTCCAGACATTGACCACTCTGTTGCTGAAGTCTCATTTCCTGCAATCAAGTTTGGTGCGGTTTACCTTGAGTTTGTATTTATTGTGTGCTCTTGTATTATTATGGTTGAAACTGAAGTATTCATTGACAGGTAGGACATTGCAATATATAATTCTATGTACTATACTTAGATCGGACCGAAGACGGTGTAGTTCTAGATTTTCTAGGTCTAGAATTTCGAGTCTGGTGGCATTAGGTATTCTGCAACGAGTAGAGGAGTGGAGAACTCTTCTTGTGAAATATTTCTGGACTTTCTCAACTGTGTTAATATCAGATACGTAATGTGGGTTCTAGACTGATGAGCTGTATTCAAGTATTGGTCTAGCAAATGTTTTGTATGCTTTAGTTAGTAGTGTGATATTACCAGAGAAAAAGCTACACAGGATTAGGTTAACAATTCTTAATGCCTTTTTGGCTACGTATTACAGTGGGCTCTAGCACTTAGATCATTTGAGATGAGTACTCCAAGGTCCTTGACAGAGTTTGGATCATCAACAAGGTATTGACTATTCAGCTTGTATTTTATTTTCTGATTTTTTTTGCCAATATATAAGACAGAGCATTTATTTGTTGAGATTTGAAGTTGCCATTTGTTTGACCGTAGTCTAGGTCTTTTTGAAGGGTAGCAGTATTGTCAGTGGTGTTGAATAGCTTAACATCATCAGTGAAAAGAACGCAGTTGCTCTTAATATGATCACAGACTAAGACACCACCACCATTGCAGAATTCCTGTGCCTTCAGGCAATTTCATCTGACCAGATGAATCAATTTCTGCTGCTCCCCTTGCAATAGCCAAATAAATCACAAATCAACCCAAGTCTCAACTCTGGTCCAGGCGTGTGGACTATACAGGCAGTTGAGAGGAAACAATCTCTTTCATCGCAAAGGAGACCTTGCTTTGATATCTCCCTCTTCCCACTATTACAATGAATTCTTTTTTTAAAAAAAAATTGTTTTTATTGGTTTTTAAAACAAACATAGACAAACAAAACAAAAACATCAAGCCATCTTCCATATATATACATACAGTGTGCCAGTTGGTTTACAAATTGTTTTGTGCTTCCATTTCGTAGTCTTCAATTACAATTACATTGTATATATTCTCATATTTTCAATCAAATATTAAAAACATTAATATCATTATTAATCAATCATTTGTCTATACTATTATTCATTCATGTTTTACGAAATAATCATATTTTACAATTTGTTATTATGACAGTTCATATTATCATCTCAAATCTATCCTAAAATCATTTTGTTTATATAATAAGAAAAGAATACATCCTTATATATTTATTATTTTCTAAGCATCTACATATTTCATTACTATATTTTATTGTCTAACCATTGATAGAATAAATCCCAAATTTTATAAAATTGTTTATCATCTTGTTCTCTGATTTCAAATGTCAATCTACTCATTTAAGCACATTCCAATATTTTCTTAATGATTTCCTCCTGTGATGGTATTTTCTCATTTTTCCAGTTTTTAGCAAATACAATCCTAGCCGCTGTTAATACATTTACAATCAAGTATTTCAGTTCTTTACTATATATTTCAGGTAAAATTCCCAATAAAAATATCTCTGGTTTCAAATCTATATGCTTTTTTGTCATTTTTTCCAACCACGTGTGGATTTTAGTCCAGTACTTTTTAGCATCCGCACATGTCACAATGAATTCTTGCTTGTTGAAAATAATCTTGAGTTACATTAGCTGCCTCTAGTAGGCATTTTGGCTGGAGAATTATTGGGTAAGTATGAATAATTTTCTTTGAACTTCAGGGCCTGATTTTCCTCTGGATTTTTCTCTCTTTGCTTAATGTAGAAAACATTTTCATTGTTACTCTTTTCTGTTCTCGAAAAACCGGACATATGAAAGCTCGTTATGATTTGCATGAGTGATTCCCTAGGATATCCCAGCTGTCAAAAAAGCTTTAGAGAAAATGCAAAAGATACACCAGTTTTGAACTTCTCTGAAAGAGAAGTACTTTGGATTGTTCAATTAATCCCCAAGAATCAAGCTTTTCTTGAGGGAATATGTACAGCTCACTATCTCTATTAAGAAAATAATGATAGCTATGTGGAAAAAAGAGAATTTCTCTGCATCTAGATATTTTGTTAAAAGTCCAACTAAGTATGAATAGATTCACTCAATGATTACTATAGTATAGTATAAACATTTTTCTTCTTTACTCAAATAGAACATAAATAGAATAGTGAATCAATAAATTGGTTTTCTAGTCCCTTCTTGATTCACATATGTCATATTGGATCTCTAGTTTTAATTGAAAAGAAAAATCAATGACATATTTTTCAGAGGTTTGGAAGTTCAGGTTTTCATATTCCAACCCTCATAACTATATCATTTTAAAGTAAAAAAAAAAAAAGATCCAAATGATTGAGATATTTCTAGCTAAAAGATGAAAATGTAATTTAATTCCTTAAACTTGTGCAAAATTTGGCCCTGGATTGAATGATAGACCCAAGAAATATGTTGTAGATTATCCTGCTTTCAAACATTATCATACTTGTTTAAAGTTATCAGTTCTTTCTAAATTATCAACAAGTTAGTTTTTTACCTGGTTTAAATGCAAGGCAAAGGAATGCGAAGAGCACATAAAAGATCTTCATGTTGGAATTGGTACTGGATCAAATCTAACTTCTGGGATAGCACACAACTCTCTATTTATAGAGCTATAATGATTGCATCACGTTTCCTCACTGAGATTTTGCAACTATTTTTAAGAGTTATATTAACTTACATAAATATTGTTATATTTTCCTTTTTTTGAAATACTCCTGTGGTTTGGCTTTTGCAAATGTCTTTGGAAAAGCAAGAGATTTATGTGAATGGTAATTATTTGTGGTTTCCAAAGATCTCAGCACTTGCCATGTCCAGGAGAGGAAGACAAAAATTCTTTCTCAGTCACTGCTGAACTGAAATGTGTACATTGCCCCTTTGCTGTTCTTAGGAATGTATGGATTTCTTGGTTTTGATCATCTAGTTCTACTTGATTCTCTGTGACATTAAATATTAGCTCTGTACAGCCTGTAGTAGTGGCTGTATGGAGGTGGAGCATGTCTCAGCAGTTTTTGATAATCTTGACTTTTAAGAGTGATTCTCCCTTTCACCTACATTTTCTCCCTTTCTCATAGCTTGACAAAAAAGGGAAGAGATTGTGGAATTGAATGCTAAGGTGGGAGTTTTGGTATCTAGGTAATCGAGGCATCTTTGAAAGTTTGCAGGGACAATGAGTTTGGCTAATTGTTTTCTCATAACAAAATGAACAGAAGAGATTGGTGAACATTTTGGGCTATAGGTGGATCAGAGGAAAATGATAAATAAACCATACCAGTGTTTGTGCAGGAAATCAGAGCTGGTTTTACTTCTTCTGTGCATTGTAGATTTTCATTAAAGTATTATACTCCTAATAAATCATGTCCCAGGCATATCTTTTTCTGGAAATGTCAAATGGACAGTTGACATTGATAATGATATCCTTTTGCTCTAGTGGCTGGAAATAGTGGGCACCATTTTATAATGATTCTCTTAATTTTTAAAAAGCTGATTGTAGTCAGTGTCCATTGTGTATGTAAAGCATGAGTGACTATGAAAAAAGTCATCTGATCTAGGAAAGGATATGATGGACATGGTAGCTATCATCTGCCATTTAAGTGGGAGCTTTGGGTACAAAAGCATTGCCTTGTCATAAGATAAAGTCTCTACTCCCAACTCATGAAAAAAGTAAAATGTCATGATAAACAGTATCAAAAACCAGAAATTGTAGGCACAATTGTAGGTCCAGAAAGATGGGAAAGAGTGTTACAGTATACTTTTGCTCAGTCTCACTACAGGTTATCCACAAAAAATATCATATCATTCCGTCTACATTTTGGATAGGTAGATAAGTTCGGGACCTGTGGTTGCTGCAACCAAACCCCTTCGCATGTGTATTGGGCAGCATATGGAGGAAGCCATGTTCAACGTTACCGCAGTACCTCATTTTCAGGTGATGTTGGTTTGGAGTGGTTACAAGCCCATGATCCACAGATTGTCTGGTTGTCTGGAACTGTGTAATTTCTTGATAGGAAGTGTGCCAACCATTGCTTGTGTTCTTGTGTAGGGAGTGTGATTATACCCATGGATTTGGATCTACCTGCGGAGTTGGTGACCTATGTTCTAAGTGGGGGGAATCAACGTGCTGATGCATTGTCCTGGAAGCCTGAGTATACTTGAAGTGTATACTTTGGAACAACAATGTCATCTCAACATAGAGCAATTCTGTAAATCTTTATAGCAGGGGTGCCAAACTCAAGGCCTGCAGGCTGAATCCAGGCAATGATGAGGTCAGATCTGGCCCATGTGGCCATCCTGGAAACTGTAAGGGGCCAGCCTGTGTCATTTCAGTCTGGCCCACACCATCCCAGGGTGCTTCTCACTCAGCTACTTTCCTACTTTTTTCTTCCTGCTCCACTTCCTCCATTAGACAAAAACTGTGCTTTTCATCTGTCCATTGCAGCTCAGTGCCTGGAATCTACTTTGACAGTGGTAGAGCTTGGGAGATGGTCGATTCCCATCCATGACACAACGGAGAAGGTGGAAGGCAATCCCCTCAACCAGAGCAAACCAGCCTGGCGGGTGTCGGATGGGAAACCGAGCAGTATCAAAAGCAGCTGAAGGTGCATTGGCTGTAGCTGCCCCATCCCCTGCCTTACCTCACCTCATCCCACAGGATAAGCCTCCTGCCCCATCCACCAGAGACCCCTGGATTCTCTCCCCAACTCTGCCCAGTCACCACAGGCACTACCCTTGTGAGCTCTATCAAGATGGCCACACCCCAGGCCATGTCCAGTTGGCTGCGACCACCCCAGCCATTTCCCATCACCCGCGGCCCCTGAAAGACAACCACAATGCTTAATGAAATTGAGTTTGACACCCCTGCTCTATAGCGTTGAAATTTGCAATCTCCCAAGGACACAGATTGCAATTGCAATTTCCACACTTCAACACTTTGTGGAAAAAACAGAGTTGGAATAAAGATTTTAAAACTAATATGTGCAGCACATTCCTTTCTCCAGAGTGAAGGGGCTACCACTTCTTCTCTTTTGTCATATTTGCATCACATTTTTTTACTACAAGGCAGTGCCATCTGACCATATTTATTTCTTGACACTGATCATCCTGATTGATTTAGTGACTATGTGCCACCAAGTCAGTTTTTACTCCTAGAATCCATACAAATATATTTTCCTTCACATGATGGTGCTTAACCTGGTCCTTTAGCTGTTTTAACTGTGCAACATGGCCATCTAAGTGAATCCATCTAATCTTCAGCTGATTGTCCTCCTCTCCTCTTTCCTTCTAACTTCCCCAGAATTAGAACCTACTCCAAAGAGCTGTTTTCATATATTGTTTCTAAATAGGATAATTTGAGCATTTGTCCTGCAAATGAAAACTCTGAGTAATTATTCAATCTAGTTTTGTTTTCTTGGCTGTCCACAGTGTGCTTAGGATATCCAATATCAACTTTAAATTTGTCAATAATCTTCAATATTGCATTTACTCACTGTAGAGACATCCCCTCTTTGCGTTTCTGATTCTACAAGTTAATATGCCTCTGTGCATATTAACTCATACAGTCAAATTACAAGTTATTAATAAATCCAAATTGAATAATGCGTTGCTGAATTAGCAGATTGAAACACATAAACACAACTGAAAGATGGCAGCAACAGTCATTTTTCAGTTCAGACAAGTGGAAAAGTGCTCTATTCTAGCCTTTTTCAGTAAATAAAATATGTCAAAACAAGGATTTCATGTTCAGAAATAACAGTGAGATATCTATGATCCCAGGAAACCTCATGTCCTCTGATGCAACATGCTGTGAAAATGTGGAAATATGGATAAATTAGAAGACCTCAGCTGACTTGGAATTTAGCAATCACAATTCCCAAGTTTAAAAGCAAACATTAGAACAGGCAGTTGGTTAACAAACAAAATTCAAGCTCAAGATGAATTCAAGGACTAGAGAATTTGAAAATGAGTGCTGCAAAGTTATTAGACTTGATAATATTCATAGTTTCCATCATGATATTTCATCTTGCTGTTGAAATGTGATATCAGTGGAATTATTGGTCAGGAATCCCTGGAAGTCAACAATCAAGAATTAATGTGTAACTAACAAGGATTTCACCATAAATGGACAAATTCTCCTAAGTTCAGTTACTTACCTTTCCACTTTCCTTTTACTGGTAATAATAATGGAAATGCCACGAAATGACATTCATCATGGCTCTAGGGGAGGATAGAGGTGTCCATAGCATTCTAGGTAGATTTCAGCTGAATCAAGGAATAGAGCTAGATGGTCTGAGTCCCCATCAAATTTTCCCCTGAACCGGGGCAGTTTGTAGAGCTCTTCTCTGCCCTCTTCCTGTTGCACTATATAAACCTGTGCATGTGGTGGCTGACCTTCCTCCCCAGCTCTAGTTCACACAGGAGGAGGGGGATGCCTGCTGTGTAGGGAAGGCACTGGTTGCCACTGTGGGCTCTTGTTTCTTCTGCTGGGTAGAGGAGGGGGCTATAATCTCGCCTGCTTCTCCTCATTTGAGAAGGCTCTCTGGAAACTCCTCTCTGTTTTGGGTGGCATGATGGGCCATCATCTCTAATGGTAGCCTGGTCAAATTCCTCTCTCAGCTGCTCTATGGATCTCCCCAGGGATCCCATCAGGAGCTTTGGGGCACTGGCTTTTTCCCAGTCCCACATCCATTCCACGCTTCCCAGCTCGTTCAGGGGTCTTCCCCCCTTTTTGAGATAGAAGAACTCAACTTCTGAAGTTTGGGGGAATTTTGTTTCCCATCAGTACTCATCTGTTTTTCTTCCCTTCACTGGATCAGTTTTTTCCACTTCAGCTGTAATTACATCATCAGCTTCTGTTTGCATTTGGGTAGTTTGGAGCAAGTCCTCCTCTGATAATCCCTCTTCTGCCATGGCCGCCTCACTTTCTCTCCACTCATTCCAAATGTCAAGAAATGATGGAAGAGGCCAGGCATCAGGTGTCCCATTAATGATGATGAATTATGAGAGTTAGCTAGCTGTCAGGATTCCAGCAGTTAACCCATTTAATTCATGAGTCTTGAGCCAAACTTCCAAAACTTAAAAAAAGATTTATTGGGAGTTAAAAAGTCAGGCACTGCCTGGGTGTAGCTGACTTTGAGATACATAATTCATTGTCACCCTCAACCCTGATTTTCCCTTACCCCCTGGGTGTATCATAATTCATATTCTCCAATGGGACACAGCCATAGCCAAGAGTCATCAATCATGCTCTCCAGTTAGAATTTTGCATGGCAGAAACTTTGGTCACCTAGTTACTATCACAGGTAGGATGCTACCAGTTCTGCCCAACTCTATAGAACCAGTAGCTCTGAAGAGCAGCAGACACTGAACCAGTTCTGTGTTTGCTGCTGTTTGGCCCACCGACCTACCCGCCTGGGTTCTTACCTGTCCTTTATTTCCTGCTTTTTCAACCTCAGTTGCTTTGTACGGCAGAGCTGAAGTTGAAAAAGCAGTAAAAAAGAGGCTTTCCAAATGCTGTGCACCTGCACACTGCACTTTTCAACTGTCCAGGAGGCACAGCTAAAGGTTTTTTACATGCATGCGTGCACAAAATATAGTCACCGAACTGGTAGAAACACCAGATGAATCCCACCACTGGTTACTATCTTTGAAAACATTTATGGAATGCACTTTCAGTTTGCAAATTACTCTTCCCTCCCTTTCTGTTGGCAACTCTAAAAAGACCATAGAAATATTTTATGACAGGAAGATTATAACTGAACATTAAGTTGTGCATTAACGTTAGAACTATATAAAATTGTGAAAGATTGTAAATATATAATAATATTATTAATATATTATTGGATGTAAAAGGAAGATACTAGAATATAAGGATTAGCATAAAAATAATATACTGAAATATTGAAAATCAAATAAGGAGAATTTGAATTTAATAAAATATGGGTAGTAACATTAAAATTATATAAGCTCATTAAAAGTTAAATATGTTGAATATTATTTTAATTGTATTAAAATGTAAGACACCCAGGTGCAACACTGTTCACGCATTGATATGTATGTAAAAACAAAAAATAAAAAACTTTTTGCAAAAAAAGAGAAAAGATAATTCAGCAGGATCATTCAAGGTCATGCCAGTAGCCCAGCTAAAGCCAGCAGGAACATTTAGTGGGCAGCAACAGTAGTAGGATTCAAATAATTTAACAACTGGTTCTCTGCCCTAATGACCAGCTGGGTAAGCGTGGTTGGGTGAACATGTGACTGGGTGGTCATGGCCAACTCAACATCACTCATATCGAGGAGCACCTTGCCTCGCCTGGTTTCTCCTTGCATGCCCAGCCTCGCCTCACCGCTCCCCTCCCAGCCAGTCCTTGTCACAACCAGCCTCGCCTCTCCTTGACTTATAACCACAATTGAGCCCAAAATTGTGTTGCTAAGTGAGAAATTTATAGTGAATTTTACACCATTTTATGACTTTCTTGCCACATTTGTTAAGTGAATCACTGCGTTTGGGTTAAGTTAGTAACATGGCTGTTAAGTGAATCTGGCCTCCCCATTGACTTTGCTTGTCAGAAGTTTGCAAAAGAGGATCATATGACCCTGGGAGACTACAACCATCATAAATGTGAGACAATTGTCAACCATCTGAATTTTTATCATGTGACTGTGGGAATGCTGCAACAGCCAAGTGTGAAAAGTGGTCATAAGTCAGTTTTTTCAGTGCCACTGAAACTAAATGAACTGTTGTAAATCAAGGATTATCTGTACAAAAATACAAAAAGCTTCTTCACTTGCAAAAAGTTGGCCTAAATATCAATCGTTAGATTAGAAATACCTGCAATACATACTGAACATCAATGAGTCAAAGCCATCGTGAAATCCTAAACCATTGTGTCTGAATCAGGGATGAGATTCATGGTTCTGACCGGTTCTATAGAACCCCTTGTTAACTTTCTAAGCAGTTCGGAGAACTGGTAGTTAGAAGCAATCTCCTTTTGTTTTGTTTTTTCATCCTTATTACATTCTTGCCAGTATGCCTAGACTTCCTGTCTCTGGAGCTTCTGAGGCTTGACTTTCTTAAAGGGGAAGGGTTGTTTTAAGATTTTTACACTGCTGTTGGGAGGAAATACTTTCCTGGACAATCAGCAATTTGAAGAAATAATTGAATAATGAAGCAGAGCTGTCAGAAAAAAGCTTTTAATGACAGGGAACTAAGATGAGTGACATTCAGCAAGGCTTCTTGGCTAGCTAGAAAGATTGACATTCAAATGTGAGTTTTCATATCCTTTCTGAGTTTTGGTTTAAAACTGGTTTTTGGTGAAGGTTAATTCTGTGCTTGGTGATGTTTAATCCTGTGTTTATTGATCGTATACTTTTCCCTATTCAGCTTCAACAAGCAACAGCTACTGTTGTGATTTAATTATTTGTATTGTGTTTTAATTTTTTCCTGCCTCATGGTTTATTTTTCTATCTGGGGAGGGGGTCTTCCTTCACTGCTTTAGTGGTATCTGGCACTGTCCTTTTGGGGTATACTTCCAAGAGGCAGGATGCAAGCTTGGCACTGATTTTTTTTACTGTCTTTCTGGGGGGCATGTGACCTTTTCTTAAATCTGGATGATTTCCTTAGGATATCTTGTGAGGTGAGTGAGACCAGCTGGTGTCTTTAAGTGGTGCAAATGGATCTAAGGATTACTTCTCCTGTGTGTGCTCTTTCTGGAGAGCTTAAATGACCTCTCTGCTAAAGGGTTTCACTTTATGAGCAAGAGTTGGCTGCTTGATAGTTATCACTGCATTTTAACTATTTTCATTCCTCAAGGTGCTCTGGCACCCTGCCTGATTTGTAACTCTGGCTTGCAGGTATTTTTAATCTAATGATTGGTATTTAGGGCAGCTTTTTGCAAGCAAAGAAGCTTTTTGTATTTTTGTGCAGGTAATCCTTGATTTACAACAGTTCATTTAGTGACCATTCAAAGTTACAATGGCACTGAAAAAAGACTTATGACCATTTCTCACACTTATGACCATTGCAGCATCTGCATAGTCATGAGAGGCCAGGTGAGGAAAAGCACCCCTTGACATGAGTGATGTTGAGTTGGCCATGCCCACCCAGTCACATGACCACCAAGCCACAGCACCAACTAAGCCCACAGAATCAGTTGTTAAAAAATTGAAAATTGTCTGAATACTTTCCTTTTCATCAGCAATACCTACAACCTGGAGTTACAAATCAGGCTAAGTGCCAGAGCACCTTGAGGAATTAATATAATTAAAATACAATGATAACTATCATCAGCCAACTCTTGTTCTTAAAGTGAAACCCTTTAGCAGGGGCTGCCACAAACAATATTCTCCATTTTGTCTTTCAATTTGTTAGAGAGTTCTTTATGCAGCCATGCTGGTTTCTTTTGAGAACTGTTATTTTTCTTCTTCATTTGGTATTGTGCTAGATTGGGCTTTTATAATCTCACTTTTCAAAATTTCCCAAGCTTCTTGAATTGTTTTCTCCTTGAGGATTCTCATCCATGGAATCTTTCCCAACATCTCTCTAAGTTTATTGAAATTAGCTCTCTTAAAGTCCAAGACTCTAGTTTGACTTTGTTCGACTACTTGTGCTTGCATAATGTTGAATTCCAATGTTGCATGTTTGCTTGCCCCCAAGATTCCTGTAGTTTCAACACCTTCTATCATTTCATCTCTGTTAGTGAGAATTAAGTCCAATATGGCTGATCCCCTTGTTCCCTTCTCTACTTTTTGGGAAACAAAGTTGTCTGTTAGGTTTGTTAGGAATGTTGGATCTTCCACTTGGTGCAGAGTTTGTCTCCCAGTTGATGTCAGGGTAGTTGAAATCCCCCATTACTATTGTGATGTGCTTCCTACATAGTTAGGTGGCTGGCAAAAAGTTCATCTATTTCCTCTGTTTGGTTGAGTGGCCTATAGTATACACCTTTGGCAATATCATTTTTTCCCCTTTAATATTGACCCAAATGCATTCAAGATAATTTTCATCATTAATCAGAACTCAGTAATCACTCCTGCATGAACTGCACTGGTTACCAGTATGTTTCCAGGTGCAATTCAAGATGCTGGTGATTACCTATAAAGCCCTACATGACTTGGGACCAGGGTACATGAGGAATCACTTTTCTCCAAGAATTTCTACCTATCCAATTAGATTAAACAGGATGGGCATGATACAGATGCAGACTAGAAAGTTAGCTTTTTCTACCACAGCTCCTTTTCTGTGGGACATTCTCTCTCTTTGCTTTGTGTTGGGCTCTGATAGTTATTCTCCTATCATAATCTCATTCATGATTCTACCTTCCTGAATCTAATTACTGGTGTTAAGATTACAACTTTATGGGTTCTAATTATCAGTTTACAAAGCAGCCCTGGGATTACCCCTAACATCAAGGCCTACCCACCATGAAGGGTTGAATTCCTGCCTTGACTAGGGGACATCTTCAGTGTTCTAAAGTTGTTCATGCTATATTATGGCTTTTATTTTTCTCATTGATTCTGCCTTATAAGAGAGCATCTTAGGTGCCTTTGAAGTCGTTAAAGATTTGGGCCCATATTGAGCTGTTAAAATGTCATTTATTTTAAAATATTGCCTCTGATGTGACCTAAATTTCAAGTCAGGAGAAATCCTTAAAATTGTCATTGTACAATACTTTTAAATCCCAATTATTCTTAAAAGCAGAATGTGTTTCATAATTCTGTACTTCTCTTACAAAATACAGTAAGGTAGAAAGTAGAGTAGTGCATAAAATTGTTAAAATATTATTGCATATATAAAAAATGTATAGCCACACCATGCTGAAATAAGACATTTCAGGTCTAACTACTGCTTTACAATGTTGACCAAAAGTTCAAGGATCAAATAAAACCCTGACAAGTGCCATATTACAACTCAAAAAGAAACTACTGTACTGCAGGAGTTGAAATATTAAATATTAATCCCCAAACTAACTTTTGGGGATAGAGATAGCTAATCATCACTTGCTTTAAAAATTTAATCTAAACTAAATCAGGTATTATTTCTGGGTCTCAGATGCCATTCAATTCTTGGCTATCTCCCACAAATTGATTAATAAAAGTAAAGTTTCTGCTGACTTTCTGAGACTTATAGAAAAGGGAAAAACATTTATTATTCAGTTAATATTTAAACCCAACTCTCTTCTGTAATTATTTCATAAACTAAGCTCTGTTGATGTTGTTGCTGCAAACAATATACCAGAAGCTTATTAGCTTTCTCTATGGATTCCGAATACTTTTAATAGCTTTCTCTCAGCACATATTTAATAACGATCCTATGGCCAGTCAAATCTGCCCTGCTATTGACTGTCCAGGTTGATTTCATATGCAGTTATATTGTCCTTTTTACAATATTGTGTGCAGAAGGGTCATATTTTGTCTCTGCTCCTATTAATAATGCTAGATGCTTCAGGTCAGCCTGACAAACTTTAGGTTGATCTTGTTCCATCAGATAAGGAAGATTTTCTTCCATAATTGGAAGAAATAATTGGAAGTATAACAGTGGTGGATGAGATAAACAAAAAAACCAAACAAAAACATTTAAAATACCAATAATTGGTAACTATCAATAATATTGAATAATATCAATAACATTGAATAATATCAATAATATTGAAAGTTACTAATTATTGGTATTTTAAGTGTTTTTTTCAGTGATCTGTGATTAATACTTGAGATATTGAATAAATAAATATGGGCAAAGAATGAGAATATGTGAATTTATAGTATAGAATAGAGAATGTCTTCTACACTGAAATGTAAATAAAGCTTTATGTGCACGCAGATACTCATACATACACAAACACACACGGAAAGAGCCATGCAATCACATGAATATAATGCCCCGGGCCCATGTTAAAAAAAAATCACACAACTAAATTTGCTCATTTAACTGTATTTCAAGGAAAAATTTCCAAGTTTTACTTTAATGCATTTTTAGAGTCTGATAGATAGCAATTTGGATTTATGTAAAGAAAGATAAAGTGATAGCACATGGTGATGTCAGGTCATTCGCCAGTTGTTGAAGATATCCACGGCAGTAGATGTAGATGACATTATTGTCTATTAAAATGTATAAAATAATAGGTTAATAAAAGTGGATTTAACATTTATTTTGCCTTCTGAATTCCAAAACACATTTCCTGTAAATGCCTTGCAATGCTTTGTGAATGCAAACAATATCAGGCACATTATCCCAATCTACATTTGTGACATTTCTATTAGGAAAGGATTTTCTTACTGTTTACAGCAAACTTCCGTGCTGCTACAATCCCATTGTCCAATAAAGTAGAAGCCTACAGGACAGGGAGGTTGAAAGCAGCTTCCTCCTCGTTGAAAACAAAGCATACCAGCACTCACTGCAAAAAGGAAAAGATGAGACAAGTTAATGATAAATAAATATACTTTATTATTTACATGCATTTCTCTTTCTATGCTACCACCACTGCTAAGTATTCCTGTGCTTTCAAGCAGTTTCATTTGACCAAATCAGTGGTGGTATTCAGCAGGTTCTGACCAGTTCTGGAGAACTAGCAGAAATTTTGAGTAGTTAGGAGAACCGGCAAATACCACCTCTGACTCGCCCCATCTCAATCTATTCTCTGCCTCCTGAGTCCCAGCTGATCAGCTGGGTCTTCTTTTGTTGCCCTGAACAGGAGAACGGAGCTGGAAAGCAGGTTAGTAGGGTGGGGAGGGAATGGGATTTTGCAGTAACCTTCTCCTTCGAATGGGGTGGGAATGGAGATTTTGAAATATCCTTCCCCTGCCATGCCCACCAAGCCACACTCACCAAGCTACGTCATGCCTACCAAGCCATGCCCACAGAATTGGTAGTAAAATTTTTTGAATCCCACCACTGGACCAGATGTATCAGTTTTCACTGCTACCCCTGCAATAGCCCAAATATCACAAATCAAACAAAATCTCAACCGTGGCCAGAGTAGAATTGGCTGGTAGGTGTGTACCTTTTGAGGCAGTTGAGAGGAAACAATCTGCTTCATTACAAAGGACACCTTGCTTTGATATCTCTCTCTTCCCAGTATTACAATTAATTCTTGATTGCTAAGAAACATTCTTGGGTTACAATGGCTGTGTCCAGTAGGTGTTTTAAATAGAGATTTTTTGGGGGGGAGGGGGTAAAAATGGATAATTTTCTGATTTGCCTCTGGATTTTTCTCTCTTTCCTTAATGTACAAAATATTTCCACTGCTGCTCTTTTCTGCTCTTAAAAGACTGCACATATGTGAGCTAGTTAAGATTTGCATGAGCAACCTCCAGGATATCCCAGCTGTCAAAAAAGCTTTAGAGAAAATGGGAAGAATACACCAGTTTTGAACTGCTCTGAAAGAGAAGTACATTGAGTTGTTCACTTAATCATCAAGAGTCAAGCTTTTCTTAAGGGAGTGTGTATACGTTGCTTTCTCTATTAAGAAAATAATGATATGTACTTGGAAAAAGATAATTTATCTACTTCTAGATATTTCCATTTTGAAATAAGTATGAGTAAATTCACTTGATGATTACTATAGTATAAACATTTTCCTTCTTTACTCAACCCCCCCCCCCCAAATAGAATAGTGAATTAATACATTGGGTTTTTTGGGCCCTTCTTGGCACATATATCATATTGGATATCTAGTTTTAATTAAGCAGAAAAATCAAATACATATTTTTCAGATGTTTGGAAGTTCAGATTGTCAGTATTCCAAACCTCATAACTATTTTTAGAGCAAAGAAAGGTCCTAATTGTTGA
>NW_020717019.1:267440-283902 GCF_900518725.1 Notechis scutatus | reverse complement strand
ACCAATGAGAACACACCCCCACCCAATCGGAACGCAGCCAAGCCCCCCACCCAGTCAAGTCACACCCCCACTGGCAGTTAGAAGGAAGAAGCAGCTGAAAGCTCACATCACTCTGAGAAGCACAGAGCCGAAGAAGCAAGCCTGAAGATGATGAATGAGACTTCATCGAAACGTTGCCTAGATACTTTGAATCTTACGCGGGAGAAAACCCGAATAACCAAAGATCCATACACACACACACACACACACACACACACACACACACACATATACATATACATATACATATAAATATACATATACACATATACATCTGATATGTTTATAGGTTGATAGATCATTCAAGCAATTGCTACTTCTGCATGGTAGACCTTTCCAAACATTATGTCAGGGTTCCAAATAATAAATCCATAGCAAGGAACACTCCAAGACATGTAGATTCCTCAAAAAATACTTTTATTTGGAATTATCATATTGGAACATATCTGGTGATAAGTTGGCTATAAGTTCCCCTCTATCTCAATTCCCACCACCCTAACCCTCAGCTCCAGTGTGGCAACACTGAAGTGGTCAAAATGGTTTCAGTCAGATCAGCTTCAGTGTTGACACATTGAACTGACAAAAGCACATCTTCTATCATGTATCCAGACATTTATTCATCCATCACCCTAGTACCAGACTACCCTGAGCTCCTGTTCTACCCCTACAGAAAGGGATCAGTCATCTTCAAGACAGAGAAGCAAGTCAGACAGCAAGGAAGATATTGCAGATTTCAATTCACAGATGCAGCTGAGGAGAAAAAGCTGTACTTCCCCAACTAGAAAGACACCAACAATCTCATCAGAGACCTTGACCTACCAAGTCGCATGCTGAGCTTCTGACATCTAGGCTCAAGGAGTGAGCTTGATGAAAGTATGCAAGTCACAGATCAGAGAAAGTTTCACCAACATTTTCCCAATTTCTTTTGTTTACATGATAGGCTATGCTTCTGCAACAATGTGGTTGATCTATTTGAGGCTATAGGAATATCCTGTAACCTGAGTGAATTGCACCTATTCATAGACAACTCATCCAGGAGCTTCAAAACCACATTGCTTCATAACCTGAACAAGTACCATTCCCCCCTATAGGTCACTCTGTGCACCGCAAAGAGAACTATGCCAGTGTCAAGATGTTGCTGAGTACCTTGAAGTATGACAACCATGGCTGGGAGCTGGAGACTTCAAAATGGTGTCATTCCTGATGGGACTCCAAGATGGCTTCACCAAGTTTCCTTGTTTTCTTTGTCTCTGTGACAACCAGGACACTAAGGCACACTGTCACAGAAAGGACTGGCCACAGCAGACTGAGTTCTCCACAGGGCTGCACATCAAGTTAGGCCTCATCAAATAATTTGTCTGGCTCTATACAAGGAGTCAGCATCTTTCAAGTACCTCCAAGATCTCTTTCCATAGGTGTCAGAGGCAAAGATTAAAGTTGGTATCTTCATCAGATGACAGATAAAGAAGATCATAGATCTTTGCATCTGTCTTTGCATCCATCTTTACAAAAACAGTACTGTAAAAAACAGATTAGGAACACAAGTTAAAATAAGGAAGAAAATGGTAAGTGAGCACCCGTCCACCTTAGATGAGTTCAAATCACCAGGACCAGATGGATTACATCACAAGGTTCTGAAGGAATTGGCAGACATGATCTCAGAACCATTGAACTATATCTTTCAAAGATACTGGAGCACAGGGAAACTACCAGAGGACTGGAAAAGAGCTGACGTACTTTCCATCTTCAAAAAAGGGAAAAAATAGATCCAGAAAACTACAGACCTATCAGCCTAACCTCAATACCTGGGAAGATTTTGAAAAAGATCATCAAGCAATAAATCAGTAAATGCTTAGAGGCAAACAAAGTAATAACCAAAAACCAACATGGGTTTGTCAAAAACAGATCATGAGGAAAACTTCCGGTTTGCTGGGCTTTGGCGGCAGAGGAATCCACGATTGTGCATGGTTTCTGCTTGCGCTCGCTGCTGGAGTGCCCCGAGCCAGCTGGCTTCGGGGCTAAAGCCACCCCATAGAGGTGGCTGAAGACAGGGGAGACCCGGCAGGGTTTTGAGGGGAGCCGCACCTCCCCTCCTCAGATGGCTTAACTCCCTTTTCCGAAAGCAGTAGAGCGGCGGTCAGAAATGGCCGCCTCAAAGAAGCACTCATCCGGAAAAGAATGTGCAGGAGGAAGCTAAGAAGTGAAAGTTTTGGCTGGCCAGGATAAGAAGCAACATTCAAGATATCCTGGAATTTAAACTTTAAAAAAGATTCATTGTTCCCAAGGAAGATCCGGAAGCAGTGAATGAAAGTGAAAAGGGAAAGTTTGTTGTTTCTCACTCTCCTTCCTTACGGTGATGGCAGATGAATGAGAAATCGGAAAAACCCGCTTTGGCATCAGCAGGTAATTAAACTGAAAATCAAAGCCAAGGGGACAATAAAAATTTCTGAACACTGAAAAAAAATTTTTTTTTGCTGTAAGTGGGAAGGGAGAGGAAAAGAATAAAGAGTAAGATTTGGCTGGAGGAGACTGCTTGGAATTTAAAAGAATCGAAAGTTAAATTGTAACAAGACATCTAAAAGATACATTTTAATTGGAACTTTGTAACTGAATTGTAACCCCAGGAAGAGAAAGTGAAAAAAGGAAAGTGTTAAATGAAACAGCTTGTGTATATTTGGACTGCTTGGTGACTTTGGGACTTTTGGAAATTATATTTCAATGATTAAAAATACTTGGGTGGTTGTTTAAAACGTTTTTTTCAATGGCATCACTTGTGGATGAACTGAAAATGGAATTTAAAAAATATAAAGAAGAGGAACAAGAAGGGAAGGGCTCTTTTGGCTCCATTTTTCATTGTTTAGAAATGGCGATCTCTACTTATGGGAAACTACAAGAACAAGAAGATTGGGACAAAGAAGAAGCCATCTTTAATGAACAAGTAACTTTATCTGGGGAAGAAAGGGGAAAGAGGGGAAAGAGAATGGAGAATTTAAGACCTAAAAAAAACAACCAAAAAAGGGGAAAATAAGGTGAAAAGTGGATATAATGTCAGAAACCAACAGAAAAGAGGAATACAGAAGAGGGAAGTGGAGATGGAGAGACAAGGGGGTAAAAAGGGCAGTGTGAAGGGAGGGAGGAAGGGAAGAGAAGCTACAAAGGTTTGAAACAAGATGTAAAGAAACAGGATTTATTTAGAGATAATGGGTAAAATATAACTGAAAAAGAGATTCTGCAAAGGTACATAAGACTGCATTGTTGTATTTGTATTAGAAATAATGTTAGAAAATTGGAACAACATATGATTATAAAGTGTGATAAAATATTCAATGTAATTTAGTGAAACTTTTTTCTTTTTTGAACAAAATAAATGAAATGAAATATGGGAGAATTGAATTAAGAAGGAATGGGAACATTTTAATTACATAATGTTTTAAAATATAAGTGAAATGGGGGGAAAGTAACTACGCAAAATTTATAAGGGTTCCCATAGAAGCATGATACCTATTTGAAAATGAATGTGTAAAATGTTTAAGATTTAAATGAATATTAATTTTAACGATAGAGTTCAATTGGTATGGATTGTTGTTTTAATTATATTATATATTTATAATTTTTTCTTTTCTTAAAATATAGTGTGTAGCTTTAGAATGTACTAAGCAGAATCCGAATTAAAATTATGTATTATATTAAGTGTTAAATTTAGGGGAAAGATATAAAGGCGTTGTTAGTGTTTGGGGATTAACCCCTAGCAGAGTATTGCAGCAGTAGTCAAACCAGGCAGCCAAAACGAGCGTGGAAGGGCCCCAGAGTATACACACACTGAACACAAACACTTCTTTGTAGTTTAAATAGTTTTTAATCCATTTAGAGTTTAAAGCATTGTCATTCAGTCCATTAAGTCATTCACAGTATTCCATCCAGTAAGACTCACTAGTATAGTCCAAGTTAAGAGTCCTTGCAATATCTTTATCAGCCGATAAAGATATCTTCTCCTCCTCCGGTGCCTCTCTCCAGAGGAACAAACGCTGGATATTCAGCAAGAAGTTCAAACAGTAGAACAGTAGAATTACGCAGTAAATCAGCAAACAGTAGCAGACAGGAACATCTCAGTCACAGGCACAGTTACAGTCACAGTAAGACACAGTTAGTCGCAGTAAGACACAGTTAGTCGCAGAAAGACACAGTTTCTAATGCTTCCTTATATTGTAACTTCTAACCGCACCCTTAATCGGCTAATTGCCTGCAGCATTGTGCTTAAAGTGATAAGCACTTAAACCATGATATCTAAGTTTTATATATTTATTCACCCAAACCATATTTGGTATCAATGTTATACCTAACAGGCGTCATACTCCAATCAGTGATTACAGGAGAAATTTTGTGTTAATGAGAAAAGATAATAGACAGTTGAAACAGGACAGACAAAGGATATAAGTATAATGATTTAAATTGAGATGAAATAAATAAAATAGAATTAAGAGAGTGAAAAGAGGGGAGAAGCTATATAGAAAATGTAGAATGGTAATAAGACATGGAATGGTATATAAAAGTGAGCATGAACTTGAATTTATGTCTGTATGAAGAGATGTAACCCGGGATCAAGCTGCTTTCAAAAAAGATGTTTTATGTTTTTATGTTGTGTTTGGTTTGTATGTTTGTTTTTTAAAAATTAATAAAGTTTTTGGAAAAAAAACAGATCATGAGAGACAAATCTTACAGTGACAAAATAAGTGGACCAGCGGAATGCTGTGGATATAATTTACTTGGACTTCAGTAAGACATTTGATAAAGTAGACCACAATCTAATACAAGATAGAAAAATGTGGGCTAGATAGCATCACCATTAGATGGATTTGTAACTGGCTGACCAACTGCACTCAGCACGTGTGCAGCTCCTCAATGGAACTGCATCTATATGGAAGGAAGTATGTAGTGCTGGGGTGGGATTCTACCAGTTTGGACTGGTTCTATAGAACTGGTTGTTATGATTCTGCACGGTTCAGAGAACCAGCAAATCATGCCCCTGGCTGGCCCAGCACCTCTCCACCCAGTCAGTTCTTATCGCACATGTGCAACATTGCACACGTGCCCAACATCATTGACTGCATTCTTCCCCATCCAGAAAGAGCGTAGAGAAAGAGCAACAAAGATGATTAGGGGACTGGAGGCTAAAACATATAAAGAACAGTTTGCTGGAATTGGGTATGCTTGATAGATGAAAAGAAGGACAAGGCATGGCATGATAGCAGTGTTCCAATATCTCAGGGGTTGCCACAAAGAAGAGGGAGTCATGCTATTCTCCAAAGCACCTGAAGGTAGGACAAAAAGCAATGGTGAAAACTAATAAAGGAGAGAAGCAACTTAGAACTAAGAAGAAGTTTCCTGACAATTTAAACAATTAATCAATTCAACAAATTGCCTCCAGAAACTTCTGAATGCTCTAATAATGGAAGTTTTTAAGAAGAGATTGGATAACTATTTGTCTGAAATGGTATAGTATTTCCTGCCTGAGCAGGGGGTTGGACTAGGAGACTTCTAAAGTCCCTTCCAACTTCTATTCTATTCTGTTCTGTTGTATTCTGCTCTAGTCTATTCTACTCTACTCTAAATAGAGTATGACAAATTTGCCAGAAGCTGAACAAGATGGAGAAAATGACTTGGAACAGTTTCATTGCAGTAGTTCATGGCTTTCTGTGCAATCACAAGGCTGAAAACTATGAGCAGTTGAATAGAATAGATCATAGAATTCTTTATTGGCCAAGTGTGCTTAGAGACACAAGGAATTTGTCTTGGTGCATGTGCTCTCAGTGTACATAAAAGAAAAGATACATTCATCAAGAGTCAAGAATCATAAGGTACAACACTTAATAATAGTCATAGGGTACAATAAGCAATCAAATCATACTAGGAAACAGTCAATAAAAATAGTTAGGATACAAGCAGCAAGGTTACAGTCATATAGTCATAAATGGGAGGAGATGGGTGAAAGGAAGGATGGGAGGATTAATAGTAATGTTAATAGTAATCCAGACTTAGTAAATAGTTTGACAGTGTTGAAGGAATTATTTGTTTAGCAGAGTGATGACTTTTGGGGAAAAAACTGTTCTTGTGTCTAGTTGTTTTGGTGTGCAGTGCTCTATAGCATCGTTTTGAGGGAAGGAGTTGAAACAGTTTATGTCCAGGATGTGAGGGGTCTGTAAATATTTTCACAGCCCTCTTTTTGACTTGTGCAGTATACAGGTCCTCAATGGAAGGCAGGTTGGTAGTAATTGTTTTTTCTGCAGCCCTAATTATTCTCTGAAGTCTGTGTCTGTCTTGTTGGGTTGCAGAACCAAACCAGACAGTTATAGAGGTGCAGATAAGAGACACAATAATTCCTCTGTAAAATTATTGAGTCTTTCATCTGCACCTCTATAACTCTAGGTTCAGACTCTCATAAAGAATTATGCCAAAATGGGATGCAGAATGTCCCTCAAAGTCCATATACTTGATGCTCATCTTGACAAATTCAAGGAGAACATAGGTCCTTATTCAGAGAAGCAAGGGAGCACTTTCACCAGGATATCTTCTACTTTGAACATTGTTACCAAGGACAGTATAAGGAAAACATGATGGGGGACTATGTTTGGGGACTTCTTTGGGAAAGCAATTTGCAATATAGCCACAAATCTAGAAAATCTACTCATATCTGAACCCTTTTGAGTGGTTTTAACTGTCTTTGTGTATTTGCTATTTGTATTTGTTCTTTCTCTAACTGCTTAAAAAGATAAAAATTCCCTGTTTTGTCTCTATAAATATGAAAAATTGTAGGCTGTTGTCACAAAATCAAAGTTTGCAATGAATATAGCTATTTTTGCATAGTCTTTGGACATGAGCAGTTGAAACATAACAGAATCCAGGAACAAAAATATGTTACATAATTGGATGAATAATAAAATGAGTCTGTTCATAGCAACTCACCTGACTGAAGTAATTGCCAATTTAGCAGTAGCCATAACTGTATCAATATCACAAGTGTTATTGCTGCAATCTAAATGGAGCCTGTTGAAATGGATTGTATGTATTTATTTAGTCAGGATTCAGGTTAAGATTGGGATGGACATGGCATGTCTAGATACTTTGTCTAGCTTGTGGTAGGAGCAGGGTAGACTTAATGCATTACCGCTTCTTTATTTTCAATGCTCAGCATTTTTTTATACCATTGATCATGATAGCCTTCTGGTCCAGCTCTGAGTATGGACTGCATGGTACTTTGTTGTTGTTTCTTTTCCATTTTTCCAGGACCTCCAAGTTTCCTTCCAGCTCTACTCTGATTCTCTTCCCCTGGAGTTTCAACGTCCTCCTTCTCTCTTTAATTTAGTCTTTGTTATCCAATGAAGCTTATCAATGGAACAGGAGACAATAAAGAGAAGAGAGGGAATAGTTTCTGACTGGTTTGATCTAAGTTAGTAAAATACAAATTCCTTCAGTAAAATATAATCCAGTATAGGTGCTATGTTTCCATACAGAAATTAGATAAATTGGTGAAAGCAACCCAATAAAGAAAACAGAAAAAACAGGTATACTCCAGAAGGGGGTTCAAATAAATCAGCATTCAGCCAATCAATTAACATTTAAAAATAAAAAGCAAACGTTTATAATGTGAAAGTTAAAAATCCTGGCTTGCCAAAACTATGGTCACAAGCCATGGTCATCCCCATCTTCAAAAAGGGAGACCCCAGCCTGGTTGAAAATTACAGACCAATCTCTTTATGTTGCGTCACCTGTAAAGTCATGGAATCAATTATTAACCAATCCATTATCCTCCACTTAGAGACAAACAACCTACTCTCTAATAAACAATTTGATTTCAGAAAAAACTATCCTGTAATCTGCAACTCTTACACTGCAAGAACATATGGACTACACAAATCGATCAGGGCAAAGCAATAAACGCAATCTACATAGACTTATGTAAACCCTTTGATTCAGTGGTACATGACAAGCTACTCCTAAAATTAAAATCTTATAGTATCGCTGGACACCTGCATAACTAGATAAAAGCATTCCTGTCAAACAGACAACAAATGGTCAAAATTGGGAGCGTCCTATCAAATTCTGTACCTGTTAACAGTGGTGCCCCCAAGGCAGTGTTCTAGGACCAACTCTCTTCATACTCTACATAAATGACCTCTGTGATCATATTAAGAGCAACTGCGTTCTCTTCGCTGATGATATAAAGCTATTCAACACCACGGACAATACTGCTACCCTCCAAAAAGACCTTGACTATGTATCAGAATGGTCAAACAAATGGCAACTTCAAATCTCAACAAATAAATGCTCTGTCTTACATATTGGCAGAAAAAAATCAGAAAATAAAATACAAGCTAAATAGTCAATACATTGTTGAGGATCCAAACTCTGTCAAGGATCTTGGAGTACTCATCTCTAATGATCTAAGTGCTAGAGCCCACTGTAACTATATAGACAAAAAGGCATTAAGAGTTGTTAACCTAATCTTACCTAGCTTTTTCTGTGGCAATATTACACTACTAACTAGAGCATACAAAACATTTGCCAGACCAATACTCAAATACAGCTCATCAGTCTGGAACCCACATTACATATCTGATATTAACACAGTTGAGAAAGTCCAGAAATATTTCACAAGAAGAGTTCTCCACTCATTGCAGAATACCTTATGCCACCAGACTTGAAACTCTAGACCTAGAAAACCTAGAACTACACCGTCTTTGGTCCGATCTATGTATATTATATAAAATCATACATTGCAATGTCCTACCTGTCAATGAATACTTCAGCTTCAACCATAACAATACAAGAGCACACAATAGATACAAACTCAAGGTTAACCGCACCAAACTTGATTGCAGGAAATACGACTTCAGAAACAGAGTGGTCAATGTTTGGAATATTCTACCTGACTCTGTGGTTTCTTCCCCAAACCCAAAAACTTTAACCTTAGACTGTCTACTATTGACCTCACCCCTTTCCTAAGTGGTCTGTAGGAGGTATGCATAAGTGCAGCAATGTGCCTACCGTCCCTTTCCTATTGTTTCTTTTATATTTTTCTTATATGTATCCATTCTATGTATTCATAACTATGTTTATACTTATACCTATTATCTTGTAAGCGATTGACAAATCAATCAATCAATCAATCAATCAATCAATCAAACAAATAAATAAATAAATAAATGATAAGATTTTTGCTAGACCAATACTTGAATACTTCTCATCAGTCTGGAATCTGCACTATATATCGGACATTAATACAATTGAGCAAGTCCAGAAGTATTTCATGAGAAGAGTACTACACTCTTCTGCTCACAACAGAATACCCTATATCACCAGGCTTGAGTTTTTGGGCTTGGATAACCTTGAATTATGCCAGCTACGATTGGACTTAAGTGTAGTACACAAAATTATCTGCTACAATGTCCTACCAGTCAATGACTACTTCACCTTCAACCACAACAATACAAGAGCCCACAACAAATACAAACTCAATGTAAACCACTCCAAATTTGATTGCCGAAAGTACGACTTCAGCAACAGAGTGGTCAATGCTTGGAATGCACTACCCGACTCTACTGTTACATCCTCTAACTCCCACTCCTTTAACCTCAAACTATCCACTATTGACCTCACCCCTAAGAGGTCTGTAAGGGGTGTGCATAAGTGCACAATCATGCCTACCGCCCCTCTCCTATTGTCCCCATTTATTCGTACCTATTTCCTTTATTTTTACTTATGTTTATACTTTTACCTATTATCTTGTAAGCGACTGACAAATCAAATAAATAAATAAATAAATAAATAAATAAATAAATAAATAAATAAATAAATAAATAAATAAATAAATAAATCTGGAGAAAGAAAGGCCACAGTAGCTGTTGGGGGAAGAGTCTGCTGCCATGCCTTCTTCTGAAGAGATCCTGAATAAACTTTAAATTTGAAAGCTTCTTTCCTTAGTGGTTGTGAACTTTTCAAGCCAAACTTTTCCAACCAAATTAGGAAAATATAGGAAAAGTGTATATTAATATATAATATAAATATAATTATAATAAAATATAATATAATATAAATATAATATAATATTATAATATAAATATAATAAAAGGTTATAATGTTATAATAAAAAAGTTTGTAAATTTAAATGTGTTTCTCTCTTCACTCCTATTTTTCTTGTGAGAACTAGGCAAAGCCTTTCTCTTACCAGATACTCATTATCAGAAGAAACTAGAGCCTCCTTCTCATAAGCCTATCTTTGATTTGGGCTGGATTCTGATAGTTACAGTATTCTCACTATTCTACCCTCCTTCATGATTTCTTCCTTTAGAATCGAATTACTGGTATTAAGTTTACAAGTTTATAGGTTCCAATTTTGAGTTTACAAACAGTTTTGGAATTACCCCTAGCATCATGACTTACTTACTATGAAGGATTGAATATAACCCTTGAAGCCACTTAAGTATTGGGTCCATAATGAGCTGTCAAATACACTTTTGTTATAAATATTGCCTCTGATATGAACGTGGAAGATCAAATTAAATCTGAAGTCAGGAGAAATCCTTAAAAGTGCCATTGTACAATAATTTCAAATCCCAATTAATCTTAGAAGCAGAATGTATTCCAAAATTCAATATTTTCTTTATAAAATAAGTGAAAAGGTAAAATACTGAACCAAAATTGTTAAAATATCATAGCATGTACAAATAATTAATACTCACACTGTGCCAAAGTATAACATTCATGTTTACCTATTGCTTTACAATGGTTGCTAAAGGTTCAAGGATCAAATTAAATAGCAAGGTTGAAAGTGGCAGCCCTGTCAGGTGCCACATTGTAAGCCTGTTGCAGGATATAGAATAGAATAGAATAGAATAGAATAGAATAGAATAGAATAGAATAGAAAACAGAGTTGGAAGCAAGTTGTTCAACTGATGAATTGTTTTAAGTATCAGGAAATTTCCCCTTAGTTCTAAGTTGCTTCTCTTCTTGATTAGTTTCCACCCATTGCCTCTTGTCCTGCCCTGAGGTGCTTTGAAGAACAACCTGACCCCCTCTTCTTTGAGGCAGCCCCTGAGATATTGGACCACTGCTATCATGTCTCCCCTAGTCCTTCTTTTTATTAGACGAGACATAACCAGTTCTTGCAACCGTTCTTCATATGTTTTATCCTCCAGTCCTCTAATCATCTTTGTTGCTCTTCTCTGCACTATTTCTAGAGTCTCAACATCTTTTTTACATCATAGTGACCAAAACTGAATGCAGTATTCCAAGTGTGGCCTTACCAAGGCATTATAAAGTGGTATTAACATTTTATGTGATCTTGATTCCATCCCTCTGTTTATGCAGCCTAGAACTGTGTTGGTTTTTTTTGGTAGCTGCTGCACACTGCTGGCTCATATTTAAATGGTTGTCCACTAGGACTCCAAGATCACTCTCACAGTTACAACTATTACTACTACTACTACTACTACTACTACTACTACTACTACCACCACATATCTGTACCTGTGCATTTTGTTTTTCTTACCTACATGTAGAACCTTACTTTTTTGCCATTGAATTTCATTTTGTTAGATAGTACCCAATTTTCAAGTCTGTATCTTAAGCCTATCTTCTGAAGTGTTGGCTATTCCTGCCAGCTTGGTGTTGTCTGCAAATTTGATGAGTTCCCCATCTATCCCCTTGTCCAAGTCATTGATGAAGATGTTGAAGAATACTGGGCTTAAACAGAGCCTTGGAGTACTCCACTGCATACTTCCCTCCTTGCAGATGCAGTTCCATCGAGGACTACACGCTGAGTGTGGTTGGTCAGCTAGCTATAAATCCATGCTGGTGATGCTGTCTAACCCACATTTTTCTACTTTACCTAGTAGTAGGTTATGGTCTACTTTTTCAAATGACTTACTGAAGTCCAAGTAAATTATATCGACAGCATTCCCTGGTCAACTAATTTTGTCACTTTGTCAAAGAATGCAATAAGATTAGTGTGGCATGATCTGTTTTTAACAAACCCATGTTGGCTTTTGGTTATTACCTTGTTTGCTTCTAGGTGTTTGCTGATTCGTTGCTTGATTATCTTTTCCAGAATCTTCCCTGGTATTGAGGTCAGGCTGATTGGTCTGTAGTTTCCTAGATCTATTTTTTTCCCTTTTTTGAAGATGGGAACTACATCAGCTCTTTTCCAATCTTCTGGCAGTTCCCCAGTGCTCCAAGATCTTTGAAATATATAGTTCAGTGGTTCTGAGATCTCATCTGTCAGTTCCTTCAGAACCATGGGGTATAATTCATCTGGTCCTGGTGATTTAAACTTATCTAGAGTAGACAGATGTTCATTTACCATTTTCTTCCCTGTTTTAACTTGTGTTCCTATTCTGGTTTTTGTGGTGCTGTTTTTGATAGGTTGGACTGTTTTTTGCTTTTGTGAAAAAGCAAGTTAAGTAGTTCTGCTTTCTCCCTATTGCTTTTCACCTTCTTGCCACTTTCTCCCAGGAATATACTAATTATTTCCTTGACTTTTTTCTTGTTTATAACATGTTGGAAGAAGCTTTTTTTGTTATTGTTTACTTTTGTTGCAAGACTTTGTTCATTGTGAGCCTTAGCTTTCCTCACTTCATCTTTATACGCTATTTGCTGATATTCTGCCTTAGTTATTTGCCCCTCTTTCCACTTTTTATACTTGTCCTTTTTGTCTTTCAATTTGTCAGAGAGTTCTTTATGCAGCCATAGTGATTTCTTTTGAGAACTCTTATTTTTCTTCTTCATTGGTATTGTGCTAGACTGGGCTTTTATAATCTCACTTTTCAAAATTTCAATTTGAAATATTAAATCTCAAGCCACTCAGCTGACTTTCATGAAGAGCACTATCTACTCAACACCTGCTTTAAATACTGAACCAAATCAAAGATTATTTTGGGGTCTCACGATTCTAGCATACCATGTATGTCATATCCCACATATCAGTTAATAAAGTAAGTGGTCTGATTCTTCACCATTTTTGATGAACTCCAACTGAGAGGAGTGAATTATTTGTTTTGCAACCTCTCTATTCAGTGTAGTAGTTAAGACATTATTATATATTTGAATTAATCAAATAGGCCTTTAATTAGCACAAATTTTGGGAACTTATCTGGGCTTAAAAGCAACCATATATATACCCTGTTCAAAAAAATAAAGGGAACACAAAAATAAGACATCCTAGATCTGAATGAATGCAATATTCTTATTAAATACTTTGTTCATTATATAGTTGAATGTGCTGACAACAAAATCACACAAAAATTATCAATGGAAATCAAATTTAGCAACCCATGGAGGTCTGCATTTGGAGTTACACTCAAAATTAAAGTGAAAAAAAAAAACACTACAGACTGATCCAACTTTGATGTAATGTCCTTAAAATAGGTCAAAATGAGGCTCAGTAGTGTGTGTGTGGCCTCCACGTGCCTGTGTGTGTGTGGCCTCCACGCCTGGGCATGCTCCTGATGAGGTGGCAGATGGTCTCCTGAGGGATCTCCTCCCACACCTGGACTAAAGCATCCCCCAACTCCTGGACAGTCTGTGGTGCAACGTGTTGGTGGATGGAGTGAGACATTATGTCCCAGATGTGCTCAATTGGATTCAGGTCTGGGGAACAGGCGGGCCAGTCCATAGCATCAATGCCTTCGTCTTGCAGGAACTGCTGACACACTCCAACAACATGAGGTCTAGCATTGTCTTGCATTAGGAGGAACCCAGGGCCAACCACACCAGCATATGGTCTCACAAGAGGTCTGAGGATCTCATCTTGGTACCTAATGGCAGTCAGGCTACTTCTGGCGAGCACATGGAGGGCTGTGTGCCCCCCTAAAGAAATGCCACCCCACACCATTACTGACCCACTGACAAACCCGTCATGCTGGAGGATGTTGCAGGCAGCAGAACATTCTCCATGGCGTCTCCAGAACCTGTCACGTCTGTCACATGTGCTCAGTGTGAACCTGCTTTCATCCGTGAAGAGCACAGGGCACCAGTGGTGAATTTGCCAATCTTGGTGTTCTCTGGCAAATGCCAAACGTTCTGCATGGTGTTGGGCCCCCACCCGTGGTCGTTGGGCCCTCATACCACCCTCACGGAGTCTGTTTCTGACCATTTGAGCAGCCACATGCACATTTGTGGCCCGCTCGAGGTCATTTTGCAGGGCTCTGGCAATGCTCCTCCTGTCCCTCCTTGCACAAAGGCAGAGGTAGCGGTCCTGATGCTGGGTTGTTGCCCTCCTACGGCCTCCTTCACGTCTCCTGATGTACTGGCCTGTCTCCTGATAGTGCCTCCCTGCTCTGGACACTACGCTGACAGACACAGCAAGCCTTCTTGCTACAGCTCGCATTGATGTGCCATCCTGGATGAACTGCACTACCTGAGCCACTGGTGTGGGTTCTAGACACTGTCTCATGCTACCACTAGAGTGAAAGCACCGCCAGCATTCAAAAGTGACCAAACCATCAGCCAGAAAGCATAGGAACTGAGAAATGGTCTGTGGTCACCACCTGCAGAACCATTCCTTTATTGGGGATGTCTTGCTAACTGCCTATGCTTTCCACCTGTTGTCTATTCCATTTGCACAACAGCATGTGAAATTGATTGTCAATCAGTGTTGCTACCTAAGTGGACAGTTTGATTTCACAGAAGTGTGATTGACTTGGGGTTACATTGTGTTGTTTAAGTGTTCCCTTTATTTTTATGAGCAGTGCAGTGTGTCTCATAAAAGGATTGTTAAGGAGTGCTATCCCTAACAGATTGATTATATGCTTCCAAAAGTCTAGAGTCCAGGAAACCTGGAAATGCAGTTTATCATTTTCATGTAAAGTTCTTCAGGACAGAAGATTTTCCAAGAGCTGCATAGAATCCAGTAGTTCTTGAATGGAGAGAGGAACTTTCAGAAATTCACTCAGGTGGGCAACAGCTGTTAATCATTGCCATGTAAGTCTCCTTATCAGCCAAATAATATATTGACTTATAGAAAAGGGGGGAAATCCTGTTTATTAATGAGTTAATATTCAAACCCTGTTCCTATGGCCATTCAAACCTGACCTTGTGGTGAAGGTTCAGGTTTAGTTTATCCATTATTTGCTGTTACATTGTCCTTATTACAACATTGTTGAAAAATGGAAAATGTCTTTCACACTGAAATGTAAACAAAGAGATATGCACATGCTCACATGATACTTCCCCAACACCCTCCCCCCCCCACATACAGTCTCATGTACATACTGCTCCAAGCCTCTCTTAAAGAATTAACATAACTGTAGTCCTCATTTTCCAAAACTTACCTCAATTCATAAATATTTTACAGCAATTTGGATTTATATAAAATAAGATAAAGTGATAGCAGGCGGTGATGTCAACTCATTGGCCAGGTGTTGAAAATATCCTGAATGGTAGATGGAGATGGCATTATTTTCCTATACACTATAGAAATAAAATTTAAAAAGTATTTTTAATATTTATTCTCCTGCTGAACTTATTCTCCCCTGTCCTCCTTTCTACACAATGTTTCCCTGTAAATGCTTTTCTTATTCTTGTCAATGTCTTGCAATGCTTTGTGAATACAAACAATATCAGGCAGATTGTTCCAATCTATATCTCTACTAGGGAACAGTTTTCTTACTGTCTACAGCACACTCTAAGGCAATCCAATTCCAGTGTGGGAGGAGCCAGGAAGACAGATAGGAGAAAAACAAAATTCTCTTAATTGATGGCATTCCTTGTGAAATGGAAAGGAAAAAGAGGACAGAGGTGAATGATGCATAGAGATATATCGATATTTACTTACATTTCTCATTCCAAGATTCTCCTAAAGGCTACCCATCAAATTGTATCTCCAACACAGTACTAGCAATCCAGCACTTCCATAACTTACTACTAAATTGTATCATAGAACCTCCAAAACTCCCCTTTGCTATTCTTAGGAACACATGAATTTCTCTGTTTTGTTCATCTCTTCATGTTTAATGCCACAGTGGTGCAGTAGTTAGAGTGCAGTACTGCAGGCCGCTTCTGCTGCCTACTGGCTGCATGCAATTTGGCAGTTCAAATCCCACCAGGTTCAAGGTTGAGTCAGTTTTCCATCCTTCTGAGGTGGGTAAAAGAGGGCCCAAATTGTTGGGGGCAATATGCTGACTCTGTAAACCACTTAGAGAGGGCTGGAAAGCACTGTGAAGTGGTATACAAGTCTAAGTGCTATTGCTATTTATTTTATTTATTTTATTTTTATTATATTATTATTTAGTTACCATATTATATATTACTATATTAACTATTATATAGTTACCATATTATACATGTCTTTGTAAATAAATATATTTTGAACTTTGGAATATAGTTGTCGCGTCGAGCGACCGGTCCGTTGTTTCGATCTTCCGGTTTGCTG
>NW_020717019.1:239388-267430 GCF_900518725.1 Notechis scutatus | reverse complement strand
AAGCAAGATTTGTTTTATGGAAAAATAGCCAAGGCAGAATAGCCACATATAGTGCACAACCTGTTCAATTGAGGAACGTTCAAAATGTGTAATAAGTTTAATAAGATGGCCAGCAAATGAGAAAGCATGTCTCTATAACTGCTAAAGAGAAGATTCTTGAAGGGATTCAAGAAGGAGAGAGATCATCCTTCCTCATCTCTTGATAAGGCAAAAGCCATTGGGAGAAGGCAATAGATATGCAGATCCTAAGAAATAAGAAAGCCCCAGACTAAGACAGCAAAGCAGATTACATCTCTTTCTCCAATTTTGGCTTGTTGAAAACATGGTGAGACTCAACTTTCTTTTGGAGGAAGCTTCCTTGAAGAAAGAGGATTATATACACTCACTTCAGTTATTTTCATGCTGAGATTTAAGTTGGAGACAATTTTGTAAAGTTTGCAAACAACCTTTTGTAGAGTCTGTATGGAGGTGTGGCATCCATCTTTGTGCTCCTTGATGTCTCAGCAGCTTTTGATAATGTTGATCATGGTATTGTTCTGGAAATAGAGCCACCACCTTCTTTTCCTTAATTTTATTTATTTTTTAATTTTTATTTAAGAAAATGTATATGTCCGTCCAATTCACGCTCAGTGACTCCAGGCTTTTTACAAAGCTAAAAATACAATATATAAAAATCCCAATAAAAAGCAATATATGGAATAATATCATTTTAAAAATCAGTATAAAGTAATATTATAAAGCTTTGGTACTGAATATAATTTAATATCTTATTAATAATGCCCCATAAATATCCTCATATCCATAAAAATGTTATTCTCTAAAAATAACAAAAGATCATATCAGATAGTTTAATGAATCCTCAATTTTTTTAAACAACCAATGTAGGAAATATAATGTTTATCCTTTCAATCACAATTCTGGAGACTCCAATACACTAAATATAAATTTTGATCATTCTTTTAATCTCAAATTTATCAACAGCATTTGAACCTTTGGGTCACTATTTGGCCAAACTTTTACTGCTTGTATCACTTTGAAGTTGTGAGTTGCAATATTTTGCTTATTCATTTTCAGTTGCATGGCTATCCATTAATAACTTGCAGCTGCAGAGGGCCTCACAAAGAAAAACATGTTCATTGCCTCTTTTTTAGTCTTAGAAATATATGAATTTCTCTGTTTTAGAACATTGAATGTAGAACATAGAATAAACGGTTGGAAAGGACCTTGGAGGTCTTCTACTCCAACCTCTTGTCAGTTGCAGAAGATCCTATACCATTCTGGACTTTCTTTGGACTTGATGGGCTGGATGAGCATAGAAAGAATAACACAACAGAATAACAGAGTTAGAAGGGACGCCAAGGGTCCTCTAGTGCAATCCCCCCCCCAAAGCAGGAGTCCCTATACAATAGCAGACAGATGGCTGTTCAATCTCTTCTTAAAAACCTCCAGTGATGTAGCAGCCACAACTTCTTGAGGCAAGCCATTCCTTTGGTTAATTGTTCTCCCTATCAGGAACTTTCTCCTTAGTTCTGGGTTATTTCTCTTCTTGGTTAATTTCCATCTTGCTACTTGTCCTACCTTCAGATGTTTGGGGAATAGGTTGACTCCCTTTTTGTGACAGCCCCACAAGTATTGGAATACTGTTATCATGCCACCCTAGTCTACAGCCAGGGTCTAGAGTCAACACACCCAGAGTCTGACCTTTCAAAAGTATGCTCTGCAGTTGCACAAAGACTACTACAAACTTTGGAGCAACAGGCACCTATTTTGTGAAGAGCTAAGTCTGGCAGACCAACATTGCATGCATAAATCCCATTTGCTGCCCAAATTGGGTGTGTTCAGGGTTTTTGAGTTTGAAAAATATCAAAGGAGCTTGGAAAATTGAAAGAAGCACATTGTGTTCCTCTAGTTCTTTACCTATCCATAAACATATACAGAACCAACTTAGAACTATGGAGAAATTTCCTGACAGTTAAACAATTAATCAGTGGAAAACCTGCTTTCAGAAATTGTGGGTGCTCCAACATTGGAGGTTTTTAAGAAGAGATTGGACAACCATTTGACTGAAATAGCAAAGGGTCTCCTGCTTGAGTAGTGGGTTAGACTAGAAGACTTCCAAGGTCCCTTCCAATTCTGTTATTCTGTTATGTATGAATGTCTTCTGTTAAGTAGTCCTTTTTCCCTCCACTGGACTAGACCTATCCAATTCTTTCAAGCATTATTCATGCATTTTAGCCTCCAGCTCCCTAATCACTTTTGTTGCTTTTTTTCCTGTAATTTTTCCAGTATATTTTTGTATGTTTGTATGTACACAAAACATTCTCCTGTACTTCATACAACACAATAACCTGACTTAGTTATGCAGTCAAGCTACTCTTAGACTCAAACTAAATAGGGCTTTACAAAATTTGTCTGTGGGCTGCCTGCTGAGGGAAGTATATATATAAGTAACACACTTGTTTACTTGAATCATCAAAAAGTAGGTGTAAGAATTCATCATTCTTTCCATGGACTCTTTTATTCAACTGACTGAGAGCTGGTATAGAAAAGGGGACAACATTTCAGGCTGTACTTGACTAACCCGTCTCCTTTCTTCTTCTTACTTGCAATAGAATTGCTCTGAGAAAGGACCCTAAGAGTAACAGATTAATACAAGAGTGGGTAAAAGAAAGTTGGTTTAAAAAAACCCCAATGTGTTGTTTTTTGTGTTACATTCACCCTGACTCCAAAACTGAGCTGAGCAAAAAAGTTACAAAGAATTGTTGCAGTGAGAAAAAAAACGTAGTGAGACAGTCCTTCAAGGAGTAAAATATTGAGCCTGGATCATGGTGGACAATGGGTAGGAAGTGGGTTGAGAATGCATTCAAGGCAACAAGTAGAAAAGGTGGTTATTCAGCCACATGTTCAAAGCTTTATCTTGAGGCTGGGGCCCATTTCTCTGGACTGCACATGACTTCCCCCCTAGCATAGCTACAGGCCCTCATGAAAGTGGAAACACAAAATCAGAAGTCAATAAATAAGCATATTAAATATTAGCAGATCAATGGGATTGAAAATGCTAAAACGGCCAGCTCTGAAAAAAAAGTTAGTGTTCAATAATTTGCTTGTTTGCTCAAGAACCACAGGAAGCAGGTGATGAGGAAATTCTCAAAGCCAATTGTATCACTAAAAGCAGGGGTGTGCTGCTAGGGGTTTGCAGGGGTTCAGAAGAGCCCCTAGCTAAGATTCTGTGCAGTTCAAAGAACCCCCAAATCCCACTCCTGGCTGGCCCCGCCCACCCCATCCCTCCCCTCCGAGGAGTCCACATGCAGCTTGTTTTGAATGCAGGTAAGTGCAGAGGGTGCATGCAGGCTCGGGGAGGGTGAAAAATGGGCCTCCTGGAAGTTCAGGAAGGCCAGAACTGGGCCCATTTCTGGCTTCCAGAGAGCTTCCAGAGCTCGGGGATGCCATTTTCACCCTCCCGAGGCTCGAGGGAAGCCTCCGGAGCCCAGGGAGGGAAAAAAAGCCCTTCCCTCCCGTGGTGTAGGAATCCAACTAGGCCATGCCCACCGTGGCCATGCCCACCCTGCAACCAGGCAGAGAACCCTTTGCTAAAATGTTTGAAGCCCACCCCTGAATAAAAGTGCCTTGTAACTTAGAAATAACATTCAGCTGCTGCTACTATCCAAGGCTTGGTCAAATATTTTATGTAATAAGTGAGTGCAGGAAGGGCAATAAGGAAAACTCAGGATTCAATTGACTTGGTATTTAGTAATAAAGTCAAATAATAAATAATAAAGAATAAAATAAATGAAGGCTAGTGCTGACAATTAGGTCTAGGAAAGATTGAGGAGCATTATTTGAAAATAATATATATAATGAATTCTGCCTAAGTTACACTGTGAACACATTCAGCAGTTATTATAAAATAGAAATTGACAATAAAAAGGTAGAATGAATTGAAAAAATTGCTTTCCTAGGATTGCAGATAGTTTGAAGCAGTGAATACAGTACAGAAATAAAATGTCAGGTTGCAGTGGGTCAAACAGCAATGATGAACATGAGCCAAATATAGAAAAGCAAGGCCATCAGCCTGGCAACCAAATGTAGGTTAGTCTGCTCTATTGTGTTCCTCATAGTTACCTATGCTTGTAAAAGTTGAGCCTTAAAAAAGTAAGACAGGAAGGAAATTGACTTGTTTGAGTTGTGATGCTGGAGAAGGCTCCTGAATATCCCTTGGACAGCAAAAGAAAAAAGAAAAACAAGTACTGGTGTGCATAACATTAGTTATGTCACTAGAAGGCAAAATCATAAAATTGTGTTTCACTTAGTTTGGCCATATCATGTGAGGGAGTCACTGAAGCAGGCAATTACATTTGGAAGAGTTAACAGTAAAAGGAAACCATCAAAAAACATGGTGGTTGTATACCATGAAAGCTGACACCAGCCAGAGCATATAAAAACTCAATGAAGTAGTGTAACATTGGAGGATGTGGAGAGACCTGGTCCATAGAATTGCCAAGAGTTGGACACAACTGAATGGATAACAGCAGCAGCAGCAATAGCAACATTAGCAGCCGCAGAACAAAGCAGCAGCCACCAATAATGCAATCAACTCACCATTTCACATCAACTCTCACTTCCACTAAAGACACAAAAGCCTAACAATATATATACACATGCACAACATCTGGAACTTGGGTGCACACAAAGGGAAAATAAAGAAAAGTTCAGAGCTCTTACATTTTACACACCACCACCAGACCTTTTTTCTATAGAACTTAAATGTTACAGTTTTCATCCTGCTCAATTTTTTAAATTAAAGAAACATTATTTTTCTGTTTAAGAGATAGCTTCAGCTTTTAGGTTAGTTGAAAGTACTCATTTTACCAAACCACCAAATCCAATTTGATTTTATGCACCTTTGTTATGGCTCAACTCATTCAGCTATGGTCAAAGATGCTGAACAACATTCATTGCCAGAACAACGCACCACCCATTACAAGACTGAAATCCTGTAAGCCAGCATGGAAAACAGCTATTCACTTAACATCCAACCAGTTTAACCACAATAATGCCTGGAGAGAGGAATGGTCCAAGTTACCTTCTTGTGGCCTGATCATTAGTAATCCGTCTACCAAACCACCTGGTTTTGACCTATCTCTTCTGTCTGGATAAAATAGAACAGAATTAGGTGTAATACTGGAAGAAGTGCCTCTTCCCTGTATCAATGGGAATGGAAAGATTTCCCCTGTTGTGATTATGCTGCTGATATGCAATGTATTAAACATATTGTACAAGATTGCCCATGACATGTGTTTCTGGTTTCTTAGAAGATCTGCAGGAAACAACACCTCAGTTAATTGCCTGGATGGATAAATTGGACATCCAGTTATCAGGCCACTGCCATATCCCCATAAAATTTTTGTATATAATTATGTGGTTTGTATGTATACGTTTACTTCTCTTCTGTCATATTCGCATCATACACTAAATAATGATAATGATAATAACAACAACCAAATTCAATGATGAAAAGGGTGTATGGATAATGGTATATTCTGCTTGCCCTCAGGTTAGGCTGGGAATGCATTTCTGTAGAAGTGGTACCATGAATTTTCCAGGTGCCCTTCCATCCTATTCATGTGTATTCAGTTGAGTGGGCATGGGGATGGACTGGTCACAGCCACAATCCAAGTGGTAACTTGGGGGATAGGATGAGTTGTGACTGAGACTGTGATTGGGACTGTGATCATAGAATTGGAAAGTTCTGTCCACCAAAATCTATGGGATAAGTATAATGTGGTTAATTGTGGTCTCAGAGAGTTTGATATTGTATAGTTAAAAGTGCCATCATTTGGCCAAATTAGATTGCTAGATGTGTCTCTGATTTTCATCCATTCCTTATATAACCACTGCACATGGCTCTTCTTATTCCTGGATGATCATTTCCTTCTGTTCCAGGCAACAAGCAACCTACCAAAGAGGAAGTTTGGAAGACTCCTTAATTCCAGGGGTGGGTTTCTACTGGTTTGCACCGGTTCTGTAGAACTGGTTGTTAATGTCACCAGTAGTTCTAAGAACTGGTAAAACTGACCACTGCTTGACCCCGCCCCTCTCCATCACTCCACGGGCCAAAAAGTGTTTTTTATTACTGCGCCTGCATGAAAATCCCTTCTGCATTCTCCCCCGCCTGCCCCTCCCTTCACTGCCCCGGCCCCCGCCCCTATCCGCCACTCCAAAGTAAAAAAAACAGTTTTTTTTAAAAAAGGGGTGTTTTTACTGCACATGCGCAAAAATCCCTTTCTCATTCTCCCCTGCCCTATCCTCCCCACCCCTACTTATAGCTCATGTGCGCTAATTACAAAAATTTACCTGCGTGGCACCATTGCTCACACCACCAGCAGCAGCCTTCTGCTGCCCTGCTGAGTGAGGGCAAGCCGCAAGCCCCACTCGCCACTGCCGCTAACCGTCCTTGTCCAGCTGGCCTGCCTTCTCCTGCCTGCCTCCCGCTGCTGCCGCTAGCTGTCCTTGCCCACCCAGACTGCCTACCCCACCGCCGGGCTCTGAAGATGCGGATCGGTAAGTATGATCCTCTAACCCAGTCGCCTACCTAGCACCGCCAGTCCCGGTCGCCCACCCCCATTTTCCCTCACCCGCAGCCCTCCATTGTTGCTGCCTTGCCTTCCCAGCACCGATTGGTAGTGCGGAGGCAAAGAGCAACTCCTGCTGCTGGCCTGGTCCCCTACCTCCTCCTGCCTCCAACCTGGTCAAGAGCCGACTCCCAGGCCGGGCGCCACTGCCTTGCCCACATGGTGGCCGCCATCTTGGCTAGGCCTCCAGCCTGCCACTTTCCCTCGCCCACCGCGCCCAAGAGTTGCTGCTTTGCCTTCCCACCACCGATTGGTAGTGAGGAGGCAAAGTAGCAAGTCCTGTTGGGCCGGTCCCCTACCTCCTCCTGCCACCTCTGCCACCGGCCCAGTCGAGAGCCGACTCCTGGGCAGGTAGGCCTCGCCACAGCAAGCTAGAAGACTGAGGAGGACCCTGGCATAGTTGGCTAGCCAACTTGCCTGTCTCCTTTTTGGTAAGTTGCTTTTTTATATTTATGTATTTATTTATTTTTTTACTATCTGTTTTTGTTTTTAAAAACAAAACAGATACTAAAGAAATAAATAAACACATAAATAAAAATTATTTTACTATTCATCTTGATGTTTCTTTCTCCTTTGCTTAAAGAAACATCAAGATGAATAGTAAAATAATTTTTATTTATGTGTTTATTTATTTCTTTAGTATCTGTTTTATTTTTATGATTAATAAAAACAAAAACAGATAGTAAAAGAATAAATAAGTACATAAATAAAAAAAGCAACTTACCAAAAGGGAGACAGGCAACTTCTTGTTACATTGATGTTATACATTATCTGTTTCTATTTAAATCAATATATAGCAACATCAATGTAACAAGAAATTACATGCATACATAAATGATTTTTTTTAAATAAAAGTGTTTTATTTTTTTAAAACATAAACAAAAACATAAAACATAAACCATCTATAGTTACATAGTGTGTTGTTTGGTACAAATCACTTGTGCACAATCTGCAGTCTTTCCTTTCCAATTTGCATTAATCCTTATATCATGCTAAGCAATTGGCCACTAAGCGAGCACCTGGTCATTAAGTGAGTACCACTTAAATTTGGGTTGCCAGCCACATGGCCATCTGCCTGGGCCTTGCCAGGGCCTGCCCAGGCCTTGGAAACTGGCAAAAAGCACTTGCTAAGCAATTGGCCACTGAGCGAACACTTGGTCATTAAGTGAGGACCACTTAAATTTGGATTGCCAGCCCACCCCAGTCACATGACCATGTAGGCATGCCCACCCCAGTCACATGACCACTTAGCCATGCCCAATCAGCAAGCCACTCCCATCCCAGTCACATGACCACCAAGCCACAAACACAAATTAGGCCATGCCCACGGAACCGGTTGTTAAGAAATTTGAATCCCACCCCTGCCTAATTCCCCATTGGCCCTAATTGACATATGTGTCCTGCTTACAGTTTGGAGTATTGTACACATCCAGGAAGAGTTCCTAGTAAAGTAAGAGCACTTCCTTGTTTAACCTTTTTTCTTCCCACTTTTTGAGTAATCTTGCATTTGGGAGGACTCCCTAGTGGAGTTCAGCACCTCTTTTGCTCAACTAGATCAGAGAGCAAGATGGCAACTACCCAGCTAAATCCAAGCACTCAATCCCTGTTGCAACCTGATGGATTCTCTTGCTTTCCAAGATTTGTAAGTTGTAGGTTTGCAAGAATTTCGGTATGGCTGAGAATGATGTAGAGTGCAGGCTCTGGACAGCAGCAGGAAACATACAAAGAGAATTTGTGGGGTACTTGCCAACGAGAAAGCCTCTGGATTCAAGCAACTATTTGGCCTAAAATCAAAACTTTCTTTACTATCTGTGATGCAATGGGCAGATTCAGGTGGAGCATCCTCCATACAAATGGCTTCATGCTGGCTAGGTTAAATTATCCAGGCCAAGTTCATCCTGCCAGGTTAGTCTAAGGTCCCTTTGTGATCACCAATTGTTAGAAGAAAAATCAGGTTTCAAATCCAGGCTGGCCTCACAGTTTGTGCCTCTTTTTGAACAGGTAGTCCTCAACTTACAGCCACAATTGACCCCAAAATGTATGTTGCTGAGTGAGACAGTTGTTAAGTGAATTTTGCCCCATTTTATTACTTTTCTTGCCATAGCTATTAAGTGACTCACTGCAGTTGTTATGTTAGTTACATGATTGATAAGTAAATCTGGCTTCCCCATTCACTTTGCTTGTCAGAAGGTAGCAAATGTGATCACATGACCTTGGGACACTGTAACTGTCATAAATATGAGTAGTTGCCAAGCATCCAAATTTTGATCATGTGACCATGGGGCAATGATCATAAGTGTGAAAAATAAGTCACTTTTTCAGTGCCACTCTGTGTGTGTGTGAGTGTGTAATTTTATTTATGTTTTTTTCTTTAACATATATGAGCACTTAGTGCCACTGTAACTTTGAACAGTCACTAAATGAATATTTGTAAATTGAGGACTACTTGTATTGGCAAAAGGAAGAAGATGGACAGTTCCTAATTATGATAAATACAGAAATAAGTAAATATAAAAGCCTTTCCTCCAAAGCAAGTGCCAAGAAACACTATGTCTCCTTTTCTACCTGCATTGGGTAGAATTTTATCACTTTATGCAGTTTGTGAATGTTTTTGCCACACCAGGACAGGTGAAATATGGACAGGTTACTATGTCTGTTGCCACTCAAAGAGACTTTTTTTGCCAAAAAAATAAAATTAAAATATTGATTTGTTCTAGACATTATTTCAGAAACATAACAATTTTATTATAAAACATGAATCTTAATCACTGTAAAATTAGGGAGTCAAGTATGATTTTAGATATTTAGAATGTCGGGTCATGAGACAGCACTGGAAGGGAAGATACTTATATAAATTTCAGCACTGACAGAACTTGTGTACTCAGATAAAATTTGCTGAGTTTTATTCAAATGATTTAGCAATAATTACATATTGTTTCTGCTGTTGATAGTTTAAAATACATCAGTGATATATTAAAAGAAATGAATCAGCTAGAAGGACAACAATGAACAACTGCTTTGAATTATTGACGTACTTTTGAAAGAGACACACATACAAGCAATATCTTTAACTTTGTTTTTATAATGTGATTTGTTGAAATATTTTGAGACAGGTTGATAAACAGACTAAAATAAAAGAAACAACATTTCAAAAAAGTTTATTTTTAGAGAATTTAGACAGAAGATCAGAAACATAGGATCCACTGCAAGATATTCCTAACAATATTCAAAAGGGTTCTTCTTAAGCTTCTCTTCAGAAAGATCCAAGGCACACAGAGTCTTCACATAGACACATATACAAAAGAGAAGAAAAAGTGGGAAGAATACTTGGCAAATAATATGTTACATTCAGAAAGGTGAATCACTGCAGTTATTAAGTTAGTAACATGGTTGTTAAGTGAATCTGCCTTTCAGTGGACAAGAAAGGCTAAAATTAACACAGCGATCAAGATGATTGGGTGGTGATTGGTAAGCTCTCATTCTTATCTTGGTATCATTTTAATGAAGTTTAATCTATGCATGTTGATTTGTCAACCCAGGTCCTATTAACCCCAATTCAAGGATGCCAAAAATATTAATGGATTGTATTTGCTAAGATTTCCCATACTGTTTTGTAATGTTTCAGATCCATTCTGATTATAGCATCATGGAGTAGAAGAAATCTTAGAAGTAATGCATCCCAACTCTACTCAGTGAAGGATCCAATCAAGCAATCAGGCTGATAGGTTATTATCTAACTTCTGACATGAACAAGTCCAGTGAAGGAGAATTTACTTTGTCAAGTGGAAGTGTGTTCCCCTGGCTAACAATTCATATAGCCAAAAATATTTTTGTCCATTTTGTCATGCTTTCAGATAAATTATACATGGTGCTAGAAAATCCTTTCAATTCTGCAAAACTTTCCAAAAGTTGCTATGAATGGCAAAATGCACTCATATTATTGTATTTTTAAGTCTCCCAAACTGGCCAAAAACCATGTTAAAAATGGAGTGGAAATTCTTGCTTCCATCCCTGATGACATTTCTATGATATCAGATTTGTCTGGAAGCCCTGGAAATAATTATGTGCTATAAAGTAGCATAATGTTGTAAGAACTGATTTTACTTTGCCAGAACAGAGAATAACCAACCTTGCCTTTTTATGCTCTGGGTTTTACAGGAATTTGGATGCTTTATTTATAATTTTATGTAGCACCGCCAGCTGGCAGCATGTAACCAACTTTGGCTTTGGTTGAAAATCTAAGTAGGTTCAAAGTAGTATGGGAGTGAATCGGGAAATAGGAGGGCTGCAGGCTATGTTGAGAAACAAGAAACACTATCTGTGTGATCACTAAGAGTTGACAATGACTTGATGACATCTGATCGAATAATCAGACAAGAAAGCAAGCAGTTTTGCAAAGTGGATTGTGTAGTGCAAGTTAAAGAAATTGCAGAATAGACATTAACATCATTTCTTCCTTTATTGTCAGGTATTTCAGAATATGGATGCTCTTAGCCAGGGGTTGGGAATATATACGATTATTTTATCCTACAATATTTTAAAAAAATCCTATGGGCTCAGTGTTGTTTTTTTTATGTCGTCATCTTGTTCTTTCCTTCTTTAAATCTCTTTGCAAACCCTACACTTTTCATTAACACTTTGATCTGATTCCCTAGACTGTCCCTACTTCAGTCAATTAAGTCTGTTCTGGAGCAGCAGCATATTCTTTCCTTAACCATTCCACATATTAAAAAGGCAGGGCAAATATATAATAATAGCAATAACAAATAACAATAGCTGCTCCACTTCCTCTTTTTTATTAAATTCTCCCATGTGTTGGACCAATGTGCACATTGTAAGATTACCAAATTTCAGTGAGCTTATCCTCGAGGTACTAAGTGATCTCATGCAAAAATGCAGAATGTTCCTACATCACTCTACTGGACTGGAACTTTAGAGGAAAGTGTCAGACAATATGGTCATAGCCTGTAAGTCCTCCAGCTTGATTCTATTATATTAGAAGGTTTGCTTGCTTGCTTGCTTGTTAACAAAATGCCTCTCATTTACTCTGTTTCAAAAGAAGTAGCAAAACCCTCTGCTATCAAGCAGACAGTTTGACCAGTCCCTTAATTTGGTCGAGAAATGGGCTGAGTGATACAATACACAGGGAAGGAATCTGACCAAGGCAACTATCCTTGTCTCCTTCCAGAAATCAGTTGGCAGCAACTTTTCTTTCCGCAGTCTTTCTTGATATGTGGTCTGGAGCAGGAAGAATATTGATTTGTGGGAATTTTTTTCTGGGAATTTTCTAGCCCTTTTTTACTCTCAAAAATATAAGGCAAGAAGATATATAAAAATATAAGTCAACTAGAGAGCTTAGAGAAATAAAATCCTTTCATAACAAAACACTTTTAAAGAAAAAGTTCTGCATGGTTTATCCTTTGAAAAAGTAATATGTTTCAAGATTTTTTTCTTTTTATATATAAAAAAACATTATTCTTAAATTGATAGACTACTTTGTATAGTTTTCTTGCTCTAGCCTCCTTGGCCTTGTAGAAAGTTAGCACCCACCTCTCTCCTAGAAGAATGAAATATTTTGAGAAATATTAAAAAGAATATTATATTTCCCTGGATGAGAAATGGAGAAACATGTTTTTTTGGAGGCAGGAAGCAGACTCACTCTTAATAGCCCCCACCTTTCCTAATAGTCCTCAGAAGATGTCAACACTTAAGAGATAAAGATAAAGAAATAGATAGCTCTATTTACCAGCAAATTCCCTGCAGCAAGGTCTGAACAAAGGTGGAGTTAGCTCTCAGCCACAATAGGAATTGCCCAACAAGCCCCTTTATTGCATCAGTCCAAACTTCAACCATACTTAGCTCAGACTTCTAGGATTTGTACATGGCACCATGGGTGCCTGACAACAGTCAATAGAATATATGTTCTTGCACAGGAACAGGAAGTTCAAGTGGAAAGCCCAAGAGAAAGTATAAATACCCCCCTCCCCCATTCTCAACTTCATGTGGTCAGCTGTCCAGGATCACATGTGCTTAGTGGTTCTGCTTCATCAATAAATGGACCTTCTTTCCAAACAGCTTCCAGCCTCCATTTTGTCTCCATGCCTTTCTCCCGGCTTGGAATTGGATAGTTCTTCCAACAGCCTATTAATAAAAACAAATATTATATTAAAAATAATTCATGGCAGCAAGGTAAATACAATAAATGGATTTAATATTTTAAGCACAAATGATATATTTACATTTATGTTTTTGCTCTCCCTAAAATAAACCAAATTGGATAGGTTCCCACAACAGTGTGTGTTATGTCCGGAGCGTGGGCGCAAGGAACGGAGACAAGGCATCGGATAGTGACTCAACTCTTTATTAGTGACTTCAGAACAGAGCGAACGCTTGGGCAGCAGCAGCCCTTTTTATAGGGCTGGCTGCTGTCACAACAGCCAATGCTTTTGAGTTTGCCACGCTGGAAGCATCCAATCAGCGGTGCCCGTTCGCAGCCAATCAGATTGGCCATGAACGACCAATCAGGATCCGCTGCTCGCGGCCAATCAGAAGTGCAGGATTACGAGCCTGCTGTAGAAGTAAAACTATTCAGGATTTTAAAACAGTGCGTTTGCTTAGTTCATAACACCCCTCCCCCCTAGGTTCCGTCTGAGGGGTGGGGTGATCTACTCTTTCAAGTAGGCAGGTCGTTTCACCTGTCTGCCCGATCTGCGTTGCTCCAACAGTCCCTGCCCTGACGCTGGTTCCGCTGGGCTGTTCACTGAGCTTAACGGCATGGCTGGGTCAACCCCTACGCTGGGCGACTCGGGGCTGTCATCCCTGCTCCCGTCAAGGCTGGCCCCTGAATTTCTTGGATTTGCTGCTGTCGCAGTGCTGCTTTGTGGCGAGGCGATCATCTGGTCCGGCTCTCCTTCAGAAGGTGAATATTCCGGGGTTGGTTGTGTTGACTTCCGGATTTCGAGTCCCGGGTCGTAAGCTAGCTCTTTTTCGGCCCCCTCGCTTTCCCTTCCCCCCCCCCCCCAAGTTTGAGGTTCAGGGCTTGTGACGGGGGTAGGTGCCAGTCTGGAACGGAGTTGGTCAATGTGGCGCTTCCACATTTTCCCATCAACAGTTTGTAAACGGTAGGAACGGGGCCCCGTGAGTTGAGTTATAGTAGCGGGGACCCACAGTGGGTCACCAGAGAAATTTTTCGCAAAAACTGGGTTGCCTACCTTGAATGTGCGATAACTGCTGCTGGACCCCAGGGGTTGTTCCGGCGTGTAGGCAGGGTGTAGGCAGTCAAGATGTGAGCGAAGTTTCTGTCCCATCAGGAGTTCGGCTGGGGTTTTGTTCGTGATGCTGTGTGGGATAATATGTTGGAGAAGGAGCATCCTGGTCACTTTCTCATCGATGTCTCCTCGCTCCAACTTGTGTAAGGTTTTCTTTACGAATTGGACCATTTTCTCAGCCCTACCATTGGCCGCAGGGTGTGCTGGCGATGTTAAGGCATGGTGTATTCCTCGGTCTGCTAGGTACTGTTCAAATGCAAGAGCAGTGAATTGGGTTTCATTATCTGAAACCAGGACATCTGGCAACCAATGCGTAGCGAATAGTCTATTTAGTTTTTTGCTTCTGTGGTGGTGCTCTTCATTTTGTGGACCTCTAGCCAATTTGAATAGGCATCCACAGTTATGAGAAATGTATGCCCCTTGGTAGGTCCCGCAAAATCGAGGTGGATGCGGGACCAGGGACCCCGAGGTGTTTCCCATTCCATTGGCAGAGCTTTTGGTGGAGCTGAGCGAGTTTCTTGACACTTGCTGCAAGTGGCCACCCAAGTTTCTATTTGTTTATCTATACCTGGCCACCAAGCGTAGCTCCTTGCTAGTGCCTTCATCCGCACGATGCCAGGATGTCCATCGTGCAATAGTTTCAGGACTTTGTGCTGTAGCCGATCTGGAATGACGACTCTGTCCCCCCACAATATGCATCCTTTTTGTGAGAAGAGTTCTGTCTGTCGGTTTTTGAAGGGTTTGAAAGTATCGTTGGGTTTGTTGTCAGGCCAACCTCTTTCTACCCAGCTGAGGACTCATGCCAAACAAGGATCCTTCCTTGTTTCCGAGGCGATATCTCATGCAGTCAGTGGTGGAGAAGGAAGGGTTTTGATTTGTAGTGTAGTTTGGGTTGGAGCTGGATCGTCTATGACTTCGGGTAGCGGTGAGCGGCTTAAGGCGTCAGCGTGGGGAATGGCTTTTCCCGGGCGGTGCAGCAATTGGTAATCGTATGTGGCTAGGAACTCTGACCAACGCGTCATTCTTGGCGATAAGATGTGGGGCGTTGGTTTTTCTCCCACTAAGATGCCAAGTAACGGTTTGTGATCGGTGATTATAGAAAAGGACCTTCCATATACATACTCATGGAATCGTTTGATCGCAGCTACAATAGCGAGAGCCTCTTTATCAAGTTGGCTATAGTTCCTTTCAGTCTTTGATAAAGTCTTTGAAAAAAACGCAATAGGTGCCTCAGTACCGTTTGGCAGGATGTGGCTCAGGATGGCTCCTACCCCAAATGGTGAGGCATCGCAGGTGACGGTTAAAGGTAAAGTCTCGTTGTATTGTATCAATACAGCATCTGAAGTTAAAAGGTCCTTCACTTGCTGGGAGGCACGCTCTTCCCGTTGTCCCCAGACCCAGGAAGACTTCTTGTCGAGGAGCCTATGCAGGGGTTCAGCAACAGTCGCTTTCTGGGGCAAGAAGATGTTATAAAAGTTAATGAGTCCTAGGAAGGCTTGGAGGTCTGTTTTATTCCTAGGTCTTGGGGCGTTTTTTATTGCGGTCAGTTTTTTTTCAGTAGGGTGAATTCCCTGTTTGTCAAGAAGGTAGCCCAGGAATTCAACCTTCTCCGTACAGAGTTGGCACTTGTCCTTCTTGACCTTCAGGCCAGCGTCTTTAAATTTCTGTAGAACCATTCTGAGTCGTTTTTCTAACAGGCTTCTAGTAGGGGCAGCTATTAAAACATCATCGAAGTAGGGCACGACCCCTTTTATGCCTTGCAGCAATCTCTCCATCAAACTCTGGAAAATGCCAGGTGCTACACTTACTCCAAACTGAAGTCTATTACATTTGAAGGCCCCTCTATGCATAACTATAGTCTGAGCCTCGGCAGTCTGGGCGTCTACGGGTAACTGCTGGTACGCCTGAGCTAGGTCCAATTTTGCAAATATTTTTCCACCTCCCAGGGAATGAAGAAGGTGTTGGACCACAGGTACAGGGTAAGTGCTCTGTTGGAGTGCGTGATTTAGGGTGGCCCGGTAATCCCCACAAATTCTCAACGATCCGTCTGGTTTTATGGGGGTAACAATTGGGGTCTCCCATCGAGCGTGGTCAATCGGTTCCAACACACCCTGGGCTATTAATTTGTCCAATTGTTCATCAATCTTTGGCTTGAGTGCAAAGGGCACTCGACGAGGCTTAAGGCGAATGGGCGCAACTTCGGGGCTGAGGTTAAATGATATGGGGGATCCCTTGTACTTGCCTAGCTTCTCGCTGAACACGTCCTGGAATTCCTGGACGAGGGCGGCTTCCCAATCATCGCTTCCGGTCTGGTTGATACCAGCTAGCTCAATTCCTAGCGGTCTAAACCACTGCAAACCCAGAAGGCTGGGTCGATCTCGATCAACGATGGTCAAAGGTAGGGTTGCGGTGTGATCTTTGAATGTTACTCGGACATCGCTGGATCCGGCAACCGGAAATCTGTTTCCCTGGTAGTCTTTCAGTATGATATTTTGAGTGCTGAGGTCCTGGTGGCGGATGTCAGGGATCAGCTGTCTGAAGGTTTTCAGGAGACCATGGATAGGGACGATCCAGAGTCGACCTCCATAACGCTTGGACGATTCTCGATAGTGACCCTCACTCGGATTTTCCTTGCATCAAGGGATGAAGCGTGGCCGATGGTGATAGTCTGATGCGCCTCTTCACGTCTGGACGAAGTGGCAGGTGCTCGATTTCTGTAGTGTAGGTTCCATTGAGTGCCTGGGCAGTCCCGATTTGCTGGTGGGGTGCCTGCTGTCTGTCGGAAATTGTTTTCTCTCCTGGTTGGGCTGGGTCCTCGCTTGCTTCTGCAGACCTTTGCGATGTGGCCCCTCTTCCCACAGGAATGGCAGAGTGCATCTAGGAATTTGCAGTCAGATCGCGGGTGACTACCCCCGCATCCGGAGCATTGGTATGGGGATTTTCGATTCCGCTGGTCCCGTTGGTCACGTTCTGACCTGAGTCTGTTGACCTCTTCTTCCTCGCTTTCTGACGAGGATTCGAGGTCCTCATGGTGAGTGGTCGTTGCGTGCCTCTCAGAAAACGGCGTAGCATCTCTGGCGAGTTGGTGGTGCGGTGCGTTTGCTCGGCGCATTTGAGCGGCTGACTTCCTGGTCGCTTCTGCTGCAGTAGCGTCAGCGATGACATCTGCAAGGGCGATGTCTCCCTTCGCCATTATCTTGCTCTGGGTTGTGGGGTCTTTGAGACCCAAGGCAATCTGATCTCTCATGGCTTCTTCGAGGTTGGTGAAGCCACAGAGTCCTCCCAGGTTCCTAAGGTTGGCAATGAAGTCTCCAACACTCTCGCCTTCCTGTTGGTCCCTCTGGTAAAACTCGTGTCTTCGGATGAGCGTTGGTACCGCTGGGGCGTAATGGGCCCGGAGGATTGGGGCAAGGTTGTCCCAGTCCATTGTCTTGACTTCTGCTGGTTTTGCAAGTGCCTTTGCCATTTTGAAAATGGCAGGCCCGCAATGGGTCAGGAATACAGCTCGTTTCTTGCCAGGCGAAGCATCCTTCAGATTGTTGGTTTCCAGAAACATCTGAAACCTGTCCATATACGAGTCCCAGTCTTCGTTTGCCGGGTCAAATAAAGCGGGTGGTATGGCGCTGCTGGTCATTCTGCTGCTTCTTTCGGTGCGCTCTCAGCCACGTGCTCTGTAGTGTTCGTTGAGTGTTCAGTCAACTCTTAATGTCTCCGCATCCCACCTTCGTCACCAGTGTTATGTCCGGAGCGTGGGCGCAAGGAACGGAGATGAGGCATCGGATAGTGACTCAACTCTTTATTAGTGACTTCAGAACAGAGCGAACACTTGGGCAGCAGCAGCCCTTTTTATAGGGCTGGCTGCTGTCACAACAGCCAATGCTTTTGAGTTTGCCACGCTGGAAGCGTCCAATCAGCGGCGCCCGTTCGCAGCCAATCAGATTGGCCATGAACGACCAATCAGGATCCGCTGCTTGCAGCCAATCAGAAGTGCAGGATTACGAGCCTGCTGTAGAAGTAAAACTATTCAGGATTTTAAAACAGTGCGTTTGCTTACTTCGTAACAGTGTGATTCCCAAAACATGCAACACATTTGATTTTAGGTGAAATTGGTGTTTTGTGCAAATCCAGCAACTAGTCTTTAAAAGGCAGTTGAGTATTCCCCTAAATCTCAGTCAGTTAAGGCAATAATTGCCAACTTTGTGGTTCCCCAGAACTAGAACTCCACTATTAGTTAGTATTTCTAACTAATCAAAGACTCCTGGAAATACTAATGCTAAGTTAGAAATACTAAGTTAGTTAGTATTTCTAACTAATCTCCAATGTTGCTGTAAATGTTAGTCCAAACATATTAACAGGCTTGGTAAAGGTTGGATTAAGATCCCCTATTCTTCATTTATTTACAATACATGAGACTTAGTGCACCGAAAGAAAAAAGGACACAGCATCCAAAATTCTGAAAATCCAGAATGCAACTTCAGAACTGGATATTGACAAAATATTCAGTCCTGTGACTTAAGTTAAGTTAATTTGTAAGTAGCTTCCTTTCATGCTTAAATTGTTTCATGAAAACTCCTATCAAATCTCAAAAGAACCAATATCCAAGCACGAGGTATTTTTATATGTCAGTGGTGGTGAAACTTTTTGGCACTGAGTGCTGAATCAGGAGAACGCACATGTGTGCCCCAGAAACTAGAAAAATAGGTCCCTGGCGTGCTGTGTGGGTGCGCCGGAAACTGGAAGCTCAGCTTTCTGGCACACTCATGTGCACAAGCCACATAGCCTTTCAGTTTCTAATGCACATGAACATACAAAGACCAGCTAGCCAGAGCACGCATGCATGCTGGGGAGCTGCTCTTCTGGTTTTTGGCGCTCCTGCGCATGCAAAGATCAGATGGCCAGTACTCACATGCGCACCAGGGAGATGCTCGTCCAGTTTCCGGTGCTTCCATGCACATGAAGACCAGCTGACAGACACATGCTTGTGCACCAGAGAGCTGCTTTTCTGATTTCCAGTGCTCCTGCATATGCAAAGACCAACTGGCCAGCGTGTATGTGCATGCCAAAACCCAGAAGAGCAATGGGCAACAGCTGGCATGCCCAGAGAGATAGCTCTTCATGCCACTTCTGGCATGCCTGCCATAGAAGGCTATTATTATGGCATGCATCTATGACAAAAATGCAAAAGAATATAATACTGTTTAACAGGTGATGTGCAGACTGGCTATTTTTATACAGGTTACTGTATATAACTTTCTAATATCACATCATTATCTATTATCATATTTTCTTCTTTATCTTCTCATAAATTGCTTTGTATCAGCCTCTTTATTTTTATTCATTCTCTATCTTCCTTAATCATATATTCAACATGTTTACAGTTTAATCTATTCATATCATTTCATTGATCATTCAAAATTTCATCTCAATTTATGGTTATCCCTTAATAAATCCTCTTTTCATTATTACATTTGCCTTTGTTACATATATTTATGTTTTCTATGTGCTTTATTTTTATTTATTTATTTATTTTGTCAATAGCTTGCAAGATAATAGGTATAAGTAAAAACATAGTTATGAATACATGGATACATTTAAGAAAAATAAAAAAAAATAAAAGAAACAATAGGACAGGGACGGTAGGCACATTGGTGCGCTTATGCATGCCCCCTACAGACCTCTTAGGAAAGGGGTGAGTTCAGTAGTAGACAGTCTAAGGTTAAAGTTTTTGGGGTTTGGGGGAGAAACCACAGAGTCAGGTAGAGTATTCCAGACATCGACCACTCTATTGCTGAAGTTGTATTTCCTGCAATCAAGTTTGGTGTTATTAACCTTGAGTTTGTATCTATTGTTTGCACTTGTGTTGTTATGGTTGAAGCTGAAGTATTCATTGACAGGTAGGACATTGCAATGTATGATTTTATGTATCTTTATGTACTTTATGTATCTTATGTATTTTATGTATTTTATGTATATATTCCTCCCCCTTAACTTCTCATTTTTTCACATTTTCCATCTTATTTTATCAAACTTATAACAATATATCCTCACAACCTTATCCAAGTGGATAACAGAATATTTAATTTATTAAAAATATACTAATCAATCTCTAATTTCCTTAATCATGTATTCTTGTACTCACCATGTTTACAATTTCATACCATTTTTAAAGCATTCATTAAGCTGACGTCATGATGAGACCAGAAGCAGCGAACGGAGGTCTCCATTCCTGCACTGGCTTCTCGCCATTTGTGGGCTCCAGACAGAGCCGAAAGCCACCTTGGAGGGGCAGAAGCTAAGGAGAGGCACCTGGTGAGGTTCCAGGGGAGAACACAATTCCCCTGTGGAAATCCCAAGCTTGCTCTCTATGTCACAACAGACAGAAGAGCAGGCCAAGATGGCCACTACAAAGTTGGGACAGCCGAGGAACATCTAAGCACAGTGCAAGAGTGGAGATTGGGAATGGTGCTTTGAGAAGGGTGAGAAGAATTCATTTTATTTGAACTTACCCCCAAAAGGCTATTAACAGAGAAGATTAAAGAATTGTGTTAGCGGTGGCTTGGAAGATAGAAGAAGAATTGAGAAATACAAAGAATTTTAAAAACTTAAAATTTCAAAAGGAATAAAATTGGAAGAACACTAATTTAGATTGGTGATTAGATAGGATTTGGCATTGAAAGGCATTAATTTGAATGCTGAAAATAATTGTTCTAAAGAGAAATAATATTTGATTCTTAAAATTGGTGAAGCTAAATAAAGAAATGGAAAAAGAGTGGCTGTAGAACTGGATTAAAAGTGCCACCTGTTGATGAAAGAAAAATTCTGTAGATCTCTTCAAACTAACAATTTCAGCAAAAGAAAAAGTTAAAAAGGAATAAAAGAAATATATTATAATGAGACTCTTGGAAGCTGAAATATATTATGATCAAAGAGTAAGGAAACAGGGGGCTATTACCCCTGGAACTATCGGTCTTTGGACTGACTAACATTGGGAAATAAAGATCTGAGGATATTGATATATTAAAAACAAAAAAGAAGCACTGGTTTAGATAAAATAAAACTTATTGGATACTGAACAATTGGAATAAGCAATATAAAGATCAGTGACATATGCAAAGAAATAAAGATGGACATGCAAGCTATGAATGAGATGTGGGACAAAATGTTGGATTTATGCACTAATACAGAATATAGAGGAAAATTCAGAAATGCCGACGGTAGCAGAAGAAGAAGATGAAAGAACAAAGAAGAGGGAGGAGCTAGAAGAAAGTGAAACTAATGAAATGGAACAAAAGGAACAAATAATACCAAAAGGAAAAAGAAGTTGAATATGAGATATTAATGATAGATACAATAAATAAGGGGGTATACTGAGACTGGAATGCTGATAAATGAAATGGTTAGGGAAATACAGAGAGGAGACAAAAAGAGGGTGGGGACAAACTTTGAGAAATGGGAGAAAAAATATCAGAAAATGATGATAAATGGAGGAAGGATTAAGGGGAAAAGCCAAAAGATTATAGAAAATGGTAACCAAGCAAAGAAATGATGAATTAATATAAAAGAAAGCCATTAATAATATAAAGCCATTAATTAATATAAAAGAAAGACAATGGTTAGAAATGGAAAAGAGGGACACTTATAGTAAAACATATAATAGATTTTGAGGAATTTGGATTAACAATTAGAATAAGAAGGAATACTCTAAGTGTAATAGATATGAAAATAAGAATTTATAATTGATTAATCAAGTAAGATAGATAAATGTTTATGTAAGATATAAGGGATTAATAGTTAAGATATGAAAAGAAATGCTATGTGGAGCCTGACAGAGAGTAGATATAACCATATAGTAGGATAATATTTGTAATGAATTATATATCTTGTTATTCATTTATGTAATGTTATAAGTTTGATATTATTGGCTAAAAGAAAATATATTTGTGTAAAAATGAGATGTTAGAGGGAAGGGAACATAGAAAATAAAATATACACAACAATGGCAAATGTAATATTGGGGGGACATAATAGGGGACAATATAAATTAAGATGCTTTTGCTTCTTGAACTGAAGCAAGGAAAGGACTAAATTCAGAAACTGAATGGGCTTTTTTGCTAGTAGATAAATTATAGTTTGATTTCTAAATGAATTTTTAAACATGAGAACAATGATACCATAAAATGAGACCCTAAACTGAGATCAAATACCATTGTTCCTACATTAAATGATCAGCATAATGTTCAATGAATATATATTTGCTCTTTGACTGGATCCAGCTTACCAGAAGCAACAATAGATCTTTTTACGGTTCCAAGGGCAGCGTCCCCAATATCTCTCTTCCCTATAACATTCTTTGTAAGATCGGCACACGCCACCCAATGGACATCTTTTGCGTTTGGCTTGGGTAAATCCTAGAAAATTAAACAAGAAAAGTAATACTGAACATCATAAATAAAGTTTTTTCTTAAGTGAAATCATTTTCTAGATAGAGAATGCAGCTATTTGTGTTCAGAGTATGGATAAAGTTTCTTATGATTTCATCCCTCTCAACTATAGTAGTGTAATTATGCACACACAGACACACCAATACAAGTAGAAAAGTATCTTACTTGACAATGAAAGGAAGAGAATAAGACACACAAGTAAGATCTTCATGACTGTCTATCAGAGCTACTACCGTATCAGTGTTGTTTTAAGACGGGGAATGGCAGCATCACAAAAGAAGTGAAGGAAAACTGTGGGAGAATAACAGATAGTTCTCTGATGGAATGTAATGATCTGCTGGGAAGCATAGCAGCAGGAACAACAGTAAAATGTTTGTATGAATATGTTTGTAGCATTACCTTTGCTCTGAAAGAATGTTACAGATTCTCTCCCAGTTGTGTTCATACAGGCATAATATGGCTTATGGCTTATTGTTTGGCATTGTGCATTATCTTCTCTAAAATTGTTGGGGGTCCATTAATTCGATAAATTAAGTAATAAAAATGAGCATTTGTAACAGAAATGTCTCTAAACTATTCATTTATTATTTATTAATAATATTTGTGTGCCACCCATTTCATGTAGAGGTGACTCTAAGCAGCTTGCAAAGTTTAAAAACAGGTAAACATTAAAATTAAAAGATAAAGATTAAAACATTAAAATAATAAGGGGCTTGATGCTGTTTTTGATTCCAGATGTTGAACAACAGGCCATATAGCCACCTAATAAAAAATGTCATCACTTATTGTATTTCCTTGACAAGATATGTCAAACTGATGTATATGAAACAGGAAAAGCCTTTTCTTTTGGCTTCAGGATAATATACTTTTATTTGGATCCCTCAGATCTTTGGAGTTTCCTTTGTTTTGATGCGGGGGGGGGGGGGGGGGGAGGGAAGGTTTGGAGTTTTTTTTCCAGAACAAAAATAAAAGTATTTCCAATTTTCTATTTGCTTCAACAAGGGAATGACTTAAAAGAAGAAAAGATTCAAAAATATGTTTGAAATCCTCACAGCCGCAGAAGCCTAATAAAAAGCAATACCTAGCATGATTCATTTCCACATTATCTTAAGTAATGAAACAAAACCTATTTTGTAACTTGTTAGTCACTTGCAAACTCTCTTTTGTCCTACTGCAAAGACTATGTAAATATGTCCCTGGCAATTTGCCAGTAACATGTGACAAATAACTAAAATAGCATGACTCTTGGATTTAGCCTATAATCTGAAAACTAACTGGCATCCAGATAATGAAAATAAATACCTAAAACCAAATGAGAATTGAAACAAGCAAGCTTTAATATTAAGTATTTTACTAACTTCAAATTTTATCAGCATTGTTAGTAGAACATAGGCAACACCCTTAAGCATATCACATTATTTTGTAATAACAGAAAGCAAAGCAGATAATAACAAGCCCTGGAAATGACTAGGAGCAGGACAATTGAAGAAAGAGGCTGAGTCTACAAAGACCAAATCTTAAAAATAAATGCATATAAAGACAGAATTGAGAAGACAGCAATAGATAGCAAGTGCCACCTCTATAAAGAAGCTGAAGAAACAGTGGACCACCCAGTTAGTTGCTGCATAAAGATTGCACAGACTGATTACAAACAATGGCATGACAAAAGTAGCAGCAATTGTGCATTGGAAGATCTGAAGAAATGTCACTTGTCTGTAAACAAGAACTGGTGGGGAAAATAGAATAAGTAATAAAAAATGAAGATGCAAAAGGACTCTAGGGACTTTAAATAGACAGGAAGCACATAGCATCCCAGACTTAACCATTGTTGATAAGAAAGCCAGGAAAGTCCAAATAGTAGATGCTGCAATACATGATGATGTAAAGCTGTTCAATACCACAGACAATACTGCTACCCTTCAAAAAGATCTTGTGTCAGAACTATGTATCAGAATGGTCAAACAAATGGCAACTTCAAATCTCAACAAATAAATGCTCTGTCCTGCATATTGGCAAAAAAATATATCAGAAAATAAAATGCAAGCTGAATAGTCAAGACCTTGTTGATGATCCAAGCTCTGTAAAGGACCTTGGAATACTCATCTCTAATGATCTAAGTGCTAGAGCCCACTGTAACTACATAGCCAAAAAGGCCTTTTAACCTAATCCTATGTAGCTTTTTCTCTGGTAATATCACACTACTAACTAGAGCATACAAAACATTTGCTAGACCAATACTCGAATACAGCTCATCAGTCTGGAACCCACATTACATATCTGATATTAGCACAGTTGAGAAAGTCCAGAAATATTTCACAAGAAGAGTTCTCCACTCCTCTACTCATTGTAGAATACCTTATGCCACCAGACTTGAAATTCTAGATCTAGAAAACCTTGAATTATGCCGTCTTCGGTCTGATCTAAGTATGGTATATAAAATCATACATTGCAATGACTTACTTGTCAATGAATACTTCAGCTTCAACCATAACAACACAAGAGCACACAATAGATACAAACTCAAGGTTAACCGCACCAAACTTGATTGCAGGAAATACGACTTCAGCAACAGAGTGATCAATGTCTGGAATACTCTACCTTATTCTGTGGTTTCTTCCCCAAACCCCAAAAACTTTAACCTTAGACTGTCTACTATTGACCTCACCCCTTTCCTAAGAGGTCTGTAGGGGGGGTGCATAAGCGCACCAACATGCCTAACGTCCCTGTCCTATTGTTCCTTTTATTTTTCTTATATGTACCCATTTCATGTATTCATAACTATGTATATACTTATACCTATTATCTTGTAAGTGATTGACAGATCAAATAAATAAATAAAATAAAAATAAATAAATACATCAATACAGACTCTGCAATACAGAACAGCAGAAAAGAGACAAAGCTGGAGAAAAATCACAAAATGCAAAGACCTAAGATTTTTCTCCCTATGTCTAAGATTTTTGACATTGTATTCCTCTTAGTTTCCTATATTCACTCACTATCTGGCAGATCTGCCACCTATAAAATAATAGTGATTACTTAATTAAACATTATTGATTAAGTAACATTGAATCCATATAAGTATTTCAGACTAGAGAATTAGTTATAGGAAATATTCATCCATTCAATAGTCTTCAAACCTTAGAATAGGGCAAGTTAATTTTAAAATTAGACAGAGATAGAGATAGCTAAGAAACAGACTATTTGAAGTTAGGAAAAAATAAAAATCTTCTTTAATATATTGATAAATATTAATTCATTAATTAGGATAGACGAAGAGTTGGGTTTGGCTTTAAGTTGGCCAAGATTCCAAATAATGTCTCTGGAGTTTTGGACTTCCATTAATATTTTCTTGGTAGAGATTAAATAGTTCATTAGACCAAAATTAAAAAAAATATTTATTACAAATGTGCATCTTATTTACAAGAGAAATATTCCTCTGTGTTTAGTAAGACTTATGGCCCAGTAAGCATTTTCTTATAAATTGCTGTCCTAGGTACAGTGCCTTGAACAGATTCCTGAATAAGCATGGTTAGGATCACTCTGCATTAGTATCTTTGATTCAATGGTTGTCATTATTGAAACTCAAGATTTAAGATTTGAACTTGTGGCTGGAACCTGAGATATCTCTTACAGTTGTTCAAGAATCCATCTACCACTAGGGTTAGGTCATTCTAACTTTTGAATATCTGATCTGGTAAGGCCTCTATGTTCTAGTACGACAAGCTGATCTATATCAGATCTTAACACTGGCCCCTCCAATTTAGACACTTGATGGCATGCATGTTTATAAATACAAACCCCACATATGCTGAGATGTGCTATTTCAAGGCAGACCCATTGATAGTTGTTGAATCAGTTTTTCACTGAGCACATTGACCTTCTCTATTCCTTGGCCATAGAGTTGTTACTGCACAACTCCCTCATGGACAAGCATATATTTAAGAGCAGAACACATTTTAGAGGGGTGTATAACAAGAATTAGGAGACAGGTCAGTTTTGGAAAAAGACTTATGTACATGTTAAAACTGGGAAGTGGTGTTTAGTGATGAAAGGTGCTCAAACCACCAAAGGAAGGAAGTTAAATAGACACTCTGGAAATCAACTGTATCACTCCAACTGCTTTCAAGTTTAGCAATAATGAGGAGTTCTATTCTCCAAGAAATAACCATTATCTTAAGTAATGCACCTACACAGAAAAAGTAATGAGGAAACTTTAAAGATGCAAAGAAGAAACAGCACAAATGTATGGAAGAATTGTACAAAAAGACTCCAAAAATAATGCTATATGTGGAAGTTGCTACATGTACTTGGTAATATCACTAATCACTGTCATTCTGGAAACTGACATTAATTTGGCCTATAAAATATTGATTTACAATGAGGTTAAGGAATTGATACCCTACTAGCAGAACTCTGTAGGTTCCCCCAAAACTAGATAGCCCCACTATGCTGTTCAGAAGAGTGGAAAAGTCAAAGGAGAGGAAGACCCCCTCACATTATTCCATCTGATCAGTGACACTGGCCACTTTTTATTGATTTTTTTGTAATTTATTTGTGTGATTGGTGTGAGTCTCCCATAATTTTTGGGAGTTGGATAGCTTAGCTGTTTAATTAATCATCATCATTATCATCGTAATCATCACGATCTGCTTTAAGTTATGCTAAAGTTCTGATTGTCAGATTCTATTCTTATTGCTTTCGTCCTATGAACCTCTATCAGTTTAAAGTTATAAATAAAAATGAAAATGCTCCAATAAGATAAATAAATACCATATAAATACATATACGTGATTTAAGTATTTTTCTTGGTAGATGAATTGTGGGGAATCTCACTCAGACATAAACAGATAGATACATAAACTACAGCTTTACACACATGAGGCAGGCAAATATCTTGTTGGCAGGTTCCAAAAAATAAATCACATGAAAATTTCAATGCATATTTAACTTTATTAAAAGCAGCAAAAGGAAAAGCTTCTTTTCTAAGTAAATCTTGCAAATTTTACTTTTGAAGAAAAATGCTTTAGAATCTAATGAATAATAATTTGGGTTTGCATAAAGGAAGATAAAGCAGTTGCAGGCAATGATACCACATCATGGCTGGATCCTGAACGTCTTCATGAGGGCAGCAGCAGTAAGCCATTATTTCCAAAATTCTGTACAAATACAATAAAATAATCATTTCATGTAATTGATCTTGCTCAATGAGAAATCAGTCTCTCTTAAATTTCTCTCGCCCTCCCTTGATTCCAATGTTTTCACTGAAAACACTAGTCCTTCTTCATGAAAATGCCTTGCAGTATTTTGACAATACAAATAGCAAATAGACAAAGTGCCCAAAGCTCCCAGTGTAATATTTCTAATGGAGGAAATATTTCTTACATCATACATAGCAGTGCTGAAAAAAAAGACAATCTTGTCTCCCACAGCTTTCAGTGTGTTTAGGACAACGTATTTTGCAGATTCCACGTCCTTTCAAACACTTCCTTCCTATGGAAAGAAAAAAAGAGGTCAGTCATAGGGTGAGTAAAAACACACACACACACACACCAATATATATGTGTGTGTGTTTATAACTGTGTATAGGTATATATGTACGTACGTACATACGAACCTATGTATGTATGTATGTATGTATGTATGTATGTATTTATGTATGTATGTATGTATGTATGTATGTATGTATGTATGTATGTAT
>NW_020717019.1:213393-229045 GCF_900518725.1 Notechis scutatus | reverse complement strand
TTGTTATCTGTGGTACGGCTAGGAAATACTGGGCATGATCCATTGCTTTTTTTGTTTTACTGAGTGTAAGCTACAAAAACATTTATCTCACATATTTGCCTGCCTGCCTGACTGCCATGCAAATTCTGCTAGGGTGTATCCCTAACAATACCCTTCAGATACTTAGACTACAGCAGTAGTAAATCTCAAACAGCAAAGTTAGTTTCCACAGAGTTATATCTAAAAGCACCTAAAGAATATTTGATTGTCTATCTCGGCTTTGTTTCATGTGACAGTGGCATGGATATTTCCTAATCCAGTTGATTGATCCTGAGAATAATCAGATTAGCTCTATCCCTGTTAATGTTCAATCAGTTCCTCAAGATGCATTTATGGAACCAGGCTTGAGATCCCAAAGAACCAGCAACAATTTACCATGGCTCCCTTATTCCAGGTGATATGTGGCTGCTGTATTTTTTTCTCTGTTTGTGGTCTGGGTATTTTAATTTTTCAGTAACATTTTACTGTTTAATAGAGTGCCATTTTATTTGATTGTACCACCCAAAGTCATTTTCTGTTCAGACGGGTTGTTATATAAATAACTAGAGACTCTTTTAAAAGAAAACATGTATTCTTCAACCAATTTATACCTGACAGTGGTTGTCTGTTAGTTGCATAAAGCATCAGCAACCTATAAAAGACAAAGCATCATGTTCTGGTGAGACTTTGTCTTGGGATATTGAATTTTGCATTTTTATTATTTTGGCATTCCTTCCCCCACTTCACCTCTCTCCAAAATGCCATGAGTTTCAACTTTCAAAGGCTTGTGAAAGGTTGTCTGGATGTCAAATAAGTATGGGGAACTACTTGATAGTTCCCTTTTTCCCAGAGATATCCTTAGACACTTCATTGCTCAACATGGAACCACAAATGAAATTCTGTCTCCTGGTCTATCACGATGTATAACACTTAACAATTAAGTAAATCATTTATTTTCTTTATTTTAATGTTTAAATACTGAATGTTTAAGTATGTACATTTATAGATAACAAGGTTTTGCTTCTAATGCTTCTGGCTTCATGTCTTAATAAATTTTAATAGAGAAAATGCATAGTACATAGTACATAGTGGATAGTAAGGCTAGCCTTCATCTCTCCCCATTCCCAGATTGTAATAATGTAATAATAATGCTTTCAGTAGTTCAAAATATGATGTTCTTTTATGGTATCAGTTTGACTGGGGATAGCAGTCCCCAGATTTGCCTGTTAATAATTCTCAATCAGCTTGACTCCTTTCTGGTCTATTTGCTTGGTTCTTTGCTTTTGAAAAGTTTACACAGCGATTGTAATATTTATAGCTGTGTGAAGTAGGCATTGTCATTCTTTTATCCAAGGAAGATTTTCTATGTAATTTCTATTTCATTCTTGCAGCTTCGAAGTAAACCCATCTTCACTACACCATTCTTTTTGTTTTGTTTTGCTTATGCTAAATGAACTTTTTAAAAAATTGTTTACTTAATGGCATAATCCTAAAAATATAAGAAAAGCCATACCAAGTCCACTAGATGCTATGCTTTGGGAAGTTCACATGAAGAATAACAGGACTATAGAACTTTCTCTGTTATTCCCTAGTGGCTTATACTTATGTCCTATTATTTTTGATCGTCCATTTATGTCCTTACATTTTAGCAGTTTAAGTATTATCCCATCACTACAGACTACACCAAATATATGTTCAGATTTCTGTGATCCATAAATATCATATTTTAGAACTCTCAATTTCATCCATTAGTCTTTATGAAATATGAAACACATCTAAAACAGAAAAAAGCAAATGTGTATCCAAGATACTTACCTAGCAGTGGGTGGAGACAGGGGAAATGTTTAGTTTCATGTCATTTGTGTTGGAGTGTTATAGCAACTTTAATTAAATGCAAAACTAAATATAATTCATGGAACTCTCCAATCACATATTTAATATTTTTTTCCTTTTGTGCCACACAAGAAATTATAATCTATTAACACATTTCAGGAGTCTCAGAATCTTTATTCAGCCAATTGCGATTTTGAAATTCTATTTTGGGCAGGACTGCTTAACACATGGGCCTGATGAGTACTTGCTCATGGGCCCCATGAGATAGGGGTGTTGAGGTAATTCCCTGTTAGGAGAATGAGCGCATACAGGGAGACGTATTTGAGAGTAGTGTTTGAATAATACACATACATAGCACACAGATACACTGTACAGTAAATGTAGGTTTTTACTTCCAGAAAGGTTTAAAGCAAAGTTCAAAACAAGTAGTCCAAAGTCATTCACAAGTAAGTCAGTCAGTTTTCAGTCCAGGGATAATCCAATAACAAATATCAAAGTCCAGTATCAAAAACAGTTCATTATCAGACTTATATCAAATCCAGAAATAGCAGTCAATTAGGAAAAAATGGAGGAACGGCAATACTTTCCAACAGAAGGAAACAGAGACTCACTCACTTCACTGAGACTCTTCTGACACAAAGGCTAAGACAAACCAGATTTCTGGCTCCATCTTATGGCCGTTTGAGTAACCACACCCAATTGCAGTTTTTAGCATGCTCTTAAAGAGACAGTATTAAAATGTCTATCCTGGTTTATATATTTCCATCCCAAATAGCTGCTAGGTGACTCACATTCCTAACAAGGGACCCCATACTAATCTGTATATGTTAACCCTTCAATGCACCTTATATTATATAAATACAGAAACTGTATGGCTTACTGAGTATTATTGTGTTTTTCAAGCCTTGTGTATTATTCAAATGTTTATCATATTGATTAGTTGTTGCTGCACAGCATGTTTTTAATGTTTCAACACTGATTTTGTTGGAAGTGCCAATAAAATAAATATCTGTTTAATTTTATCGACCATTTACATTTTTATTGCTGTGAGTAGTTGTTGTAGGGGCCTCAGTATATTGCTTTGCGCCTGGGGCCCATAATGCTGTTAAGATGGCCCTGATTTTGGGAGTAGAGTTTATACTGTTTTTATAAGTATTGTTTGATAGTGAGTCTTGAGACTTCCCCTCAATCACTTTTTTTCTTCTGTTCTGCAATTTGCATAGCCCTAATATATATATACAAGAGGCAATTTATTTTTCCTTAATAGGGGTTGCAACACCAGCATTGTAACCACAATTGAATATCTTTCACTATTTTTTTCAAGAACTAGCTTTTTACATGCAGTTGAAGATCTCAAAGGAGGAACAATATAGTATATCACTTCCTGATTAAGATGTGCAAATAGTAATCTCAGTCATTGGAGTTCAAATTACAAAATATTTGGTTTCTGTCTTCAGAATCTTTATACCCAGATATTTCACATATACCTTATTTTAAAATTTAATTGATAATGAAATAAATATATTACATTTTATATATCCATGTCTGCTATGGAATTGGTCCACTAATAGAAAATGGCAAGAAGTGACAGGCAGCAGAAAGATGCTTAATTCATTCTTTGCATTTGTCTTCACACAAAAGGAAAAAAAATAGCCTTACCTACCAGAAACATAAACATAAAAGACAAACTAGGGGTTCAAATTAAAGTAGGCAAGAAAATGGAAAGAGAACACTTGTCCATCCTAGATGAGTTTAAATCACCAGGACCAGATGGATTACATCCCAAAGTTCTGAAGGAGCTGACAGACATGATCTGGAACTATTGAACCATATCTTTCAAAGATCCTGGAGCACTGGGCAACTAACAGAGGACTGGAAAAGAGCTGTTGTGGTTCCCATCTTTAAGAAGAAGCAAAAAATGGACCAAGGAAACTATAGACTAATCACCCTGACATCAGTACCTAGAAATGTCATGGCCCCATTGGAGCCGGAGGAGGAGGAGAAGAAGGAGGAATCAGGACCACCAATGATTAGGGTGCTGGAAGCTAAAATATATGAAGAACGGTTGCAGAAATTGGTTATGTCTAATCTAGTGAAAAGAAGGATTAGGGGTGACATAACATCAGTGTACCAATATTTGAGGGGCTTCCACAAAGACAAGGGGGTCAATTTATTTTCCAAAGTGCCAAAAGGCATGACAGGAAGCAATTGATGGAAACCAACCAAGGAGACAAACAACATAGAATGAAGGAGAAATTTCCTGACAGTGAGAACAATAAACCAGTGGAACAGTTTACCTTCAGAAAGTGGTGGGTGTTCCATCGCTGGAAGGTTTTAAGAAGAGACTGGATGGTCACTTGTTTGAAATGATATAGGACCTCCTGTTTAAGCAGGGGGTTGACTAGAAGACCTCCAAAGTCCCTCCCAATTCTAATGTTCTATGTTCTTTCCATTTTTATCCTTTTTGTCTTTCAGTTTATCAGAAAGTTCTTTATGCAATCATGCTGGTTTCTTGTTGGATTCCCCCCACCCCCAGTGGTATTGTGGTGAACTGGGCTTTTATAATCACAAGTCATGTAAATTATTTTTCAGTTAAACTCTGTGGTTACAACATGTCATTTTTCTATCAACTGCTACTTTTTCAGGTATCAACCCATATTCATAATTTCATTTTTTTTTTAGTGTTTCAGTTCATAAGAGGCTTCCAATGAGCATTCAAAGGCTTTGGAGTATTGTTGAATGCATTATTTTCCTGCTGAATTGCAGCACTTGATTATTAAGTGCTCTTATTGTTAACAGAGCTTCATTCTTCCTGAAATGAATCCAGATTAGTATTGGATAACCTAAGAAATGTATTATGACACCTTATCAAAGAAGAGCTTTATTCATTTTACAGATATTACTTCTATCTAGTGTTGATAGGATTATGTAGTTTTATTCTGGCAAATTTATACTCTGAGTAAAGTTCATTCATGGAATAATGGAATTATTCTCTATCATGGAATCTCTGTCATGGAATAATTTTCCTATCGCTATCTGGTTCCGATACTGCTGGGATGTAGAACTGCCTTTAGCATTGAGAACAGGTTATTCTTAACTCATGGAGCAATGCATAGGTTCCCTATTTACAAAACCTGTCTGGATGATTTCATCAGGTGTCTGGAAAAATTTCCCTTTCTATACAGACTGTTGCACATACTACTGTAAAACCACATGATGGTTTTTGTGGCAGGACAAAACCCAGATTTTCACTATAAATATAAGGAGTTTGGGTCATCTCTTCAGCTTCTCAAAACATGAAGATTTTTGGCATTTTTTTCAGCTATTCTCTTCTTTGCCCTGATAATGGGTATAGGTAAGATATATCTTAATGTCAAACTAACCAGGAATACTGCATAAATGTGAAGATGCTCTTTCACGTTCTTATAATAGTGTGGGATATATTTTACTTTTGTTCAAAGAATGTTAATGCAGTGGAGACATTCTAATACACAGTATACTTCATAGTTAATTCCATTGTTTTGCTTCCTACATATTCTCTCTGATATAGCATTTTTCCAATATTTGGAAAACATTATTTATTTAAATGAATATTGTAAAGCTAGCATAACATTTCTAGGTCTTTTCATAGAGACAAAATAAATATTTGCAACATATTAAGTTATCTCAGCAAGTTGTGACATCTGAGCAATCTTGTCTGGGCTCTAAAAGGGATTAGATTGGTTTTGTTAGTGTGTAAACGAGATATCTTTATAGGTTAGATTGGAAAGTCAAAAACAAACAAACAAAAAACAATCTTGAAGAAGACAAACCATTTCCCTGATAACTTCCATTAAAAATGAATTATCATTCTAGTTACCAGAACATGATTTGAAAGATACCAGCACTAGTTAGTCCTATGGGATTGTTAATGTCTTAAATGAGCAGTTTAACTAAAAAAAAAAAAAAGGAGGTTAAAGTTAGATAGCTCTTGTTACTGGGATTGAACTTTGGAACTTTTGTCCTTATTGCTAAGCATATTTTATTGAATGTGTCAACTGATTGATTCTATTCCAAACATTACAGATAACAGATAACAGATAATCAGAGTTGTAAGGAACCTTGTAGGTCATCTAGTCTTACCCCCTGCCCAAGCATTTTTCTATCCTAGTAGTCTATTTGCCATATATAAATTTTATTCTCCCCTTTTATTTACCCTGCAGAACATGATGGACAAGGTCTGTGTATATGCTCTCTGATTTCACAGTGGCCCTATTTTATTGGGTAAATTCTGCTGTTCTGACAACAAATAGTAAGAAGAATGATAGAGGGTTTCTGGGTACACAAATCTAAATCTGTATCATCTTTTTCTTTCTTTCTCTCCCTCTCCCCTTCTGTTTCTAGCATGTAAGGTACCAAAGACAGCTGCTGACTGTGACCGTGAAGGTGGCAAGTGCAGGTTTCTACGATGCCCATCAAATCTAACTGCCATTGGAAAGTGTGATAAAAAGGGTGGTGTCTGCTGCAAAAAACAGTAATTTTATTTTTATTTTATAATAACTGTTTCCTCTGTCTGCTTCTTTTATTTATCCAAGGTCTCAGGAAAATCTACTTATGGTTCAGAAAGATATAGCAAAGAATTTCATAGATACAGAGCTATAACATTTCCTTACAAATGCCCATAGTAGCTATGGAACTTGGGATCATAATACAACACTATATAGAATGCCTCAGATTCTCCTGTCTGGCTGTAAATAAACTGAGGTGGCACATTCTTTTGCCCGTAGCAGCTGTTTAGTCCCAGCAATAAGGATTGAGTTGAGACTGATGGTAAAACAGGCCACTTGTTCATAAATAGTCTACCATTAAAGCTTTAGTGTATTGTTGGTTGGAGGCTACAGTATGAATCTAATTGCTCAATCTATCCTTTAATTTTGGTGCTGAACGGTAGCACTTAACTATGAAGTGCTCTTATTGTGAACTAAGCTTCATTCTCTATCTTCTGAGGCTAAGCAGAGAAATCAAATTGCACAGATTTCTTTGGCAAAGTGAATCTAATGCAGAGGCAAACCTAAGCCAAATTCTGATCTCATCTGAGGGAAAGGTTCACTTCAAAATTCCTTAATTTTTCAGTTTCAATGATCCTCTAATTTAAATTCAGGGATTCTCAGCTTGAGTAACAATTATGCTTTGCATTCAAATCATTGCTAAGTCTAAATCTTTGATAAACATTAATACTACAGTCTAAAGCTAAATCTAGAACAGAAGAAAGAAGCTTCGGAAAAAAAGCTTGGAAGCATGTCAATGGAGTTTCTCAGTCATCCAGGTCATGGTTGTCCCAAAGGTGCTTTTTTTTCAAAAGGCAATTAGATTTTATTTTTCCATGGATGTAGTTTCTTTCCTAGATTCTTTCACAAAAAGGTTAAGAATAGGAAAAAAATTATGAAGCACTTTATTTGCATTAATAAACTATCTCTGAAAACTTACCTGAGCTGTCTTAAATATAGAGAAAGGAAGATACAGTTCATTGATATAATTTAAGTAATTTAATTTTGGGTAGAAAGGTCTGTTCAGTAGTTGTTGTTTTTTAAATTATGAATTTGAGAGTATTTCTTCTGTATTTCATTTACTTGAATTAATATGTATACATCTATGTGTTTCTAAATTACATACCAAATGAAAAGTTTTAATTTGATTATTCTGTTTTGCCCTTTGTGCAGATAAAATCATACCATTGGCTACTAGTGATGGATTCCCTGGCTTGAGCATTCATTGAATTTCATTTTTTTGCTTGATCTGCAATGCAAAGTTTCTTTGTTACATTTGTAATACAATGTCATTTTTATAGCTGATCTATCCCGCGTCTTTTCTTTAAGCAAATAAAAATCTCTTGCATTGAACACTGAGCTTCTACAGCTTTGTAGTGTTTTTTTGGGGGGGAGGGGGGATTGGGTAGTATGCCTCATGTGTGTGTGTGCATATTCTTCATGATGTAGTAGGAAAAGTTGGATAGTAGATATTGTTGGACTGTAACAACAGGTCATGGCTATCTGGCAAAATGTTCTGAGATTAGATTTTATTAACATTTGGAAGGCTACTGTTTGCTCACCTGTAGCTTCTAGCATTGGCTGGCATTTATGGAAGTCCTCCCACCCTCAGTCAAATATTCAGAGGTGGTCCATATCAATACAGCACACTTCAGCTGTTTTAATGGTTAAGTGCATCAAAGTAAAAGTAAAAATAAAATCGTGCAAGAAAGATACAGCAGAAAACTCTTTACCCTAATCCTAATCAACTTCTTATTTTAAATTTGTGACAAATAATGCTATTTCTTTCTTCAAACTTAGATAGGATTTTATAATTGACAGAGAATTAGAAAATCAATCCAAAGTTTTTGGAAGCATGATTGATAGAGAACCTGTTCTGCTTTTGTAGTCAATAAAAAAAAATTAAAGAAAAAAAATGGATCTTCTGTCCATTAAGCCGGTATTGGACAACCTCAGCAACTTTAAAATGTGTGGACTACAAAGCTCAGAATTCCCCAATCAGCATTCTGGGAGTTGATATCCACACATCTGAAAATTACTGAAGATGAGAAAGACAGCATTAACCTAAGGACACTGGAGAAAACAAGAAACATTATTCCTGACCTAATCTCTTTTCCCAAGCTTCCTCTAAATTCTCTATGTGGGTTTTACTAAACAACTACACTTTTATTTTGAGCAGAAGAAAACACTGAGGTGGTCTATTTCAAGGCAGTGATTAAGAAGGAGAAGTTAATAAAATATGGGTATGCAATAATGCAGGGCTTGTGAATAAAATATCAGCCTATCATTATAGAAATGTGATAATCTGAAATATTTTCCTCTAGTTCTATTTAAAACATTTATATTTAATACATTTTTAAAAGTACATCCATGCATGACTAAATGCACAGAATTTTACCTAATAATGGGAGAACAATAAAGGATTGGGTGGATTTCATAGATGCTGTTTTCAAGTTTTGGTGGCAGCCTCTATGCTGAAATTGACAGACTTGCATTGTTCTGAAACAGCAGGTCCATAACCTGGTGGTTTTCCTGGACTCACATTTATCACTTAAGCAGCAGATGGGAGCTAAAAGATGGAGACCATGGTATAGGCCAACAATCTTCAATGATGAATTATGAGTTACCTTCAATGATGAGATTATACTAGGAGGGTTTTTGTACAGGTTCGTCTTGGGTACCAGTTCTGCTGTTCTTATATTGGTAGGCCCTGCTTACAGCCACTCTTGTCCTGGTCACTGCAATGTGCTCTATATTGGACTTCTGTTGAAGAGTTTCTATAACACGGGTGTCAAACTCACGGCATCACGTTGCCATGCCATTTCACAATGTTTTCCCCCTTTGCAAAGCTTGGGTTGGCATGGCCTATGTGTGACACATCTGGCCCACTGACACCCCTGATCTTCAGCTGGTACAAAATAAAGCAAGTGTGAGCAATTATACTTGTTCCTAGAACAGCATGTAATACTCAGTTCCACAAGCTACATTGGTGGTCAGTTTGCTTCTGGGTCTAATTTAGGATGCTGAAAGATTTAACATCTCCCAATATCATTCATGGCATGGGACCAATCTGACCTACTACCTCTTTCTGGTTACATCAGGGAGATGTAAAACATAAAACACCACTTTAACTTGTACTGAAACTAATCTTACCTTGCAGGCTGTGACATTCTGCTTTGATTGGGTGATCTTTAAAGGCAGCCCCAATAGAATGCCTTGTTGTAATCTACTTGAGATAATGAGGACATATGTTGGCAAGATTTCCCATTCCAAAAAGGGGCATAAACAGTGCACCAGTCAAAACTGGGAAAAGGCATTCTTAATTTCACTAAACCCATACATTTATTCATACACTGCTTTTCATTTTTTAAACTTCTCTTTTTGAGGATGTGTCTCTCTCTCCCTCCAATCACAACTTTTTGACTTGACTTTTTCTCCTAACTGTATATTGTCAATTCTTTGTGTTATTTGTCATGCTATATGCAATATTTCTGATTTCTTTACACTTCCTGCCATATTATCAGGATCTCTTGTGCTGTTCTCTCTTTATTCTGTTCCTAGTCTACCAATAGATCATACTCAACCATATTTTGGGTAGCTCCCACCATTTGTAGAGATTGGGTGCTATCCAAGAAATATTCTTGTAATGCTCTAGAACCAGAATAAAGACAACCTTGATAAGTCTAAACAATTATCACAAAGTAAATGAAATGAATTAAGGCAGAAATAAAATTAAAATTCTACATTTAGACTAAAAGGATCCTATGCACAAATATGGAAGAACAAAGTTCTTGAATGGAAGAGAGAAGGTCCTCTCAGGGGCTTTGCTTGAAGACGATTTCTTCTATTACATAAAATCAGCCATTTTCATCACTGTTGTATAGAGGGGAGGAAATTATGGCTAATCCAACCATTCCTCTTCCCAATAACCTTACCAATAGGAACAGAGTTCTGACATTGCTTAAAGAGACCATCTGATTCGTGGAGAAAGAATGGAGTGACAGAATAGCTCTGTCTTTCTTTCATCTGTTATGGAACTATTGTAATGTCTGCTGCTAAGTGATAATTGAGGAAAATTCTAAGGCAGTTGTCACATAGCAACAGAACAGCCCCTTTTCTTTGGTACCTAGTTGACAGGACCAGAGTTCACTTCCTGGATGCATAACAGGAAGGAAGGAGGTGAAGATTATGGTGTGTAGAGTTTTGATTAAGGCTGAGAGAGAAAAAGATTCCAGGTAGTCATAATGGCTGAGGTGTGGTTTAACTTTCTCTTCTAATATCTTTTCTCTCATAGAAAATAGAAACTTGTGAACTTGCTTTTGGAGAGGGTTTGAAATCCTCAAAGGGGCTGACTCACACAAAGAAACAAACACTGGTGCTCTTCATGCGTCCACTTGGACCAGTGGCACAGTGAGTAGGAGTATCATTTGGAAAGCATTTTCTTTATTGTTTTGGAAACTTTGGGGAGATGTTAGATCCTTCAAAAGGTTTTGGAATTATAAAGGCCACAAAATTGCTTATGGGAAGATTCAAGTGGTGAGTAAGCAATAGTATTTTGATTTTTGTGCTTGATTTTACTTGGTGTTGTAGCAGGGGAGAGTTCAAGCCCAAGGCTCCTGCTTTGTGAAGGTCCTCAGAACACAGTGCTTTCCCACTATTATTTAACATATACATGAGGCCAAAGGGGAAGATCATTTGCCAGCATGGGAGGTCAGAGATCATCAGTATGCAGGCGATAAGCCATTGCGCTTCCCCACACGGATCTGGCATATAATTTGAGGATTCTCCTGGATTTGCAGCTTCTGCTTGAACAGCCAATGGCTGTTGTAGCCAAGGGAGGCTTTGCAAAGGTCATGTCAGTTAAATCCTTTCTTGGACTGAGAAACTGTTCTAATGATCACTCATGCCTTTAATCTGTCCACATTTGAACTTCTGCAATGTAGTCTAGATGGAGGTGTCTATGAGGACTACAAGCTAGAATCAATATAAAATGTATCAGGCCAAGTAACGATAGTGTTACTAGTTGGCTTCCAGGTTCAGTTCAAGATGCTGTTTACCAATTAGGAAACTCTAATGGCTGGAGGATTAAATCTGAGGGATCACTTTTCTTCAGTTATGTCTGCCTATTTATTAGATCTGATAGAGTTGGTATGTTCCAAGTCCCACCAATCAAACAATGTCATCTTCTGACCATCACCTTACACCAGGGGTCTACAACCTTAAACACTCAAAGAGACATTTGGACCCATTTCAAAGAAAAGAAAAGAAAACACCGGGAGCAACAAAATCTGGGTGGGCTTGGCCAATTCAACATCACTCCCACCCAGTCACATGACACCCCCCCAGCCACGCCTACCCAGGTTTTGTGGCTCCCAGTGTTTTCTGTGACACTAGTCTGTGACTAGCTTCTGTGGGAAACTAGTCTCTTTCTGTGTATGTCTCTGACTCTCTGTGTCTCTGTCTCTGTCTCTCTGTCTGTCTGTCTGTCTGTCTCTCTCTCTCCCCCCCCCAGGGGGGGGGAAGGGAAGGAACCACTGAACTGGTGCTAGGTGGTGGGAATCTGAACTCCCGAGCAGTGGTGGGATTCAATTTTTTTTACTACTAGTTCTGTGGGCATGGCTTGGTGGGCATGGCAGGGGAAGGATACTGTAAAATCTCCAGTCAGAGGTGGTATTTGCCAGTTCTTCAAAGTACTCAAAATTTCCACTACCGGTTCTCCAGAACTGGTCAGACCTGCTGAATACCACCAGAGAGAGAGAAAGAGAACAGATGTGAAAGATCTCCAAAAATCCTTAAAAAAAACCCAACAAGTGAGTGCATGTTTGTAAAGTAGCCCCCTTCCCTGTCAGTCATTCTGCATCTATGTGTAAGAGCAGGTTGCTGCAAGAATATGTGTTTTGGTATAAAAGACAGCTGTTCCCCATTGAATCTCTATTTGATTTTCTCTCTCTGTGTGTGTGTATGTGTGTGCATGTGTTTGCACAAGAACAGACAGAATAATGTAACTTGCCCATGCAGGTGCAAAGCCACTTATCTGGGACAAATCAGGCATATGAACAATTATTGTGTGCCTGGCAAGGTCAGGTGGACCAGCCACAGATAGAGACAGATCATTACACTTGTCCCGTACTTGGTCTCCTGGATGAGCCAATGCGTGAATGGAGTGACAGGAGCCACATATCAGGTGCAGAGCAACCGAGGACACACTGACCACTGCAGAGTCTCCCCCTTCCATACAAGGCTTGACCCCCATACTTGGCCATAGGCCTATCACCTCCCCCGCCACAGGAGGGGGCCGGGAGAAACACACACATCTTGAATCCATGCATGCCAGTCACTCTGGCGCTGCTGCTTCCTCTGCTGCTTCGGAGCCTACCGAGGATGGCAGACTAGCAGTATGCCAACAATCAGCTGGGAGGCAGGGAGGTGGGGCATCACAGCAACTGACATCTGAGAGGTAAGAGCGAGCTGCCAGAAGAAGCTCCCACAAGGCCCAGCAAGTACATCCCCCTACCTTCTCAGGCCAGGCGAGGAGTGATTGGTACGAGGAGGGCAATGGGTGGGGCCAGCCAGTGATGAGATCACGTGACAGAGTCACAGCAGAGGCCCAAAGAGCCGCATGAGGCTCTGGAGCCATGTGTTGCTGACACCCACTTTAAACACATGATTTTTCCATGGTCATTCCTGCTTTCTTGAAAAGCATTTCTAGAGAAGTAGTAGAGAATAAAGGAAATGGACAGGGGAAGAGCTTCCACCAAGGAAGCAATCATATAAAAAAGACCTGAGTCCGGGGTAAAATGTAATACAAGTCTCAGGTAAGCTCCTCACACAAAGATGAAGGAAATGGGGAAGCAAATTCATACTTGCAAGATTCTGTTATTATAAAAGTAGAACTGATCTTTAAAATGTGGGTTTTTCATCAGGTGCTGGGACAATTTTATAAGATCACATTGATATTAGTTTTCATAGTTTCATCTCTTGGTGTTTGTTGTGTTTTCTACCTTGATGTCATTAATACAGTATATTGTGCTTGTCATTGGTTTCTGTTATCTCTTTATTATACTGTTTTAATGTATTATGTTACCTACAGTTATTTTGGTGACTGTATTTTGGTACAATCATATATCATATATATTCTATAAATATAAATATAAAAATCTTTGAGATGAGCTTAACATTTGAAAATGTATGTATTGGTAAGAGTACAAAAATAGATCCATGTTTTATCATTGCCTTTGGGGGGCTTCTTGTTTTAATCTTTCATTCTATTTAAATGGACTATTTTCTAGTGATCTACTAATTCTCTTTAGCTTCTGGGGCCTGGCAAGGAAGTATCAGGGGCAAGTGATACTTCCTGAATCAGTGCAAATTTAAAAATAGTTATACAAAAATTTGCATTTTTCTGAATAGAACAATGCACTTTAACAATGTCCATGCCAAGTATATGATATTTTTCTATCACCAATGCACCAAAAATATCTTAATATATTAATTTGGGGGCTACTGCTTACATAAGAAAAACTGGGCATCACTCAATTATATTTTTTTTTATCTTTTACCAGTGTCAGAATCCTATATGCTTTATCATGAAGATCCTTTACCTTACGTGTGTATTCTTCTGCATAGCCTTTTTGTTTACTCCAGGTAAAAAAAAAGTTTAATTGATCAACCATAATAAAAAATAGGTGAACTTTCAAATACTAGAGAGGTAGTCCATATTCCTGACTTTTCCCTTTTTTAAAGATTGGAGCAAAACCACACAGATGCAAAATACGAATTAAGCAGTTCTGCCATTTCCCTGTTGTCCACCATTTTACTGTCTCTTTGTGTATCTCCCCCCACCCAGGGGTGGGATTCTACCAGTTTGCACCTATTCGCTAGAACCGGTTGTTAACATTCTAAGCAGTTCGGAGAACCAGTTGTTAAAAGAAATTATTGGCCTAATTCTGTAAGGAAGGCAGGAAGGAAACATTCTGGTGTTGCTTACAGAAACTGCCTCTCCGTTAACCCTTATTACATTCTTGGCAGGACTAGACTTCCTGTCTCAGGAACTTCTCTGGAGTTTTTTTCCCCTCCTTTGCTGGTACTTTGCTTGTGTGGAGTGACCATTCAAAGTTACAGTGGCACTGAAATAAGTGACTTATGACCATTTTTCACACTTATGACTGTTGCAGCATCCCCACAGTTCACAAGAGGCCAGGTGAGGAGATGCATGCCTCGATGTGAGTGATATTGAGTTGGCCACACCCAGCCAATAACATGACCACCAAGCCATGTCCACCCACTTACATGACCAAGCCATGCCCACCACCTAAGCCACACTCACAGAACCGGTTGTTAAAAATTTGAATCCCACCCCTGTCCCCACCCCATGTGTGTGTGTGTGTGTGTGTTGGAGAGAGAGAGAGAGAGAGAGAGAGAGAGAGAGAGAGAGAATTTAGCATTTATTGCAAGTCTCAGCTCATTCTGACCCTAAAATCTTCTGGGCTTGGGCTATTCCCTGCTGTTTTGATTTTGTTGTATGACCTTTTCATTTTTTAAACCTTGAGCTTGTTTTGTCAATGTTCTTTCTTGTACTTCTGCCAGTTTCATTGAGGTTCTCCCATTTTTTTTTCATTTTGTAATCTTAATTATCTTACTTTTCAGAATTTCTTCCCTCTCATTTCCCTCCTTCCCTCCTCACTACAGATTCACTTGAAAGGCCATCAGATTGCCCACACAAGACATTTTCCAACCACATTCTTCCCAGTGTTTGTGAGGTACATCCAATTTCTCACCAAGTGTCTTTCTTGTACATAGAATAGACTATGGTTTTGGAATTCAAAGTGTTCTTGATGATGCCATTTTTTGAGCCAACAGTTCCTCACCTGAATTCTCTGTTCTTTCTTGGTTGTAAAATTCTTCTGAAAGTATAGATAAAATGTTACCTCTGCTTCAAACTCTTTTACTCTCATGACTAGTTCCTGATATTCTTTCTGGGCTTTTTCTGGCAGTATCGTTTTTTCTATCATGATACAAAACAAAGAGGTAGTTGTTACTAATTTTTATTTGTCCCCTGCCCCCCATCATGTATTGGATCTTTCTACCTGAGACATCACAGATCCCTTAATACAGACGTGTCAAACTCAATTTCACTGAGGGCCGCATCAGAGTAGTGTTTGACCTGGGAGAATTGGGGGGGGGGGCATGGCCAAGGTGGACGTGGCCAGTTCGATGTCACTTGTGTGATCAAATGCCACTTTTGCTAATAGTTTGTTTTGCTAGTACTCTGCCAG
>NW_020717019.1:178253-191251 GCF_900518725.1 Notechis scutatus | reverse complement strand
ATCTATCTATCTATCTATCTATCTATCTATCTATCTATCTATCTATCCTCTGTGTGTGTGTATGTGTGTGTGTCTGTGTGTCTCTGTCTCTCTGTCTCTCTCATCTAGCTGTCTCTCTATATCTATATTTTATCTCATTTATTCACTTTTACTTTAAGTACCTATGGCCTACAACCAGCAATTTCCTACAATCAGGAAAAGTTTCCTTGGGTAGATGGAAGACTTGAAGAATTTGAAAACAGAGTTGGCCTAGGGAAAGCTACAAAGAACCAACACCAGGCAGAACCAGTGGAAGTGCATATTTTAATCTTGTATTTTATATTTTACATTTTATTTCATACAGTATGCCTTACTTTAATTGTGATGCTTCTGAAACAAATAAACATCAAGCAACCCACTGAGGCCCACATCTTCTACCTCCCTTGTGCTCCACTTAGTTCAGAGATTACCAGCTGAAGCATAGCATTGCCTCAGTCAATAGCATGTGGTGGTAAATTATTAGAGGGTAACTCACAAACCTTCAACAGTGATACAGTAGTTCAGGACCTTATCCCAAAGGTACTTTTTCAAGAGGCAACTTGACTTTCTGATTTTTCTTTGAAGTTCTTCAGCTTTTCAGAGCTGAAGAAACTTCTTGGATGAGAAGCAAAACATCTTCAGAGAAAAACCAGAAAGTCCAGTTTCCTCTTGAAAAAGCACCTTTTGGACAACCATGATCTGGGTGACTGAGAATCTCCATAGACATTCAGGATCTTGTGTAATAATGAAATGCTCATGAAGCACACAGAACACAGATAATTTTTGTTAATTTACAAAAATAATTGCCATACATTAAATAAATAAAAAGAAAAGTCATTATGACTAACAATAACTAAAGCATTACACATACACACCAGTATTTATTTTATTTGGTTTGATGATCTCCACCTACAAAGCCACTCTTGGTGACTCATAATACAATAAACAGAATAAAAATAATATAACAAAAATATTATAACAAGAAAAAATAATATAACAAGAAAACCATATTTGAAAAGGAAGAAGGAATTAAAAAATCATAGTAAATCTGCCAGACCAACTCAGAACACATACCAATAATTCACCAAGGGTCACCTCACTTCACCTTAATCCAAGGCATGTCCATAACATATCCATGTATGTACCATGACATGTCCATAATTCCTCACACCATTGCATGCTGGACCTCTTGAACCTTCTAAGTGGTCTTTGAGGGTAGCTTCATAAAGAATGCATTGCTGTAGTCTAATTGTGAAATCTTAGAGCATACATAACTGAAGGGCCTCCTTATCCAGGAAAGAGTACAATGGTGCAATAGATGAAGCCGTGCAAAGACTTTCCTGACCACAGGTGTCATTTGTTCATCAAGCAAGAGCTGTGAATTCAAAAAGACCTCCAGATTGAGCACACATATATACCATGCATAGGTAGGGCAAACCCACTGAAAGTTAAGGATGGAAAATTCTTGGGACCATCTGGCCTTAATACTTAGCCACTTAATAGAATTGAATTGGACACCGTTCCTCCCCATCTAGGTCTACCCAACCCCCAGATAGTGGATAAAATCTTTACAGCCTTACTTGTTAGTGTGGGGCTGAAAAACATAATTGTATATCATCAGCATGCTGATGCTGAACTGCAAATTAGTGGATCACCTCATCCAGTAGTTTCATGCATATGTTGAGTAAGAAGGGAGAAAGAGTTGAGTCCATGGCAACCCTCAAACATTAAGTTGAACCAACTCCAAAGGAGGGACAAAAAATTAAATGTATCCCCCAATTCCCAATCTCCAGAAGTACTTTACCCCCCCAAATATCAAAAACTATTGAGAGATCAATGAGTACAATGATATCACCTCCATCCCTGTTTCACTACAGACTATCAAAAAGTTCAGTCAAAATAATCTCCTTAATAAATCGTGGTCTGAAATTGAAATAAGTTTAAACAATCCACTTTATCTAGGGTTTCCTGGTTTGACCATCATTGTTGGACCTGCCACAACTTAAACCTCTAAATGAAAATGATCCTTGGCTCCATTGTTTGAGAAAGGTATAGTTTATTAGTGATCAAGTGTATTGCAGTAATGCTTAGAATCACACACCAAAATCCCTAAGTTCTGCTTCCACCACCACCCTTAACTGTCCCTCATTGCCCAGATTAACCAATTAAGTCCATGCAATGTTTTCATAAGTCAGTCCAAATGCAGTTTGGTAGGTAACTCCATCCTTCTTCCAGGAGGATGACCTTGGGGTAGGGTCTTGAGGAGATACAGCCTCTACTTTAAATTTCTTTTTCATTCCCCCTCCCCACCGTTCATGGTAGTCAGACATGGCATAACAGTGAAGCACAGCAAGCATAAGATGGCAGATGACAATCATCTACATACCCTCTAAGAAAAATAAGTAGCAGATAGGGCATTAATTATCTAAAACCATAGAGCCCAAGGACAGCTGTGGAAGGGGTTTGGGGAGAGATATATCATACCACTTTCCCCAGTGGTGAAGGCACCACCCCTTTCCTCAAAATGGAACCAACCACAGGCCACCTCCTGGGATGCTTTCTCTTCCATGACTGAATCTAGAGGGGCACATGTTCAGCATACAATACAACAACAAATATCCAAGACATCTGAAATCATTTGTTTAAATTCATCCCAGATCTCCCCACATATATACATATGGGAATAGGATTTTGACAGCCTTCCTTCTCTTGCCTGAGGCTACATATATATGTAGTTGTTCCTTTACCCATTGATACATGTTAATATGAAAAGACAGGTATGCTCAGCAGGTGTTGATGGCAGCATGTTCAACTAGATATTTGCCAAAAAGATCCTATATAGCATCGCTTTTGGTTTTTTATCAGTTGCAATCCATCATATATCACCTCATCTGTCCCTTCATTGACCATTACATTTATTATTAGGTCAATCATGACATGCTGTATTTAGTTAACTGAACAAGGGCAATCTATTATTGTTTTTTCCAGTGTGTATATAATGGCATTCTCAGCAGACTATGAAGTAAAAATTTTTACCCACAAAGCTTAATGCTTTGAAATCGTGAGTCTTTAAAATCAATGCAGTAATTTAACTAGCTACACAATTTTTAAAAAAATTATATTGAAGTAATAGATATTACCCATAGCAATAAGGAAGCTTCAAACCAAAAAGAGATCACTTTGGCGGAAAAACAAATCTGGTCACGTTGCCAACTTCAAAAGCCTATACAAAAATTTATGCCACCAGATAAAAACTGAATGCACCAATTATCACATTAAACAAGAAGAAAACCTTCTACGCACCAAATTCCACCCGCGCTTTCTACAATTTTGTAAACAACAAACTAAAAGACTCAAGGTCCATCCCACCCCTGAAAGGACCTAATGGTAAAGACTGCAATGACGACACTATTAAAGCCAACCTCTTTAACACATTCTTTGGCTCAGTATTTGTAAACAGCAATGGATTATGCCCAGTATTTCCTAGTCGAACCACAGATAACTACAATGATCAAATACATATCGATTTTACAGTAGACAATGTTGAAAAAGCACTATGCACTCTAAAACCATCTCTATCTATTGGACTGGATGGAATATGTGCCTACTTCTTAAAAAAGCTATCCACTGCCATAGCCGAACCTCTAAGCATAATCTTTGAAAAATCTTTCAGGACCAGCTCCTTGCCAAAACTATGGTCACAAGCCACAGTCATCCCCATCTTCAAAAAGGGAAAGCCCAGCCTAGTTGAAAATTAGAGACCAATTTCTTTATGCTGCATCACCCGAAAAGTCATGGAATCAATTATTAACCAATCCATTATCCTCCACAGATAACAAACAGATAACAAATGGTCAAAATTGGAAGCGTCCTATCAAATTCTGTACCTGTCAACAGTGGTGCCCTCAAGGCAGTGTTCTAGGACCAACTCTCTTCATACTCTACATAAATGATTTCTGTGATCATATCAAGAGCAACTGCATTCTCTTTGCTGATGATGTAAAGCTATTCAATACCACAGACAAGCTAAATAGTCAAGACCTTGTTGAGGATCCAAACTCTGTCAAGGATCTTGGAGTACTCACCTCTAATGATCCAAATGCTAGAGCCCACTGTAACTACATAACCAAAAAGGCATTAAGAGTTGTTAACCTAATCTTACATAGCTTTTTCTCTGGTAATATTACACTACTAACTAGAGCATACAAAACATTTGCTAGACCAATACTCGAATACAGCTCATCAGTCTGGAATCCACATTACATATCTGATATTAACACAGTTGAGAAATATTTCACAAGAAGAGTTCTCCACTCCTCTACTTGTTGCAGAATACTTTACGCCACCAGACTTGAAATTCTAGACCTAGAAAACCTAGAACTACGCCGCCTTCAGTCCGATCTAAGTATAGTATATAAAATCATACATTGCAATGTCCTACCTGTCAATGAGTACTTCAGCTTCAACCATAACAATACAAGAGCAAACAATAGATACAAACTCAAGGTTAATCGCACCAAACTTGATTGCAGGAAATACGACTTCAGCAACAGAGTGGTCAATGTCTGGAACACTCTATCTGACTCTGGGGTTTCTTCCCCAAACCCCAAAAACTTTAACCTTAGACTTTCTACTGTTGACCTCACCCCTTTCCTAAGAGGTCTGTAGGGGGTGTGCATAAGCGCACCAACGTGCCTACTGTCCCTGTCCTATTGTTTCTTTTATTTTTCTTATATGTATCCATGTATTCATAACTATGTTTTTGCTTATACCTATTATCTTGTAAGCAATTGACAAACCAAATAAAATAAATAAATAAAAAATATTCAACGTATAATCCTAGATGGAAAAGAAAGGAAAGAATAAGTAATGATTTACATATGAATATGTGTTCATTTTTTAATGTTCTATTCATTTTTAACATTTCTAACCCCCACCTACTAGAAAATGTTCTAGAAGGGAATTTGGAGAATGGGATTAAATGTTGACAAGTCTTTCAAATCTGTGGAATCAAGAAACAATTTGAGTTCCCTGTAATCTTTTCAAAGCATTTTTAGTAATTAAGAAACCTGAAGTATCTCAAGGCAGCATAATGTTCTCTTCCTCTCATATAAGGGAGTTATCTTGCCAGAGTACAGAATAACTCAGATCAGTGTGATATAATGATTCCGACTTCCAATTTAACCATTAGTTTAAAACACTGAATGAGTGTTTAAGGAAATCTAAACTGAAGTAGCATATATATTCCATCTCTTTGGTAAGTATTGTAAATTCAGTCGCAATTTATGATTTCTAACAGAATAATGTCCCAGAGATGCTTTTTCAAAAGGCAACTGGACTTTGTATTTCCTTGAAGACATTACGCTTCTTATCCAAGAAGCTTCTTCAGTTCTAACAGAATAATAGTTTTAAAAGTATATTTTATTTCATTAAATCATTCCATAATATAAAATCAAGCTTTTTTAGAGGAAAAAAGACATGACATTTGATTTCTGTTCATCTGCAAAGATGTAGATAATGTCATTTTACCAAGGCAATATTCTGTGAACCATCCACAGAAATGTCAATTGTTCACCAGTAGCCTGGATCTACATCCAGTTAAATGCTTAAATTCTGGAAGCTTCAACAGATATTTCTTTTTCAACTGATTTTAGTGAGTGGGAAGCATGGATTAAGGGATGTGATCTCAATTAACAGTTTTCAGACAATTTTCAAACATGAAGACCATGTGCCATCTTGTAAGATTCTTCTTCGTGCTGATGTTGGTTCAGCCAGGTAAGAAATGAATGAATATATTTGGTATCTGTGTTTTTATGAGAGTAAACTTTGGATCTATGGGCAAAAGGTATATGGTAAAGAACAAATAGCATGCATCAAACTTCTGGGTAATATATAATCCTAGCAAAACAAATGTGCCAAATTCATAAGAAATTTTCAATTGTCTGGAGGAATTGAGGAATGAGATTTGCTTTGCACTTTTCCCCAACAATTATTTCAGAAAGAATCAAATTTATAGACAATTAAATCAATGTATGGTGTTCTGTAACATACTGAGGACAAGAAAAGGTAAATGAAAGAGCAAGAAATGATATTGCCAGTAAAATGATATTATATTATATACATTCAAAAAGAATATCTAAAATTAAATAAGGTAAAATAAAAAATAAAATAAAATAATAAAGTTAGAACTGAGCAGAATTCTTAGAATCTTAGAAACTCTTCTGGATTGTGATGTACATGGAAATTTGATTCCAAAATATTCTATTAATGTAACGTTCAAAACATTCAAAGCACTCAAATTACTTCAAAACAGAAAGAAAACAAAGCATGAATAAAATAATATCACATAAAAGTATCAAGTTGAATTATGAAAGCATGTGCTGCATGGCTGGAACAAGATCAATTTTACATATCATTGAACTTTACTTTACCCTATAAATAAATTCCAACTGGCAAGATGAAATACAAATATATCCTCCACTTTCTTAATGTGGCTAGTCATGTGTACAGTATCTTAATGGAGAATTCAGTGGTTTTCAGGGCAAAAGCAGGAATGGATATAAGAATGGCATTTTGCAATGGTCAGTTATTAAGAGAGGAGAATTGAGATGGGATCCCCACTTGTGACATATAGTATCTTCTGCTGTCATGCAATAATCATGCTGTAATAGTAGTAATTAGGACAGGATTTACTATATATTAGCTTGATGGTTAGATGATACTAACATTTACAATAAGGCATTTGTGGGGATCTGCAGAGACTTGGGAATCTTTATGCCAGCAGCTATAACAGAAGAAATAATTGACCTTTTCAACCATTCATTTTAAAGTTGCTCACCAGATCAGGTTTGTAGTTTAGAAATACTGTATGTAGGAATTATTCTTCAGTTTGCAAAACAGTCAAAAATCATGCTAGCCAAAAAAACCAGACTTGTTACATCATCAAAATGAAGAGGATCTCAGTCATGTAGTTACTTTTTCTCCTTTCTACTTCACAATGACCTATATATCATATATTCTTATGGAGAACTACATTCATCTCTAGTTATTACTATCCTACGCAGTTAGCATTATACATGCATTTGGTGACTTTAAAAATCATACTGGATTTCAGTTCAGATATCTTTTGCAGTTCCCCTTAGAGTACATTTCTCCTTCCCTTCCCTTCCCTCCCCTCCTCCCCTCCCTCCCTCCCTCCCTCTCTCCCTCCCTCCCTTCCTTCCTTCCTTCTTCATTTGAAAAATCAAAACATTTCTATCTCTACTACAGTTCTGAAGACATTTTTAAACATCCTGTGGCTTTGTTTGCTTGCTTGTTTTCCATCCAGCATTACTATCCAGCAATAAAATGAATTACAAAATGAATACACCCCATGAGATGTAGCACTGGCTCCGAGCTTGACTGGTTTCAAAAACAGGAGTTAGATCTATTAATGGAAGTCATGGGCCTAGACTTTATCATTCTATCTATTCTCATACCATCATTCGTAATTCTTTTATGTTGAATAAAAGTTTATTGTAAATCTTGGATTTAATCTCTAATCTATTGATTAAATATATACAGTGCATTCAGAAAGTATTCAGACCCCTTTCATTTTTGTCAATTTTGCTATGCTGCAGTCTGATTCCACAGTTGTTGAAATTAATTTTTCTTCATTAATCTACACTCAGTACCCAAATCAGAGTAGAGTTGGAAGCGACCTTGGAGGTCTTCTAGTCCAGCTCCCTGCTCAACAGAAGACTCTCCAGTCTCATCTTAAAAACCTCTAGTGATGAAGCACTTACAACTTCTGATGGCAAGCTGTTCCACTGGTTAATTGTTCTCACTGTTAGGAAGTTTCTCCTTAGTTCCAAGTTGCTTCTCTCCTTGATTAGTTTCCATCCATTATTTTTTTGTCCTGCCTACAGATGCTTTGGTAAAAAAAGTTGACCCCCTCCTCTTTGTGGCAACCCCCCAAATACTGGAATACTGCTATCATGTCACCCCAGTTCTTCTTTTCTTTAAACTAGCCAAGCCCAAATCCTGCAACCATTCTTCATGTTTGAGTCCCCAGGCCTTTAAGCATCTTAGTTGCCTTTTTCCAAAGTCTATGTTGATAGTAAAAGAGGTGAGTAAAAATTGATGGTCACTCTGACCATCAGAGATCCTGTGTGGAGATGGTACAGAGTTCCAGAAGGACAACCATCATTGCAGCATTCCATTGATCTGGGCTTTATGGCAGAGTGGCTAAATGGAAGCTTCTCCTCAATGCAAAATACATGAATGCTGGCTTTAAGTTTGCAAAAAAGCATCTGAAGGACTCTTGGACTGTGAGGAACAAGATTCTCTGGTCTGATGAAACCAAGATTGAACTATTTGGCCTCAATTCTAAATGTTATGACTGGAGAAAACCAGGCTGCTCATCACCTGCCCAATACCATCCCAACAGTGAAGCATGGTATAGCAGCATCATGTTGTCGATGTATTTTTCAGCATCAGGAACTGGGAGATTGGTTAGGGTTGAGGGAAAACTGAATGGAGCAATGTACAGGGATATACTCAATGAAAGTTCCACAGTGCTCAGGACCTCAGACTGAGCCCAAGGTTCACTTTCCATCATGACAATGATCCTAAGTACACAGCCAAGAAAACAAGAAATTGCTTAGAGACAACTTTGTGACTGTCTAGAGTGGCTCCTGCAAGAGCCCTAACTTGAACCTTATTGAACATCTCTGGAGGGACCTGAAAATGGCTGTCCACTGACAGTCGCCATCCAACCTGACTGAGCTTGAGAGGATTTGCAATGAAGAATGGCAGAGAAATCCCCCAATCCAGCAGTGCAAAGCTTGTCATGTCATACCCAAAGAGACTCAAGGTTATAATTGCTGCCAAAGGTGCTTCAACAAAGTACTGAGTGAAGAATCTGAATACTTATGTCAATATGATATTTCAGGTTTTTTTTTCTTGTTAATAAATTAGTAGACATTTCTAAAAGTCTGTTTGTCATTATGGGGTATTAAGTGTAAATAAATAAGAAAAAAATGAATTTCAACAATCAGGCTGCAGCATAACAAAATTAACAAAAGTGAAGGGGGTCTGAATACTTTCAAAATGCATTGTATTTATAGGATGCTACACTTCAGCCCACATTTGCTGCACAAAAAAAATCCAATAATTTTCTCAATTGAGATGGAGGTCATCAGGCAAAATCAAAACTTACCAGCAAATGGTGGAATTAAAGGAGGAATAAAAGATATTTTTAAATGTATTTCCTTTAAAAATCTTTCATTTCTAGTTATAACCCTGAAACCATGTGGGAGCTAACTTCAGAAGTACATCTTTAATCTGTCAAACTGAAAGAACATATCGAATGCCCTTAAGGAAAATTATTAAAAGTTACTGTTAGACACTGTGTTCCCACATGATTAGTAAGAGATTTTGATTGACTGATAATGTACCATCAAGCTGCGATGCTCCTTTTGATCTTTATAAATAGCATTGGAATAACAATGTATTTCAGAACTTGAAAGCAAGCATATAGCGTAAATTTAACTAGAAATAACAAGAGTGTCCCATCTTTTGAGCAAGTAATTCAATGCTGCATGTTTGGGTCTCTTTCTGTTAATCAATGACATGAAGATGGCAGTAACTAATGTAGGAAAGAGATTTTTTTTTCATTTTTTTTTTATTCTTTAAACATCTCTTTGAGTGAACACTGTGATTCCAAGTTTTGACATACATACATAATCAAAATTACATTTTCAGCTTTCTTATCCAGTTTCATATCATATTATTACCTATTCCATTTTTCTTTTAGTATGTGCATAAGCATATATGTTATTTTATATTTTAGTGTGTGCATAAGCGCACCAATGTGCCTACCATTCCTGTCCTATTGTTTCTTTTATATATTTTTTATTTTTCTTATATGTATCCATGTGTTCATAATTATGTTTTTACTTATACCTATTATCTTGTAAGCAAGTGACAAATAAAAATAAATAAAATAAAATAAATAAAATAAATAAATGTTTTATCACCTCATGTTATTTCATTCATCATTTCCAGACAGGAAAAAAAATCATCCTAAAATATGTTATCCAATATTTATCTCCTTTCATTGTCAATTCAATCCTGCCGCCTATTTTTATTTTATATATTCTTCCCTTTTTATTTCATTAAACTCAATATATAACAAATTAAAAAATAATAAAAAACACATATAGCCATTTTTAGTTACTACATCCCAGAGGTGGTATTCAGGAGGTTCTGACCAGTTCTGGAGAACCGGTAGTGGAAATTTTGAGTAGTTCGGAGAATTGGCAAATACCACCTCTGACTGGAGATTTTACATTATCCTTCCCCTGCCATGCCCACTAAGTCACGCACACAGAACCGGTAGTAAAAAAAATTGAATCCCACCACTGCTACATCCTATATTAACCACAATGATCTCCTATTTACTATTATATATGCATATATTTCTTTTTTCCCCAATCGGATTCCACATGGTATTCTATCCCTACTACATAATAACTCTTAGATTTATTCCAAAAGCATTTATATAACAAACCAACTGTAAATATCAATAACAATATTATAATTTTTAATTTCCATGCTCTGTATTCATTTTCTTTATCACCTTACTAATTATTATATAGTAATCTTATTTTAAATTCTTATTTAACATTATAATCATTTTTAATTTTCATACTTCTTCCAATTACATTTATGTGGCAAATTATATTTTCTATTTCATTCCCATGTAATTCATTGTATAAAATTAATAACAATATAATCATTTTTGGTTCTCTTACTCCACATCCACTTTCCTCACCACATAATTGTACCTTAAATAGCATTCTTATAATAAATTATTATTTCCATTTCTATTCCAATTAAATTTATTTGCTTATTTTTAACAATAATTCCCAGTAAACCTTTAATTCCAAAGTTCCCTAACCTATATATCTATATTCTAAAATACCAAAGATCATTTCCATGTGGAATCCCCCATCCTTCATATCTTTAACCATTGTCTCTTGGTCTCTTGCCTATATAATTTCTTCTAATCTTAACTTGCTTTCCCTTTTCTATCATTTTTTGGTCCTTCCTCTTAATTCCCCTTTCCCCCCTTATTATTCTCCTTAGTTTCCTCTCCCTGTTGTTTGTTTTAACCCACTCCCTCTCCTGGTTTTTCCCCTGTAATTTCCTCTTCTGTAATTTCTTTTTCTTTTGTTTTATCTGTAAAACCTTTTTTCCTTTATTTGTCACATCAATCATTAAAGTCTTAGATTTAATTCCTTTTGTAATGGCCATTGTTCTCTTTGTTCTTTTAAGCTGGCTTCCTCTTCATTTAACTCCTCTCCCTTGGGTTTTCTTTGTTCTTCTGAGATCTGCATCGCCATTTCTAATTTTTCTGCCACAATGTTTCATAGTTCCAAACTTTCTTTTACATTCCCCTCAAGCTTTCCAATTCTGATGTAAGTTCCTTGCATAGTTCTTTCATTTTGCTATATTTCCTCTTTGTCTTCTTTGATGTTTATATCCAATCAAATTGTCCTGTAGTTTGTTAACACCAGCATCTTTTTACTTTAATCTTTGTTCATTATTCTTTGTTTTCCAATATTAGTCTTTCTAGCTCTTTATTAGACAGCCCCAAGTCCACCAATCAGTCTCAAAATAGTATCTTCATGTAGTCTTTTACTGTAGTATTTTAATATTCCACTTTCCAGGGTTATTATTGTATAAAAACCTTTTGTTTTATTTCAAATTCACACCTTAGTTAGACCAAAAATTTTCTATAGGGTCAAAAAAGAATTTTCCTTTACCATTAGGTGGCGCTCTTACATCAATTTTCACTTTCCACCTTTTAGTTTCTGCTTTTTTTAAAGCTTGCATTAACTCCGCTAGTTTTCAATCATTTGTTGTTATTTCTTTTAGTTATAGTCAATTCCAGCATTTTTAATCAATGTCTAATTAAATGCCAATTTCTGTATAACATTCAATATGGTTTTTCAATCTGATATGGCAAAAAAAAAATCTTCTCTGAGTAATATCACTTCCGTTAAATCTTTTTCAATTCCAATTTCTTTACCTTTGCCAATTTTCCTCTTTTTTTTCAAATCATTGCTTCTGCAATCTTTAGTGAGGACTCTTTCTTTCACTTTTCTGGGGTTATCTTTTAAAATCCTGAGTATTTCGCCTGTTCCACACACTATTCACTACTCACCGCTCCAGCACAAACTTAGTTCCCAGATAGCTTCCCATCTTCGTGACAGCCATTAAAGACTGCCACTACAACCTGTCTTTGGAGGGAGTGTTCCTAGCCAAGGAGAGGAGATGTGGCTCCCCTCAACTCAGCAGGTGGTCTCCCCATTTACCCCATCCCTACAGGGTGGCTCCGGTCCTGTTTGGACCCTCCAACAGGTAGAGCACGGATTGAAGCTGCGCATGATCATGGACTCCAATCTTTCTTCAATGGAAACACCACTGGAAGCCAGGAAAAGGATCTTACTTCATTTGGTATAAATATTAAATGTGCAGCAGCTGGAAGAAGTTCATTTTATTTATTTATTAAATTTATATGCTACCCATATCACTATTCAAAGTATCTTTTAGGTCTCAAAGCAAGTTAAAAGGAGTCAGTTAGGAGAAGGAGGAGAAATGAGAAGACATCTTCAAAACTTGCAGAATGAATGTGAAAATAAAACAATCACCACAGTAATACCATTATTAGGGCCTCCATAGGAAGGAAGAGGATCAAACATCAAAATAACAGCTGTGACTCCATGATCAATGCCTTGCCTCTTTTTAGCACGTGTGATACAAGTAAAAAAAGGTGGAACTTTGACTATCTTATTGTGGCTGCCATTTTAACCCTGTTGATCTTCCTGCAGATGTCCCTGATTATTATAGAAACTCATACCATAGACTGAAAAGGGTTTCAAATGAGTAATTGAAAAGATTAAAACCTATGACAACTTGCTGTGGCCAACTCA
>NW_020717019.1:130185-151515 GCF_900518725.1 Notechis scutatus | reverse complement strand
ATAGAATAGAATAGAATAGAATAGAATAGAATAGAATAGAATAGAATTCTTTATTGGCCAAGTGTGATTGGACACACAAGAAATTTGTCTTGGTGCAAATACTCTCAGTATACATAAAAGAAAAGATACATTCATCAAGAATCATAACAACCAGTGGTTAATGCAATGCCCTTAACCCCCTCTCCCCCACCAAGGGGACCCTTTGACTTGTCAGGGAAGTCATCATGGAATTGATTAACCAATCTATCTGCATGTACATCCCAACTTTTTACCCATGTAGCATCTGACAATACCAAATCTCCCTTGGTGCAATCTAGAATCAAGGATTTTCTTGATTTCATAATGTGTCTCACCCTGTACAATTAAAGGTTTTGGGGGGAGCTGTTGGTATTGGCCTTAGATTTGATCCTACAGCTGGTTTCAATAAACTACTATGAAACACTGGGTGTATTTTTCCCAATAGCCAGGGGAGACTTAATTGGACTGTGATTGGATTTATCATTTTTGATATAGGGAATGGACCTAAAAATTTAGGGCCCAACTTCCTACTGGGAAATTTCAATTTAAGATATTTAGTCAACAAAAACTTTTTGTTCCCTACTTTAAATGGTGGTTGGAGGGATCTATGTTTGTCTGCCTGTTTTTATATTCCTCAGCAGCTTCAGTCAAAGCTTTTTTTGTATCCTCCCAACTTTTCTTTAATGAGTCCATCCATTCTATTAAAGACATGGATGTTGGAGGTTCCCTAGATAATTCTGACATAGGGACAAATTCCAAGCCAGTATTGATTTGGAATGGATAAAGTCCATCATTTGGAATGGATAAAGTCCATCATGATTTCTTCTCGTGGTTTTGTCAGTTCAGCTACTTGTTAAAGGAGGCCAGGGTTTTTTCAGTTCTGTGTTTCATTGTGGCACAAATTAAGCAGCTTTTCACATAGTCTTCTACATCAGGTTTCATTTTTGGCCACCAGAACGGTCTCCTGACCAAATGCAGGGTTTTTAAGAAAAGTGTTTCCCCAATCGTGAGTCATAGCTATGTTTCAGTACCATTAGCCTTAGAGTATTGGGTACATAATTTTTTGTCCCTTTCCAATCCAATCCCTCATTCATTGTCAAATCAGTTTGATGATCAACAAACCAGGGATCGGTCAAAAGGACTGGTTTCAACTCAGTCATCAGTTTGTATTCTAGGCATCTGGGGCTGTGGTTGGCTTGGCTTTGGGTGGTTACTTGGCCTGTGAGTTGGGCTTCTGATATCATAGTTTGCACTACTTTCTCTTGATGACTGTCAAATTGGGGTTTTCTTGACAGGGCATCCACCAGTATGTTTTTCCCTCCTGGATATATTTCATGTTAAAGTTGAACCACTTAAAGTATTGAGCCCAGCAGACTTGTTTAGGTGATAGCTTTTGAGGTGTTTTTAGAGCCTTGAGGTTCTTGTGATCAGTCCACACCTCAAATGGCTCCTTCACCCATTTCAGGAAATGCCTCCAAGACAGTAAAGCCAATTGCACTGCAAACACTTATTTTTCCCAAACTGCCCACCAACACCCTATGTCTGTCAACTTTTTGGACACATAAGCACAAGGCATTAACCAGTTCTGAGAGTCCTTTTGGAGAAGAATGGCCATGACAGCCACATCACTAACATCAGTTTGGACTATGAAAGATCTGGTCAGGTCCAGGTGCTGGAGAATGGGCTCAGTGGCAAATAGATTTTTTAAATTTTCAAAAGATTTCTGACAGTCCATTGTCCAAGCAAGGGGTTGATTGGGCTTTGGTTGGGTTGGGGAAGGCTCAATTTTCAATAATTTTGTATAAGGGAGGGAAACCTTGGCAAAAGAAAGAATAAATTGCCTATAGAAATTGGCAAAACCCAAAAAGCTTTGAAGTTGTTTATGTGTTTTGGGGAGTTGCCAGTCTAGCACTGTTCACACTTTTCCATGGTCCATCTCAATTCCCTGGTTGGATACTTGGTAGCTTATGAAATCCAGTGACTCTTTGTGGAATTCACATTTTGACAGCTTTACATATAACTTGGTGGATAAAAGTTTTTTCAGCACTTGCCTGACCAATTTAACATGTTCTTCGATGGTTTTGCTGAATATAAGAATGTTAATCATATAGATGAGGACCCCTTGGTACAGATGTGGATGTAACACTTCATTGATGAGTTGCATAAATACTGCGCGGGGGGGGGGGGGGCTGGAGTCCGAAAGGCATGACTCAGAATTGGAAACTTCCCAGAGGGGAGTTGAAGGCAGTTTTCCATTTGTCTCCTTTATGCAGACTCTGTAGTAAGCTTCTCTTAGTTTTATTTTGGTGAAGACCTTACCTTTAGACAGGTAGTTTAATAAGTTCTTCATGAGGAGGAGGGGGTACATGTTTTTTTATGCATACTACATTCACACCCCTAAAATCCACACATAATATTAGGTTGCCATCTTTTTTTTCTTTGAACAACACTGGGGCAGCCAATCTAGATTTGGCAGGTTCAATGAAACCTCTGTCCAAATTGTTATCGTTATATTTTCTCAACTCAGTAATTTCAGCTGGTGTCATGGAATACATCTTTGGTTTTGGTAGTTTTGCCCCAGGTTCTAATTCTATGGCACAATCAGTGGCTCAATGGAGAGGTAAAATGTTGCATTCCTCTTCTCTGAACACCTCAGCCAAGTCCCTGTATTGTTTGGGGACTTGGGGCACACCTGGAGGAGAGTCTGAAGTGGTGGCTGCTGCTTCAGGTTGGGGATCTTTGTTGGGTGGCAGTTTCTTTGTGGAAGGAAGGGGGAGCAGTGGGCCAAGCCCAAATATAATTTTTTGGTATCCATCCTCCCACTTGATGGTAGGGGCCCATTTATCCAGCCAAGCAAGTCCCAATATGACAGATTTTGACATCTTTGAAGCCACTACAAAACGTATGAGTTCATGGTATCTGCCCATCTCTAATTTGATTAACTCTGTCATTTGGGTGGCTGGGATTCCCCCAATTAAAGTCTTTTTCAAACCTGATGTGGCGTTTCAGGTTTTTAGTTTTTATTCCTAATTTTTCAACAATGGAGAGGCCAATAAGGCATCTAGAACATCCGTTATCTATTACAGCTTCTTTCTCTCCTGCCTCCCCTATGTCAGGCACCACCAACTTCACTTTGATTGTAAAAGGTGTGATGGCAGCACTCACCATAGGGTCGTCTTCTTCATCTGTTTCTCTGGGGAGAATTTCTCAGGTCAGAAGTTCTTGCTCCCTTCTGCATGGAGGGGACCTTCTACACACCGTCTAGCAAACCGGCTAGTGTCTGGAGGCTTCCTTGGATTTTTTTTTGATCCCTGGTGGCTGTACTAGGCCTTGGTTGTGCAGCTTGTGGAACAGGTGCAGAAGCCAAACAGTCAGCTGCTCTATGGCCATTCTGGCCACAACAATAGCACTTTAGCATTCTTGTGGATTAGGTAGGAGCAGCTTCAGCAGGTCTGGTCAGAGGCCGTCTGGCCACAGCTCTCCTAGGAGGGCCTTCAGGTAGAAGTTTTTTCTGTGGGTTGATTTCCCTGTCTAGCCTGAGGGACATTGCATGCCAATCCTTCAGAGTATCGGGTATTCCTCTAATGTTGCAGGCCTTTTTTACTTCTGGGTCAATAGCGTTCTTGAAATAGTGCAATAAAATTCTTTCAGTCCAGTCAATGAGGTGGCTTCTGACCTTTCTAAAGTCCCATACAAAGTCTTTTTTTTTTTAACAAACTTTATTCAGTTTTTCACATTAAAAACAAAAATCTCTTTTTAGTGGACAACATATTTCCGTGTCATCACCTTTACATACAAATATGACAGCAATTATACATTCATATATGCATACTTAATTCTATTATTACCTTTTCCATTCCAAATTTTCAGTAAGGAGAGAAACAAACACATTAATTTTAGCCTCTTCTATTAATCTCAATCGAAACAGCTTTTTGTTTCATTTCAATTATTTCAAATATAATCCTTTAATATTTATTTTAAAAATAAAGGTAAACAATATGTGTTTGCCTAATAATAATAATGATAATTTTTAAAAAGTTACCAATGTCTCTCCTTGTTTTAATAGTCTATATTAGCTTATTAATTTAGTTGGTTCTTTAGTCTGTCATATTCCCTTTCCATTACACATTCTTTTTATAAATTCTAGATTAATACAAATTTTAACACTAAAAAAAAAAAAAAAAAAAACAAGTATAGGTTTCCCCCCTTTTTCTGTTTTGAGTGTGACATCTCAATGATTAAAATATACCTTTATTCCCTCATCTTGATTCCCAATAAACCATTATTTTTAAGATGTTACAATAATAATCATTACATCTTTTCATTTGGATTCTGCAGCATATTTTTCCCCCTTGATTTTTTTTATAAGAGTTATCAGTATCTACATTACCCTATTTTCTAAATATTTTTAATTGCAAAAACATTCTTATTACCCCTTGTCACCCTGCAGAATCCCCTTTTTAATTCAACAACCATTATCTCTGAAAGAACAATTTCTGTTAAACATTTTACTGTTTCCGTATTTCTTTATTTCATGCACCTGTTTCTTACTGCTTCTCTCCCCCTCTTTTCCCCATAACTTTTCTCATTCCAGTTTATATCCTTCTCTTTCTTAAAATCTTCCTTTCCCCTTTTCTGGGTCTTTCTGTCTTTCCCAACTTCACAGGTATTCCCCCTTTTGATTGCCTTCTTAAGTCTCAACTTTTTAACCTTCCTTCTTTCCCCACTTCTTTGTAGTGTTCTTTGTGTTAATTGTCTATTTAAGATGTCTTCTCCTTGAGTCGACTCCTCCTCCTCTGAAGCTCTTTCTTCTTGTTCTTCAATCGCCATTTCCATTTTTTGTAACACAGAGCAAAGTGATTAACCTCTTTTCTGTAGTAATTCTTTCATATTTTAAGTTCCATTTTTAATTCCCAAGAGATATCATCATTATACACTCTTATATTTTATGATCGTTAAAGTCCACAAAAAACCACTTTTACTTTCCTTCTTTCTTCTTTCAATTTTCTAAAGTTCTCAGTTATTCCAGCCCAGGGTCTATACCAAAAACATCAATCAATCCCACAGTCAGTCTTTCCTTGCTTTTTTCTTTATTCTGGTTCTGCTTTCACTTTCTAAGATTCTTAGTTTGTTTCAATATTTCTTTAATGTTATATCCACACAAGTTCATTCAGAAACAGGATGCTTTCCCTTTTGTTTGAGCTCAAGTTTTTGTCAAAAGGTGGCACTGTTCATTATACAAAGTCTTCACCTTTTCCCCCTATTTTTTTTATTTAGGGTTTTTTGAACCTCAGTATTCCAACACAGTCCAGTCTCCAATTTGTAAACTTTATTATTATTTTTTGATAATCTTAAGTCCAGCTTTATTTTATGCCTGTTTATTGCCAAAATATTTTAGTCCAATTTAGTTAAATCTTTAGTTCTGGCTTCTTCCTTTCCCAGTTCGAAGCCCCGCTTAGCTGTCAAAAATATTTTCTTTCTTTTTTCCCTGTCCCTTTGTAATTTCGCCGCTCAGTTTTCTTTTCTTAACAATTCCATGTTACCTTAATCCCGGGGTACTTTTGTTTAGTTGTATTGCCCAGTTGTCCCAGTTCAGATGTTATCCACCTCTTTCTTCCCTCCTGCACAAATCTTAATCCAGCTGAGTCCTCCTCTTCGGGGTGGCCAACCACCACTGCAGTCGTCTTCAGGGGGAAAAAGACCAAGCCCAGGGGAGAGATGCGGCTCCCCCCAACCTGGCTTGTGGTTTCCCCTTACTGTGCCACCCTTCCAAGGCAGCTTCAGCCCCTAATCGTAATGATCAGGGCTCTCCAATGAAAAAGCACAGACCATAGCCGCAGAGAGTCGCAATCTACGGTGTGTCAGTGAGGAGCCTCTGCCTTCTTCCTAAAGTCCTATACAAAGTCTTGTAAGGGTCGAAGCCTTGTTTCATTTCCCTTAATTTGTTCTCATTTTCTCCAACTTTGTCAGGATTCTTGAACATAAACCTAAGGAGTTCATTGAAGGCATGGGCATCCTGAAGTTCTGGAGCTTGCTCGTAGTGCAATTGAGACACCCAATCAGAAGCATCCCCCTCATTCATCCCATCTGTTATTGCAGTGACCAGATCTTGATCTGTTGCATATTGGGCTCCAAACTGATCTACGTAGGACCAGATTCGAGTGAGGAAATAAGCAAAATGTTCATGTTGTCTGTCAAATGTTGCTTTAAAAGCCATCTGATCTGGTCTAAGGGGGGGGGAGGTAGGATTGCCATAGCAACTGCGTGTTGAGCTGGAATGAATGGAGCCTGACGAGGAACAATTAATCTTGCTGAGGTATTCTGAGACCCAGCTGAGTTGGGAGTCTCTGGAAGAAGGGCCTCTGCAGGGTTGCTCTGAGGGGTGGCTGATTGGGCACCTGCTGTGAAGAGGCCATTTGTTGCCTTCTTCCCTTTGATGGGAAGGGGGCGGGGGCTGCCGTTTGGTGCCGGTGCAGATCCCTTTGCTGAGAAGGGATCGCTGATTCTCTTTGGGGCCAGGGTGTTCCCAGACCAGGTGGTGCAATGGGTTCTGGCATTCCACTGGCATTGGACCCACCCTTGACCAGGATAATATCCTACCCTGGAGGAATACTCTCTGCAGGGGGTAATCTTTTTTCTGGTTGTGGAGGGGGAGGGCTTGGGATTTGTAATGTACCCAATGTTGGCTGCATCTGCCGTCTCTCTCTTGAAACTTGAGCCTGTCGGCCTGGGCTGTTTCATAGGGGCTCTCCAACAATGCCACAGTGATTTCCCCCCTCCTTCTCGGACTAGGGAAAGTAAAGGTAGGCTGCGTTAAGATCCAGCTTGTCTGGAGAGGTTGAGGCTGTGAGACATAACGCTCCATCTTAAGTGGCTGGAGTTGTTCTGGGATTCCTGCCAATGACTGGCTTTGGGATGGAGGCCACAGGTTGCAGTCTTGGGAGGTATCTGATCCCAATGTCCTCCCGCTTCTCCACTGTGTTCTGTGGGCCATTCATAGAGGGCTTGAGAAACAGATGTGTTCAGCTTCTCCTCTGGTCTCTTTCCTGGATTCCATCTGGCAGCTTCTCCATGAGTCAGTCTCCTTGGGCCAGGCTCCTAACCTCCGTCTCTCCTCTGCAGCTTCTAACGTCTGCATCATCTCTTCAGAAGGGGGGCTGGGGGCTTCAATTAGTCCTCTGGTGTCCAGCCCCATAGCCCCTTCAGTATCTTCTTCCATTTTTGCTGAGTCTTCGCACTGCTCCATCTTTGGAACCAGTGCTGGTGCTCAGCACCCCTGACAGCCCCCTTTTGGGGTGCTGGAGTTTATTAAAGATTCGGGTTAATGTCAGAATTCCAGCAAACCTCCATTCCAATCAGTAACTCTGAGACAACATATCTCAAAAGTACCTTTATTAGAATAGCACTTGGCACATCTGTGGAAACCTGAATCTAAAAGTTTTTTCGGCTTTCCACAATTTCTCAAACTACAAATCCACACACACACACACACGGTCATCATCACATCACATGGCCCAATCACGATCCATCCAAAAGTAAGATTTTTATTTCATCCTATGCCATACTAAATGACCTTTAACTAACAAAGAATTTTATTTTGTCTATTTAGAGCTACTTAATTGAAATCACCCCCCTTCCAGTCTCCCAGGGTATGTGGCAGCATGGAATATATCTTCCAAAGCTGACACATACATACACACCGGCAGTTCACCTCCCAACGACCCTGGCCTGAGGTAATTTCCTTATCACAAGACCCATCACAAGATTCACAGATGACCTGTCACAAGACCCTCACTTGACACACCCACACCCACACCCACACCTAAGCCCTTATAAATAGAACACTGACACTGACATGCCCTAAACTCCGGTGAAGATGTTATCTAGCCTGGTAATGAAACATTCAGAAACCAACCCCACAAGCTTGGAGAACCTTTGCCCTTAAATGTACCAGTTTTCAAAAATAAGTGCAAGTCATTTTCTTAAAAGAATTGAAATGCTGATGACCTTTATTTGAACTTAATTTAAAAATCTTTCATATTTTGGGGATAATTTGATTATTTAAAGACAATTGGTTGTCAATCTCATTATGCTGGAAATACACATAATCCTCAAGTTTTGGCCACAACTGGGTCTGGAATTTCAGTTGTAAATCATGACAATCATAAGTTGAGGCACCCATGTGAACTAATTTTACAAACATTTTTATAATGATTATTAAGTGAGTCACATGTTCTTAAATCTGAATTCATTCTCTTGAATGGGCATTTTTGTTGCAAACTGACAAAAAAATTCACTAGAAATGGGCAAAAGACATTGCAGTTCACAATCACATGACCATGGGATTCTGCAACGAGATATAAAATATCAGGTGGTGATCAAGCATGTAAAATGCAGTCACATTATCTTGGGAGGCAGGGAGCAGTGGGACATTTTACAATAGCTTAAAGCATTTTACAGGCTATAAATCACCATTTCTAGGTCATAGTACCTCTAACTGGTTGTTAAATTACTGGTCATAAATTGAAGATTACCTGTATGCAATGGGTGAGGGATTACTTACATGATTTGAGAGAGAAGCTCTTCATGCGGTGTCACCCAAGGCCCCCTCCCTTCCAAAGCTACCTCTTAAGCAGGGGCTGAAACCAGAAAAGTTCAAAGCCAGCAGGAATCTGATTACCTTCACAGAGCACCAGTTCCTCTCCCCACTGAAATGATACCTATCTATCCACTTTCATAAACCATGCTTTCGAACTGTTTGGTGGACAGAAATTGAGGCAAGTGACAGGAGGCCACACTGCCACACAGTGTTAGCACTTAACCAGAGCAGAGACCATCTCCAGCATCATTAAGCCACTTAGCCACAATGCCTCTACTTACAGCACTGGCTGAACCATATTAGACGTCAGGATTTCCAGTTGTGCTGACAAAGCAACTGAACTGACAAAGCAAAAGAACTTCACTGTGAGCCAAATAGTTTTAATCTGGTCAAAACTATCCAAAACTTTCTGCTGGTAACAGTAACAGGTGCATGCATGCACATACACATCACTGCTTTTCTTCCACTGGATACACTAGCAGGAGGTTTTAGCTGAGAGGGATGAGTTTTAGTCAGATTTGCCTTCTGCCACTATCCATTCATCTTCCTCCATGTTTGTTGGTCAAAACTCCAGTGGTTGGTAGGCTTTACAATCAGTTATCTTTGAAGTACACTGTAAGATTTCCCATGGTCAACATTGGAGTAACTCAGTTGGGGACATCTTCTCAGCCAGGACTGTGAGAGAGAATTTCTCTCAATCTACTTTTGTAGTACTTCTTACAGAAAGCTCCTGTCAGACTTACATCAATCCCTGCAGAAGCCTGTCAGATTGAAGCAGATAAAAATAAAGCAACTTTGGACTAGTAAGGGAACTTCTATTTTTGGAAAAATAGAAATAAAGCAATGCTTTGAAGCTTCTCTACCTCCTTATTCTGGATACAGTCTAAAACTCTTCTTTCCTTTCTCCCTGTTCCTCTTTAGCTGCTGCAGTGTTACAGTTTGGTTTTATTCAACCTTTGATTTGAAGGTGAACAGGATTCATTCTGCTGATATAGTAAGTGCTCTTGGAAGGATTGAATTAGTTGAATTTAGATAATATGAGTGTTAAGTTTGGAGAATAAGGAGACCAGACATCTGACCAGTGACTTCAACTCTTTAATAATAACAAGAATCAGAATGGAACAGAGCAATGCTATGGGCAGCAGTAACCCTTTTATAGGGTTAGCTGCTGCCTTATTAACCAATGAAAATGCGCAACAGGTTCCAACTACTGACCAATAAGGACAGTCCCAAAAGTGGCCAATCAGGGACTGGTTCTGGCCCAATCCCAAGTTGTTGTATAAGGGCCAATCAAGTGTGCAGGTTTTCAACCCCTAATTTGCATTTAGGTTATTCACTTTTATTGATTCACAACACCCCTCCCCCTTGGGTTCCGTTTGAGGGGAGCTGTGATAAAATCCTCAAGATAGGCAGGCCGTTTGGTCTGCCTGGATGATTTCCGAGGCTCCACCGGGTTTTGTCCAATGTCCGGTTCCGGTGGAGCGTTTGGATGACCATTGTTAAGTTCTATTTCGCTGCACGGCGATTCTGTGCTGCATTCACTGTGGATGTCTCTGCTGCTGTGTGTTTCTTCGGGGTTTTGCAGTTCGTTTCCCCCTGTATTAAAGTTCCCTGAAGACATCAACTCCCTCCCCGCTTCACGTTCCGGTGCTTCGCTGGGCTGTAGGGCTCCCGTTGACCCGCTATTAGTTGTATCAAAGTCAATTCCCTCGATACTCCCTCCCCCTTGAGTTGTTGAACCGGGGAAATCATGGCCGCTGGGTGGTAATCTCGATCGGAGTTGGTCTATGTGGCGTTTCCACACCCTCCCATCGTCTGTTAGCAGGCGGTAAGATCTAGGCCCGGTGAGGTGGGTAACGGTTGCGGGTATCCATATCGGGTCACCAGAAAAGTTTTTGGCAAAAATTAAATCGCCTACCTTAAATTCTCGGCATTTGCTGCTGGAGCCGACAGGTTTTTCTGGTGCGAAAGCTGGGTGGAGCCGGTCAAGGTGCGATCGTATTTTCCGGCCCATAAGAAGTTCAGCCGGTGTTTTGTTGGTCACGCTGTGGGGCGTGATGTGCTGCAATAAGAGGATTCGATTGATTTTCTCGTCGATGTTACCAAATTCCATTTTATGCAGGGTCTTTTTCACAAATTGTACCATGCGTTCTGCACGTCCATTCGCCGCAGGGTGCGCGGGCGAGGTCAGCGCATGGCGGATGCCCCGATCAGCCAGATATTGTTCAAAGGGCAATGCAGTGAACTGCGGGCCGTTGTCCGAGACCAACACGTCCGGAAACCCGTGCGTGGCAAATAGTCTGTTTAATTTATTAATAACTGAGTCGGTTGTAGTTGTGTGCATTCGATGAATCTCGAGCCAGTTGGAATAGGCGTCGACAGTAATCAGGAAAGTGTGACCTTTGGTAGGCCCCGCAAAGTCAATATGAATACGGGACCACGGTCCCCTCGGTGTTTCCCATTCGGTTGGGCTTGCTTTCGGTGGGGCGTTGCTGACGTCCTGGCAACGTTGGCACGTAGCGACCCAGGCCTCGATTCTTTTGTCGATTCCTGGCCACCAAGCGTAGCTGCATGCGAGTGATTTCATCCGCACAATGCCCGGATGTCCCTCATGCAATACCGCCAACACAGTCTGTTGCAATTTGGCAGGGATTACGACTCGATCGCCCCACAAGATACAGCCTTTTTGGGAAAACAGCTCGGTTTGGCGGGCTTTGAAGGGCGCCCATTCAGGTGCAATTTGGTCCGTCGGCCACCCCCGTTCATCCCAGCGTAGTATGTGTCGCAGAACTGGGTCACGTTTCGTTTCAAAAGCAATGTCTCTAGCCGTCAAGGGTGGTGCCTGTAGAGTTTTAATCTGTAGTGTTGAGAGGGTTGGGGCTGGATCCACAACAGCGTCTGGGAGCGGTGTTCTGCTCAATGCATCGGCGTGGAGAATTGATTTTCCCGGGCGGTGCTGCAAGGTGTAGTTGTAGGCCGCCAGGAATTCAGACCAACGGGTCATTCTGGGGGACAATATATACGGGGTTGGTTTATTACCCGCAATGATCCCCAGTAGCGGTTTATGATCAGTGATTATTGTAAACGCACGGCCATAAACATATTCGTGAAATCTTTTAACTGCAGCAACAATAGCTAAAGCTTCTTTGTCCAGCTGACTATAATTTCGTTCAGCTTTAGCTAGGGTTCGCGAAAAAAACGCGATGGGAGCCTCCGCTCCGTTTGGTAACACGTGGGCCAGAATTGCCCCAACCCCAAAAGGTGATGCATCACACGTGATAGTGAGTGGCAGAGTCTCGTTGTACTGCATAAGTACTGAATCAGAAGTTAGCAATTTCTTTACTTGTTGGAAAGCATGTTGTTCCCGTTGCCCCCAAAACCACGTTGCTTTTTTATCTAATAGTCTATGCAATGGTTCAGCTACTGTTGCTTTGTGGGGTAAAAACACATTATAGAAATTGATAAGTCCAAGGAACGCCTGTAGGTCTGTCTTGTTCCTAGGAGTGGGTGCCTTTTTAATTGCTCGTAATTTGTCTTCGGTGGGATGAATTCCTTGGCTGTCCAGGAGGTATCCCAAAAATTCTACTTTTTCGGTACATAAGTGGCATTTATCTTTTTTTACTCTGAGGCCTGCATTTTGGAATCTTCGTAAAACCTCTCTGAGTCGTTTTTCTAGGATGTCTTTGTTAGGTGCGGCGATGAGTACATCGTCGAAATATGGGACAACACCTTTTATCCCTTGTAACAACCTTTCCATTAAGCTCTGGAAGATTCCAGGGGCGATGCTTACTCCGAATTGGAGCCGGTTGCATTTAAATGCGCCCCTATGTGTTACGATCGTTTGCGCCTCGGCTGTGGTTGGGTCTACAGGCAATTGTTGATACGCCTGGGCTAAATCTAGTTTGGCGAAAACTTTCCCGCCGCCCAGAGAATGGAGTAAGTGTTGCACTACCGGTACTGGATAAGCACTTTGCTGCAGTGCGTGGTTTAATGTGGCCCGGTAGTCTCCGCAAATTCTTAGGGACCCATCGGGCTTGATAGGCGTTACTATTGGGGTTTCCCAACGGGCGTGGTCGGTGGGTTCCAGTATGCCCTGCGCTATCAGCTTATCGAGTTGTTCGTCGATTTTAGGTTTTAAGGCGAACGGCACCCAACGCGGCTTAAGGTGGATGGGTGCTATTTCAGGGTTCAAGTTAAACGAGATTGGGGTCCCCTTATACTTGCCTAGTCCGTTCGCGAAAACGTCTTGGAATTCTTGCACGAGTGCTTCCTCCCAATCGACGCTTTCGGCCTTGTGGACTCCGGCTACAGTGATTCCGAGCGGCCTGAACCATTGCAGGCATAGAAGACTAGGCCTGTCTCGATCCACGACAGTCAGTGGTAGTGCAATGGTGCGGTCCTTGAATGAGACCTGGAATCTGCGGGACCCGACGACGGGAATTCGGTTGCCCTGATAGTCTTTGAGTATAACCCTCTGAGGGTTAAGGTCTTGGCGGCGAATCGTTGGAAGGAGCTGTTGGAGCGTTTTCCACGACACCATCGAGAGGGAAGATCCCGAGTCTACCTCCATCACGCAAGGTTTGTTTTCGATGGCGACCTTTACTCGGATTTTCCCGGCATCCAGGGATGTAGCGTGGTCTATGGTGATTGTTTGGTGGGTCTCTTCCCGCCGGGTTTCTTCACGCCTGGTGGAAGTGGTGGACGGTTTGTTTCTGTAGGAGTGGTTTAATTGTTCTCGGTGTGTGCCGACGAATCCTGAAGACTCGCATTCGGCCTGTCGGGGTTTGGAGTTTTGTTTGCTTCTGCAAACCTTTGCGATGTGACCTCGCCTCCTGCAATTTCGGCAGAGCGCGTCGAGGAATTTGCAGCCGGATCGTGGGTGATTGGATCCACAACCGGCACACGGTCAAAATGAGTGTTGTGAGGACTGCTCTCTCTCTGTTCGAAGTCGGTTGACCTCTTCCTCATCGCTGTCGGACGGGGACTCTAGGTCTTCGTGGTGAGTTGATACCGGGTGTCTCTCTGAGCGAGGCAAGGTATCAGTGGCGAGTTTACGTAGCGGTGCGTTGGTGCGGCGCATTCGGGCTGCCGACTTCTTGGTCGCCTCTGCTGCCGAGGCTTCTTTAAGGGCATCGTTGAGACTGATGTCCCCCTTAGCCATAATTTTACTCTGGATCGTGCCGTCTTCTAGGCCCAGAACCAAACGGTCCTGGAGAGCTTCTTCTAAGTCTGCGAATCCGCAGAGGCCTCCAAGGTTTCGGAGGTCCGCGATATAATCAGCGAGGCTTTCGCCTTTCTGTTGGTCCCTCCGGTAATATTTGTGTCTTCTGACGAGGGTTGGCACCGTAGGTGCGTAGTGAGCCCGTAGTAAAGGCTCGAGGACGTCCCAGTCCATCTCTTTTACCTCTGCTGGCCTGGCAAGTGACTTTGCCATCTTAAACACGATCGGGCCGCAGTGAGTTAGAAAGATAGCTCTTTTTTTCCCCGCTGTTGCATTTTTTAGGTTGTTGGTCTCCAGAAACATCTGGAACCTATCCATGTATGACTCCCAGTCTTCGGTCTCTGGGTCGAATGGAGCGGGTGGTACGACACCGCTGGCCATGTTGCCGTTGATGGTGCGTGTTTGACCACGTGCTCTGTAGGTTGCTCTGTAGGTTTAGTCAGCTCTTCGGTCTCCGCATCCCATCCTCGTCGCCAGTGTTAAGTTTGGAGAATAAGGAGACCAGACATCTGACAAGTGACTTCAACTCTTTAATAACTTCAACTCTTTAATAATAACAAGAATCAGAATGGAACAGAGCAATGCTATGGGCAGCAGTAACCCTTTTATAGGGTTATCTGCTGCCTTATTAACCAATGAAAATGCGCAACAGGTTCCAACTACTGACCAATAAGGACAATCCCAAAAGTGGCCAATCAGGGACTGGTTCTGGCCCAATCCCAAGTTGTTGTATAAGGGCCAATCAAGTGTGCAGGTTTTCAACCCCTAATTTGCATTTAGGTTATTCACTTTTATTGAGTCACAACAATGAGCATGGCAAACACTGTCCTTAACATCATGACTGAGAGACAAGGACCTAGAAAATGAAGGTTAATCTGTTATTAACATCTGAGAGAATTCTGAAATACTGAGTCATCAATTTAATGTGAGTGCAAATAGGACAAATGTGATTTCAGGCTACATCCAAATCATGGGAAATACTTGTTTCACTTTGTTGGAAACCTCCCATTTTTAGTACCATTTCCAATTCCAATCTCTTCTTAAAAATCACCAGCGAAGAAGCACCCACAATTTCTGAAGGCAAACTGGTTAATTGTTCAAACATCCTAACAGCGAGAACAATGAACCAGTGGAATGGCTTGCCTTCAGAAATCGTGGGCGCTTCATCACTGAAGGTTTTTAAGAAGAGATTGCACAGCCACTTGTCTGAAATGATATAGGGTCTTCTGCTTGAGCAGGGGTAGACTAGAAGACCTCTAAGGTCCCTTCCAGCTCTATTCTATTCTACAATATTTTAAAGTTTCCAACAAACTGGGATGTATTCAGAGAAAAGCAGCAAGAAACTTCAGAAATTGAAAACTCCTCATACTTTTAACATCATCTGATGCTCCTGCATAATTCATAGGAGTGAAAGAACTATAAATATAAATAGGTGTGTGTTAGGAACCTGTCCACCAATTAATTGGGTTGGCAATATATAAACCAACAATGTATGTTTGTAACTTTAAGACAAAGTCACTGTATTGATTTGTACTATGTTCCGATTGGTTGATTGTATTGTGAATTGCCATAAGAGGGAACTAGAGATCATGGCTTGCTCTCTCTGACATTCTGTATCTCTGACATTCTGTTGCTATCTAAGGTTCTCTGTTGTATTTATGCTGTGCTTATACTTTGATATCTTTGTTTACTGTAAGCGACAAAGGCAACCAGTAAGAAGACTTTGTAATTGGATATTCTTTGGATTGTAAACCATATATGACCTGGACCGTTTATTGGACTGTGCTATTTCTTAAAGTAAACTTTACCTCAATTTAGTGTATATGTGTGTGGCTGAATAATTATTCATAACTACTCTCATAAACATTTCCATGTGCATATCCTTGTTACTCAAGGATTATTCTGTACATATCATAACAGTGTGCTTTTCTTTTATCCAGAGAATGAGATGAATTATGCAGAAACATCAGACAATGATAAAAGATTGAGGATATCTAGTTACAGAAAACAAAACACACTGTGCTTGGATCTATGTAACCTTAATCATGATTACTGCAGAACAATTTGTTGGGTTGCTTAAAAATAATCAGAAAACTTCTATTAGTACTTTGCTTAACAATATCTGAAAAGAACTCTGGAAAAGACTGACATTGTTATGGAAATTACTGAGAAGAAAATTATTTTGAGAGTTCTAGGCTGGTGTTATTCAGGAGTCATAATTAAAGTTTAAATCCTTTAAAATCTCTAATCAAGATTTCAGTCTGAGGGTGGAGGTGAAGAGGCTTTAGATATTCATCCTGAATAGAGGCAAGCAAGTTGACCATGCCTATTGTCAGAAAGGATATCTTGACCAGGTTCATTGTAGAGATGATTAAGGTAACTTCCTCACTCCAACTACTGTTAAATTGGGACTAGTAATCTTTGGCAACACAGCTAAAGTTTTCTCAGATCATTTAACTGTTGTTTTGCTCAATTTATTTTTTAGTCACGGATTATGACAGACAACTACTGCAGAGAACATCAAATTCTAAAAATAATAAAATCATTTGTCCAACTCAGTGAATCTGAATTAACTGAGATTAATATAGTGAATCATTTTTCCTTCTCTGTATGTTTTTATTCCAGAAGATTACAGTATAATGAGGTTTATTATTACACAGCTTATATCTGGAACTTTGATTTAACGGATCATTACATAGGCAGCTAGCCTTATAAATAGATAGGTACTTACTCTTTCTGTCTCTACTGTATTGTTTGAAGATCTAGCTTTAGCTATGCAGTTTGGCATTCTTTTTGTTCTGGCATCATGGATACTTTTGGCTTCTCCAGGTAAGGCATCCACAGAATGATGATAGAATGATATAGTTGGAAATGACTGGAGCTTGCATTCCACTGGATCAGAAATGAATTCCAGAATATTAGAAGAACTAGAGAAGTTAATGTGTTGATAATCTCATTGGTTTAGAAAACACCATACCACTCAACCCTTCTGTGTCCTCGAAATATGGAATTGAATTAGTGATACTATTTATCATCTGCAAAAAAAATCACAGAAGAAACAGAAAAGCCGTCAAACCTGTAAAATACTATAGAGTGCCCTGAGTCATTTTGGATGTAAACCAGTTTGATTTATTGCTTTAAGACGGATCTCCATTCTGATTCACCAGTCTATTTTGATGAAGTTATGAGATCAAATTTACACTGTACTGGAATTCCCAATTGAGGCTTTGCAGGACCCTATTATTAATACGTTCTGGGTGTAAAAGATTCTACAGTATTTTCCTCCTTTTAGACTGTCCCTGCTCCAGGCTAACCATTAATTACAAACAGTTGCCAGGGAATTTATACTGATCCTTATTTTGAGAGCTATAAATCTTAAGAAAAAGCAATTTAAAAGTATTAGGATGTGATATGTATCCTAATGGTTGTAGATATTCCTTAATTCTTAAAAAAAACACCTACAACACCTAGGATATATTATCATATATATATGTATAGAATTTACTGTGATGCTAAATCCTTTTCTGAATTGAAAATTCTTCTCTTTGTCCCCTCTGTTCTTTTATATATAGGAGGTAACATGATATTGATTGATTGTCATTAAGTAGTTGTCAACTCTGTGACCACATAAATAGATTTTTCCATGATGAATTTTTCCTAACTTGGTCTTTCAGCTCTTCCAATGGAGGCCCACTAATGTAATGTCATTGAGTCCATCCATCTTGCTGCTGGCCCTCATATTTTCATTCAAAATCAATACATACTCTTGAAAATATGTCGACCTAAATGGAGAGCTTCAGTTGCCATTCTCAGGTCATCAACCCTAGGGCTGGTCTACTCTGCAGCAGAATATTACTGCCCCTATATGGTTTAATAGCTGCCATACTAGTAAGTTAGATGCCAGACTTAATGACACTATGAAAATTATAAGAAGATGTATTAAAACCACCCCAAGTTGCTGTATTCTGTTCTGAGCCAGATAGCACTGCCAGCTTTATGAAGGCAAGAAGCCATAGTGAGAGAATAAAAAAATATATGAACAATTAACTCCTACCATACATGCCAACCTTCCTTATTTATCAGCCAGAAGACTCAAATCCAGAAAACCCCTAGTGCCTCTTGCACAACATCTGCCCAACAACTTTAACATCAATTCCCAATAGAAAGCCAAATAGGTTGCTGAAGAACTTTAGAAAATTGAAAGAAAAAAGAAGGAAAGTAAAAGTGGTTTTTTTGTGGACTTTAACAATCATAAAATATAAGAGTGTGTAATGATGATATCTCTTGGGAATTAAAAATGGAACTTTGAAAAATGAGAGAATTACTACAGGAAAGAGGCTAATCACTTTGCTCTGTGTTAGAAAAAATGGAAATGGCGATTGAAGAACAAGAAGAAAGAGCTTCAGAGGAGGAGGAGTCGACTCAAGGAGAAGACATCTTAAATAGACAATTAACACAAAGAACACTACAAAGAAGTGGGGAAAGAAGGAAGGTTAAAAAGTTGAGACTTAAGAAGGCAATCAAAAGGGGGAATACCTGTGAAGTTGGGAAAGACAGAAAGACCCAGAAAAGGGGAAAGGAAGATATTAAGAAAGAGAGGGATATAAATTGGAATGAGAAAAGTTATGGGGAAAAGAGGGGGAGGAGAAGCAGTAAGAAACAGGTGCATGAAATAAAGAAATACAGAAATAGTAAAATGTTGAAAAGAAATTGTTTTTTCAGAGATAATGGTTGATGAATTAAAAAGGGGATTCTGCAGGGTGACAAGGGGTAATAAGAATATTTCTGCAACTAAAAATATTTAGAAAATAGGGTAATATAGATATTGATAACTCTTATTAAAAATTAAGGGGGAAAAATATGCTGCGGAATCCAAATGAAAAGATGTAATGATTATTATTGTAACATCTTAAAAATAATGGTTTATTGGGAATCAAGATGAGGGAATAAAGATATATTTTAACCATTGAGGTGCCACACTCAAAGCAGTAAACGGGGGGAGACCTATACTTGTTTTTTTTCTTTAGTGTTAAAACTTGTATTAATTTAGAATTTATAAAAAGAACGTGTAATGGAAAGGGAATATGACAGACTAAGAACCAACTAAATTAATAAGTCATATAGACTATTAAAAGCAAGGAGAGACATTGGCAACCTATTGTTGTTGTTGTTGTTATTATTATTATTATTATTATTATTATTATTATTATTATTGTTATGCAAACACATATTGTTAATCTTTATTTTTAAAATAAATATTAAAGGATTATATTTGAAATAATTGAAATGAAACAAAAAGATTTTTCGATTGAGATTAATGAAAGAGGCCAGAATTAATGTGTTTGTTTCTCTCCTTACTGAAAATTTGGAATGGAAAAGATAATAATAGAATTAAGTAGGCATATATGAATGTATAATTGCTGTCATATTTATTTATTTTATTTTTTTATTTATTTATTTGATTTGCCAATTGTTTACAAGATAATAAGTATAAGTGTATACATAGTTGTGAATACATGAAATGGGTACATATAAGAAAAATAAAAGAATAAGAGAAACAATAGGACAGGGACGGTAGGCACGTTGGTGCGCTTATGCACGCCCCCTTTACATTTGTATGTAAAGGTGATGACCCAGAAATATGTTGTCCACTAAAAAGAGATTTTTGTTTTTATGTGAAAAACTGAATAAAATTTGTTAAAATAAATAAGTAAACTGTATATTAAGTCTCATTGATATTATTTGATCATTAATTATATTGTGGCCAAGTACCATTCTTGCTACTGTATACATGTCCTAACTATGAAAGAAGCACCATTCCTTCTTTGTTTTACATGGTCTGAATAATAAACAGAGTGGTATTCTGAATGAAAGTGTCCAATTAAAGTTCATTGCAGTTAATTAATGCTGAAGATCAAATTGCAGAATTTTCATTTTATTTTTCATTGTGTTGAGCTTTCCTGTGTTCGTGCTCCATATGTTCTATATTGTACTTTTAGTTCCATCTTTGCAGGTTTGTGTTTTCTTTTGCTATTTGGCAGCATCTGCAATTAGAAACCATGAAGGCTTTAACCAAGTCATGCCATAAACACCATTAGTGCTCCAAATTATCCTCAGTTCTTCCTCAGTAACATGTAGAATGATGGGGCCCATCATTCAGTACAATATGGTCTTCCTTTAATATTCTTCCAATTTCCTCCCATAAATTTCCTTTTGTTTTTTGTAGTATTTAGCTGCTACATCAAACAAATGTTTCTATCTCCTCACTTCACTGGCAAGTCTCTCCTCTAGCTCCATTTTGCCATTTTAATTTGCCTTGGCAAGTCTCTCCTCTAGCTCCATTTTGCCATTTTAATTTGCCTTGCCTTGCACCAACCTCCAAGTGGAAGTCATATCAACCAAAAGCATGCAGGATGCATATACCCACACAATCCATAGTTGAGATTTGGGAGGCGTACTTGATGATTCATTTGCAACCATTTGCAACCTATACTCGCCCATCAACCCCTTCATAGCATAGGTATGCATCAACATCTACACACATTTGCAAACAAGTCAAAATCAAGTTTTAGAAAGTTGCATTAAGCCAAAGTATTATTATTTTTTAACTCAGGTAAATCCTCCCATTGAAAAATAGTTGCATTTTCTTACTCTGAGTTTAGGGCTTAATACTGTGTGAATATAGCCACTGGTGTATATTTTTTAAAGAATACACACATTTTTTAAAATTGATTTGGAGGTTTATTTGCATCTTATTTCATTCCATGCCAAGGATGGCTAACAACCATGAACATTTAACTAAAATTTAACAGAACTACTTTATCTCCATAGGATGTGCTATAAGAACAGAACAAATAGACACCGAAGCAAGCTGCAAGGCAATTAAGGGTTTTTGTTTACGTAATACTGAATGTAATACACCATATCCCGTCCAGGGAACATGTGGAGAAGGTATTTTGTGTTGTCTCAAGTAAGGTTTTTTTTAATTCTTACAAACATTGCAAAAATGATATATTCTATTTAAAAATTGTATTTTCCTTACTCTCCAAAGAAAAATAATTCTAATTAATTGCAATGATCCATGTATTATTAATATTTTCTATTGACTAAATTGCCAAACAGGTGGTACAGAAAGAGAAAAAATAGTTCTAGCTTGTAAGACAAATCATATTGTATGTACTTCTTGTTTCCTAAAAAAGCAATATTTTTTCTAATGTATTAAAGTCCCTGAAATTAAAAAAGACATAGAACCTAGTAGTTGTTCATATTGAGGGGGAAAAAATTATGACCAAAATTTTAACACTGTATTTATTTGTGGGGTGGAATCCTTGATTGCTTAAAAGGGTTACATTTCCTAATAGAGAGGAGTGATTTGATTCTGTTTATTGTTCCCAGTCTTTGGTTAGCATATATGTATATATACATATACATATACATATACATATACATATACACATATACACATATACACATATACACATATACACATATA
>NW_020717019.1:106310-117517 GCF_900518725.1 Notechis scutatus | reverse complement strand
CTTCCTTCCTTCCTTCCTTCCTTCCTTCCTTCCTTCCTTCCTTCCTTTCTCTTGGAAGTTTAACAATGTGTATGATACATATGAGGAAGAGAGACAGACAGATTGAACTGTGACTTAATCTTTTCTTTTTCCTTTCTTTCAGTTTGCTTTGCTTTCAATGGACATATAGAAGATGGTCCAGAAGTATGCATAGCCCATTATGGTTATTGTCGTAAAGATCCATGTGCTGGAAAATCTCGGCTACTTGGACGCTGTGGTGATTTCTTCTGCTGCACTATATTGTGAGATGTACTTCATTTCCCCCCCAAACAAATGAAAGTACAATGTGCCTCTAAGTAACTCTTTCTCTTAGCATAAGAAGTACATTAATGTATATACTGTATACAGTTGATTCAATTGTAATTAACTTCTTCAGCCATGTTTGGTGAATTAACAATCTGCATCAGTCATAAAAGATAATCACTTTGTTCCATTGCATGAAATAACTCTAAAATCCTAATATATCTAGTCTTTTTCTATGTTTAGAAAATAACATGTCCATTAGAAAACAATAATAGCAGTAAAAAGGAACTCCTAATCTATGTTTTAGTTCATAATAAGTTTGCATATCAACTAAATATGGAGCTTGGTTCTAAACCCAAGTGTTTTAAAATTTAACACCACTCCCAGTTTGTAGTACAAGGCTCTTAAATATAGTAAACTACTGGATGTAGCAGTGGGGTGATTTGTTTCCACTGTAATGAAGCATGTAAAATTACTATTTATGGGCAAACCATAAATAGTTTTTCATTATGTTGTTTAACAAAAAATGGTTAATATCCTGATTTGATTTTTCACCTTTACAATATTTCAATTTCAAGTTATGAGCTGCCTATGATACAGAGTCATAAAGGAAGACATATGATACATTCCCTGAACCAGAAAACCCCTATTCATTGTATTTGTTCAGCATGAGAGCAAGAAAAAAAATCATTATGATACATAATAAATATTTTTATTTTCATTTTTTACATTTTTATTGTAATGAATACAATTTTACACTACAATAAAAGTATAAAAAGTGAAAAGAAAAATAAGAACAAGGAAAAAAGATAGCAAGAAAAGAAGTATGAAAAAACCATGGAAATTTAACTCCTTAATCTGTATATCCATAAACCACCGCTTCAGTCTTTTCTTCTGTGAGCAAAAAAGTCTATATAAGGCTTCCAGTCTTTTTAAAAGTCTGTCATTTTGTCCCTGACCAAATTGATCAGCTTTGCCATTTCCACAAACTTTGTCAATTTTATAATTTAATCTTTTAGTGTTGGTATGTCTTTATTCTTCCATGTCTGTGCATATAATAATCTTACCATAGTTGCCATATACATTATTAGTTTCTCATATTTCTTTTCTTGTTTACATCCATAAAACCCAATAAAATAACTCTGGTTTCATCATAATATTAATCCACAGTATCTTTTGTATAACTGAATGAATTTTCACTAAAAATTCTGATCTCTGATTCAAGGTGCTGATCTCTGATTCAAGGCCATTGAGACAGTGTGTCCACAGTCATATGGCCACATGACCTAATGGGCCATTGTTACCTTCCCACCAAAGTGTTACCTATTTATCTACTCTCATTTGCATACTATCAAACTGCTAGGTTGGCAGGATCTAAAACGATGATGCAATGTAAATTCAACAGCAGTCCCCACATTTTCCCTGCATCTGCTCATATTAATATTAGAAACCAAACCAAACCATCTCTCTATAGTCTGGTCATGCTCTGTATCAAATCTCAGCGACAACTTGTACATTTTACCTATTATAGTATCATCATTTGTCCTTATAATTATCTTTATTCTAATAAGCTCTTTTATTTCCACCCAAAGCGGATCAGACTGTGAAGATGCAATAATATGCAGCCGTGCTGTTCCAGGAATAATAATAGACAGTTTCCTCCTTAAACAAGTGTTTTCAATTCTTCATGGCTCTTTTCCTGGAAATATATTAAACTTTCCTTCATGGGATGGTATTTATCATGCAAGACAAAGGCAAATTTACAGTGGCAAAGATCCTGGAGGCTCTTCTGTTTTTGAACATCAGTTAACAATAAAGAATATCTCTGGAATAACTTCTGAAATCTCAGGAACCACCACTAGAATGCAATTAAATGGTTACAATTTGAATGCTGCTTTTCGTACAGAATACAACCAAGTTATTGGCGGCATCACTGTTAAACCCATCAAATATGCTGGGGGCTCTTCTGACACTCGAGGCCAATTAATAATAGATAGTGCCCCTGAAATAACCTCTGAAATCTCTAGAAAGCCCACTGGAATAAAACCAAGTGCTGGTCAATGGGATGTTTCCCCTGGAAAACACCAAATAATTGGAACCTCCATTACTCAGACTAGCCAATATCCAGAAAACTCTTCTGACTTTGGAGGGCAATTGTTCAAACGTTCAAGCAGAAGGAAGGGTGGCTCTTCTACTAAGTTAAATATTGAAACTCACCCAGTTGTCAGAACTATTGTTGGAAATCCTAAAATTGGAGCCAAATTGATCAGTAGTTTTCTTCCAAAGGATACCCAAAGCAATGATGACTCTTCTATTATTATCAAATATCCTAAATACTGTATTGGTATGAGAGATCCATTGATTGGTGGTAACAAAAGAAGCATGAATAAAGCCTCTCTTTGCCAAATACTCCGACTGCTGGGTAAGCCCACTAAAGTGAATGGCAGATGGAGAATAACCTTAAGTAAAGATACAGGTTATGAAACAATTGAAAGGAAATTAGGAAAATAAATGTCAAGTTACTGTACATCTACATTTATATATGAAAAAACAGCTGAATATTAAAGAAAACAACAAATCAGGAACAACAAAATAAGATTTGTTCTTTTAATGTTTTTGGTCTTTCTCTAGAATCTGGAAATCAGGTGATCTTGACAGAAAGGAGACTGAAATAAAGGCTTGTTTGATTTTTAGAAATTTATTTAGCTCTTTGTACTCAGAAAGCCCACAGAGTATTAAATACTAGGAAATTAGGAGTATTTAAAAGCAAATATTTGGCTCAGATCTATATTTGATAGCAAATGTAAAACAGAGCTTTTCAGGAATAGTATAAAATTTCTTCTCATACTTTTCAGCTGGGACTTTTAGCTAACGATTGTCATAACAAGTACAATAACATTTCTAGGTAGGACTTTTGTTTGCTTTTTATTTTCTTTGCCAAACATTGGGGCATCTGAATCATTCTCATGCACATATTATGAAGGGAGGAAATGAGATCTGGGGAAAGAAAAGACAATATTCATCCCTAATAAGACATCTTTCACTTGTAACAGTAAATTCACTATGAACTGAATAATTTCCTTTTTAGTAACTGAATAATTTCCTTTTTTGTTAAAGAAAATTAATGTTAAACAGAAGAGGCTGAAAAGTTTAAAACAAGTATTGTTTCTTAGCCAAAGCATATCAAACTATAGCTGATTGTTTAATGTCTACAGAAACCCATAAGGCCAAATAAATAGTGACTCCTTTACTGAAACTATCAAAAATAAATGTAACTGCAAATTCATAAACAGATCAACAAAATAAAAGCATGAATCAGAGTAAGGTATAAAAAAAAAATCAAAGACTCTACCAACATGGCAAGCTCAGAATAGAGTGGAGTGGAGTGGAAATAGGATAGAGTAAAATAAAGTAGAATAGAGTAGAACAGAACAGAACAGAATAGAATATAAATTTTTATTGACCAAGTGTGGACACACAGTGAATTTGTCTCCAGTACACATCTTCTTAATGTACATGCAAGCAAGAAGTGATAAATCAGGATATAATTATAAAATACAATCATAAATCATAAGATACAACCACTCAGTAATAGTCACAGGATACTAAAGAAAGCAATTAACATAAATACGATACAAATAAAGTTATAGTCATAAGATGCTAAAGTAATAGATATAATAGGAAAGATGAGAAAGTTAATAGTAAAACAGCCCTACTACATGGTTTGACATCCCATAACATAAGACTGTGTTGTGGGAATTAGTCATTTAGCAGAGTGATTTCATGGGGGGGGGGGGGACTACCCTTGTGTCTAGTTATTTTGAATAATATTAGAAATTTTACAGATCTTAAATCTGTCTGTTTATTTATTCATCTGTCTGCTTTCCCATGTCTATCTATGACTGGTTGTTATTATATTGGGGAATTAAAATTATAGAGGAACCAATGTATCTTCATCTGCAGCTTTCTTTTGTTTCTCCAAGCATGGTTATTCCTGTTAACTGTACAATTTTTTAAATTTCTTGCAGCATCATTTCATCAACAAAACACATTTATAATTACATCATACTCTGAATCATAATCAAAATGGAAAACAGATTAACAGTTAGTATTGCAGGCAACTGTTTGCTTCAGTACCTCTTGCTATGCAGGACTTTGCTTGCCATTCCAAGGCAAAAATGCTTATCTCTAGAGTGGGTGCTACTGGTGAATTTTTTTTAATGTGACTATCTTTAGTTTCACACTTCACAACAAATACATGAAGTTGTATTTGTATTTTTCTGACATTTCAATGTAGTTTGCCGTCTTTTAAAAGTCTATAATAGAATATATTAATAAGAATATATGAATAATGAAAGGATTATATGCAAATACATGTAAGAGGAATTGCTTGCACTACTGTGAACAACAGCTGGAAAAACAAATGAATATACACTAAGAAAAAATATGTACAACAAACATACAAAATTTAGTGTGAGGGTTCTTTTTTAAAAACAAATGTTAGATTAGTATAGCTAATGGTGCCAAATCTGATTTATTTTTAACATAAGACATTGAAAGAAGCCAACATTGCCAGATGTGGACATTTTTACAGTCAGCTCCAGTATTTCCCAGGTTTCTATGCTTCAAAGATTTTCCCATAGAAAGTTGATAGCACTAATACTTGCAATACCACTTACACTTATATATTGCTTCATAGTGCTTTCCAGCCCTCTCTAAGTGGTTTACAGAGTCAGCATATTGCCCACAACAATCTGGGTCCTCATTTTACCAACATCAGAAGGATGGAAGGCTGAATCAACCTTAAGCCAGAGAGAATCAAACTGTTGGCAGTCAGCAGAATTAGCCTGCAACAGTGCATTCTAACCACAGTACCACCAAGTTCCTAACTACCATTGTCAATGTTATTATTCCTTCTGTTATAATTATTGTTCTTTGTGTTATATGACCAACTGTATTTAGTTTCAGACAATATATAAAGTTCTCTGCAAATTATTTTGAAAATGAAAGAACATCCACATTTATTTCACACACAGTTTTGACTAACATGCATTTTGAATTTTATTTATTTATTCATTTATTTATATTCCACCTATATTATTTTTTTTATAAATAACTCAGAGCAGCGAACATACCTAACACTCATTCCTCCTCCTATTTCCCTTGGAACAACAGCTACCCTGTGCAATGGATTGGGCTGAGAGAAAACGACTTGTCAAAATGACCCAACCAGCTTTTGGCTTAAGGAGTGATTAGAACTCAGTGTTCTGGTTTCTAACCTTGTGCCTTAATCAATAAACCAAACTAGTATAAATAAGTGAAGTCATGTAGTGTACTTATTTATTCTTTTGTATAAATTTTCTATTTTCCTCCATATCTTTCTCAGATGCAGTGGTAATTTGGTATTCAAAGTTAATTGATTCTGGGAGATGCAGCAAGTTCTAAAAATGACAAGTCCCAAATAAACTATGTGACTTACTATGTAACCCTTTGTTTTGACTGGCACGAACTTTCTATCTGTCCCTTTTCCTATGTCAGTGACCTTCCCAGCATGGCCGACTTCCTGTCAGCCATCTGTGGCCATCCCCCTCTTTTTGTAGTGGCTTTCCCAGCATGGCCAACTTCCTGTCCATTATCCACAGCCATTCTCTTCTTCCTATCACAGCACATCAAGCACTAAACAAACTGTTGTGTTGGTAGACGGATACACCAGGCAGACACGGAGTTGAAGAATAACGTTTCTTTTATTTGAAGAGTAACAGGTTATCGTGGCTGCCCAGCTGGGCTGGCAGCCAGCTGGCTGGAGCAGCTGATGCCGTTTGACAGCTCCTTTTATAGTCTGCTGTCAAACGGCACCAACCAATGGGAACAGTCGGTGCTCCCGCTCAGAATGCGGACCAGATTGAAGACTTAGCTAGTCAGGGACACTACACAAACACTGAGTACTGGGACAATATTTTCATGTCAAAATGTGTCTAGTACAAAATTCAACAAGTTTTGAAGTAGTCGAGTACTGAAGTATCAATGTACAGTATATTTTGTATGCAATTTCTGAAGAACAACATAATTCTAGATGAATGCTAACAGAATTTATAAATTAAGGCAGTACTCTTTCTACAAGGTAACAAGGTCTCCTTGCTTCAAAGAACAAAACTAAATTACTGTGTTATTTACGTTAGCTTTGCTTCAGAACCTTTTAGAGATTGTACCAGAGGAAAAGTCTGAAATAAGCCTTCATAAGTCTTGTGGGACAGGTCTATGAGGAACCTTGTCTCTCAATTATGGTTGAAGGTTGTTCAGACTATGCACCACTAGTGCAAGTTGCAGGCAAATAGTTAGCAATTTGAATCCCACTCAGCTAGAACAAAGGCTTCCAAGAATGGACAAAGTCCAAAGGCAAAATTGTAACAATACAAATTTGCTATGTCCAATTGAAGTGCGGATTTTATGGGGAAGAGGATTTTATTGAACTGGGGATTTTATGGGCAACATTGAAGTCTAACTCTGCCCACAGCCTGATATTTGATTCTAACAGGCTCAAGGTTGACTCAGCCTTTCATATTTTGAAGGTCGGTAAAATGAGGACCTCCCTTCCTTCCTTCCTTCCTTTCTCAGGACTCACTGTTATATTTGATATTAATTTGTTGGTGTGTTTGCATAATTTTAATGCTTATTGTCATCCTGATGTTTGCCCCCAGTATTCTATCCAATTGGGAACTTGTGGCCTAAAAAAGTCATGTTGCAAAAGCTAAGCAAAATCTGTGTCCCTCCAGATGTTGCAGGCTGCCGTTCTCATTGTTCTTTTCTATTAATCCTGTCTAACTGGAATTACAGCTTATAAAAATTCTGGCTTCAGAATAAAATAACAGAGTAACAGAGTTGAAAGGGACCTTGCTCAAGCAGGAAACCCTATACCATTTCAGAAAAACATTGTCCACTCTCTTCTTAAAAACCTCCAGTGTTGTAGCACCCACAACTTCTGGAGGCAAGTTATCCACTGGATAATTAATTCCTAACTGATGTTAGGTGGACAAATGTATCTAGATTTCTAGAAAAGCTATGAGGTAGAGAAATTTCCTGTGCCAATCTTTTACAAACACATTCTGGAACCTACTAGTTTTTAATTTTTATAGATCTGAAGATGAAGACTGCACATATTGTATAAAGTTGCTATGTTTGACTATACAATATGTACTAGAGCGGGGATGTCAAACTTGCATAGTCACGGCAGTGTCACATGACATATCACAGCTTTTTCCCCTTTGCTAAACTGGGCATGGGCATCGACATCACATGACACATCTGGCCCGTGGGCCACAAGCTTGACAGCCCTGTACTAGAGTAACTACTTTAAAATATAATCTATTTTTCACCTGCAGATTAGTGTACAGATATGAGAAATAAAATGAAGGACCTGAAATATAACTTTTCCCACCCCACCACCCCACCAGTTTAGAAAGAATAATTATATCAAATACAAGATTGATCTAAAATTAATTGGATTCCAGGAAACTGTAACATGTAGAAATTCAGCTTCATTGGCTAAAATATCTTATTTTTTAAAAAAAAATGCAAAATGTGTTAAATAAACAGAATCTCATTTGAATCAATGTGTCTGAGAAGTGTCTAATATCACAATGGAACAGTTAATTTTATTTTTCGTTCACAAAGTAAGATAAATCATAAAATTTTGCTTGTCTTTTTTTCTGTTCACCAATTCTGCTACTGACCTGTATGTCTGTTAAATACACTTAGAGAGTTTCTGAGATGCTTAGGATATATGGCAGTGGTACCCTTTTTATAGTTTGTGTTGGTTGTGCTGTAGAGAGATGAGTGGTGAGGCAAGTTTTGATAAAGTCTTCCATTTTGTTGGAAGAAGTTGTGTAGACAACTACTAGCATTTCCAGTTACAAGCAAATGATCAAGTTCAGAGAATGCCAAGGACTCATTCAATTCAGCCCTGAGCTGCATACATTGCCTTCTATTGGATAATGTTTGTATGTCTTCTGATATTGAACAACTTAGCAAAAGTGTGTCACATTGCACATATTGTATTTCGTAGCATTCATATGTGTTATAAATTAATGGTGAGCATATCCAAGACTTATGCTGGAGGAATGTAACTTACTATTTACAGCAGAGAAAGTCTTTGTTGCAAAATCCACACACAGTTGAATTCCCAGTACAGCTTGTATATGAACAAATACCTCCAATTAGTTGAAATGAAAACATATTAAGAATTTTTCTAAAGAAAGAAAATATTTTGGTCAAGATAAAAACAAAGGAGCTAGGATTTCAATGTTCTAACATTGCTAAGCATAGATGAAACTTTCACTGTAGACAACTATAAACATAGATAATTTATGTACCCTCAGATGCTGGTTTACATTGTAATTCTGTCTCAAGCAGGATTAAAACCATCAAGACTAAATCTACAAAAGAGAGAGAGAGAAGACAAGGGGAAAAAAATGACTGAAAGTAGAATGATTTCAGAAAGAGAAATTGAAAGTCCTGTATAAAAAAGCATTACAAAGTAGATTAGTGGCCTAATGAAGTAAATATAAAGTAGACATAAGTAAAGAGGATGTGAAAGCTACTTGCAATGGAGTGAAAAATAAAAGAATGATTGATAGAATGAAATGAAAACTCTTGTGGATGAGAGAAAACAAATATAGGAGAATGATTTCTTCAAAAAGGTATGACAGAAAATTATTATGTAAATTCTGTAAAGATTCATAGAGCTCTCAAGACTAAGGTGACCAACTTTTTTACAATGAGGACACAAATAAATTGAAGGAAAAAAAACAAAGCCACTTGCGTGCGGTGCACTCTTGCGTGTGGTGCACTCTTGGCAGTGCACTCATTTGTGGTTCACTCTTGCACAAAGCTCACTCTTGTGCATGGTGCACTCTTGCATGTGGCACACTCTCTCAAAACAATTCTTCTGTGTGGAGCGCATACGTCTCATAATCGCCTCGCCGCACTGTACCGAGCCTTGACGAATCGTCATGTCAAATACAAATACATCACATCACACACAACGGATTGGCATCGATAAAATACGGAGATTTACAGATTAGTCTTCAAATATCAAAAAGAAGGACATGTAGGAGGACACTTTTCGAGGGAGGACAGAACTTACAAAATGAGGACTATCCTCCCTAAAGGAGGATGGTTGATCACCTTACTCAAGACAAAGAAAATAGAAATGTGGTTGGAGCTAAGAAATATTTAATAATAACATACAGTATAACAATATTATACATATACTTGCAAATAAAGATAGGAGAGAGATAATTTATAACAGATTTTGCCTACCTTTTGCAACATGACTTTTTTAGGTCACAAGTTCCCAATCGGATAGAATACTGGGGGCAAACACCAGGATGACAATAAGCATTAAAATTATGCAAACACACCAACAAATTAATATCAAGTATAACAGTGAGTCCTGAGAAAGGAAGGGGGGGAAGGAGGGAGGGAGGGAGGAAAACAAAAAAAAATTAAAATAAGATTTCAGCATATAACACCATGCTTCTTTTTTTACTTTTTTTTTTGAACAGCACAGCTCATGTGCACAATAATAATAATAATTAGTTTTCCAAATGAATTTCTTGAAGAGGTACTATACTTCAGAAAGCCTCGTAATAGACAAAGTTAGCAATTGCTTCTTTCACCAACATTAATATGATATATTTACATATAGTCTGTTCTATAATATTCAATTATGAAGTTTAGTTTTGTTCCTTAGTAGTTATCTTGTTTCATGCCAGATCAATTCTAATCGAAATAATATCTGTTTAATATCATGGGAAATAAACATGAATGAAATAAGATAAATGAGTCTAATCGTCGTTATTTTGACTTGGTGCTCTCTGCAAATCTGCATCCCTGATTAGTTCCTCCAGGTGTAGATATAGAAATGATAGAAACACAAAGATATTGTCAGACATTAAACATCAGACTGGGTGGAATTTGAAGTCAACAACTTTAGATTGAAAGTGGAATTTTGGAATTTGATTATTGAATGGTAATTTCAGTTGCATGATTTCAGTTTGGATCATTTAAAGTTTACAGTACTGAGTAGAGACTGTATCAGCCTACTTCAGCAGTTGAAATCCAAACAATAAAACAAAGTTGTAACCAGAAGCCAACACATGTTTGTCAAAAACAGATCATGACAAAGAAATCTTATTTTATTCTTTGTGAATGTGACTAAATTTGGACCAGCGAAATGCAGTGTACAGAGTATACTTGGATTTCAGTAAGGCATTTGAGGAAGTAGATCACAACATTCTTCTTAATAAATAGGGAAAATGTGGTATAGACAGCATACCCAGCATACCACAAGATGGATTTGTAACTTGATGACAAACCACACTATAGTCCTTAATGGAACTACATCTACATGGAAGGAAGGAAGCAGTGGGGATCCCCAGGGTTCCATGTTAGTACTTTTTAACATCTTCTAAATGATTTTGATGAGGGAATAGAAGGGAAACTCATCAAGTTTGCAGATGACACTAAACTGTCAGGAATAGCCAACATCCCAGAAGATAAGCTCAAGGTCCAGGTGGATCTTGGCAGACTTGAACATCAGACCCTATATAATAACATGAAACTAGAATACAGGGGAGTAATAGTAGAGGCAGTGATTCAGAATGCTAATAATTCCTCCATCTAAGACACACATACCCATTATCAAATAACTCTAATGAAATAGTTGCACATTTCCAGTATACATACACAAACCAAAGCATACACATGCAGCATGACAGGACAACAGAAACAACACACACATACATACACACAAGCCCAGAGGCAAATGAACTCAAGCATTCTATAAGTTCCTGAACAGAAACAGTGACTAGAATAGAATAGAATAGAATAGAATAGAATAGAATAGAATAGAATAGAATAGAATA
>NW_020717019.1:91255-106300 GCF_900518725.1 Notechis scutatus | reverse complement strand
TAGAATAGAATAGAATAGAATAGAATAGAATAGAATAGAATAGAATAACAGAGTTGGAAGGGATCTGGAGGTCTTCTAGTCCAACCCCTGCTTAGGGAGGAAACCTTACATCACTTCAGACAAATGGTTATCCAATCTCTCCTTAAAAATTTCCAGTCTTGAAGCATTTACAATTCTGGAGGCAAGTTGATCCACTGATTAATTGTTCTAATTGTCAGGAAATTTCTCCTTAGTTCTAGGTTGCTTCTCTCCTTGATTAATTTCTACCCATTGCTTCTTGTCCTACCTTCAGGTGCTTTGGAGAATAGCTTGACTCCCTCTTCTTTGTGGCAGTCCCTGAGATATTGGACCACTGCTATCATGTCACCCCAGTCCTTCTTTTCATCTTACTAGACATACCCAGTTCCAGCAGCCGTTCTTTATATGTTTTAGCCTCCAGTCCCCTAATCATCTTTGTTGCTCTTCTCTGTGCTCTTTCTAGAGTCTCAACATCTTTTTACATCATGGTGACCAAAACTGGATGCAGTATTCCAAGTGTGGCCTTACCAAAGCATTATAAAGTGGTATTAACACTTCACATAATCTTGATTCTATCCCTCTGTTTATGCAGCCTAGAACTGTGATGGCTTTTTTGACAGCTGCTGCTCACTGCTGGCTCATGTTTAAGTGGTTGTCCACTAGGACTCCGAGATCCCTCTCACAGTTACTACTATTGAGTCAGGCACCACATATACTGTACCTGTGCATTTTGTATTTCTTGCCTAAATGTAGAATTTTACTTTTTCACCATCTATACCAGTGGTGGAATTCAAATATCTTTACTACCGGTTCTGTGGACATGTCTTGCTGGACGTGGCAGGGGAAGGATACCGTAAAATCTCCAGTCAGAGGTGGTATTTGCTGGTTCTCCGAACTACTCAAAATTTCCACTACTGGTTCTCCAGAACTGATGAGAACCTGCTGAATACGACCTCTGATTTAGACATACTCAGGTGATACATTTTTTCAATACAAGGACTCCCTTTACAGCATTGGTTAAGAATTCAGAAAGCCATGTTATGCATGCTTTCCCTACTTTGCTTACGCCAAACTTTTAAATTATTTGTCCTTATGTTACTGTCCAGTCTGCCCTGTTAGCAGTAAATGAGTCTAATAGGTCTTTTCAAATTTCTCCCTCCCCAAAGAATCAGAAATAGAAACAATATATACTGCTCAAAAAAATAAAGGGAACACTTAAACAACACAATGTAACTCCAAGTCAATCACGCTTCTGTGAAATCAAACTGTCCACTTAGGTAGCAACACTGATTGACAATCAATTTCACATGCTGTTGTGCAAATGGAATAGACAACAGGTGGAAAGCATAGGCAGTTAGCAAGACATCCCCAATAAAGGAGTGGTTCTGCAGGTGGTGACCACAGACCACTTCTCAGTTCCTATGCTTTCTGGCTGATGGTTTGGTCACTTTTGAATGCTGGTGGTGCTTTTACTCTAGTGGTAACATGAAATGGAGTCTACAACCCACACAAGTGGCTCAGGTAGTGCAGCTCATCCAGGATGGCACCAATGCGAGCTGCGACATCAATGCGAGCTGTGGCAAGAAGTTTTGCTGTGTCTGTCAGCGTAGTGTCCAGAGCATTAAGGTGCTACCAGGAGACAGGCCAGTACATCAGGAGATGTGGAGGAGGCCATAGGAGGGCAATAACCCAGCATCAGGACTACTACCTCCACCTTTGTGCAAGGAGGGACAGGAGGAGCACTGCCAGAGCACTGCAAAATGACCTCCAGTGGGCCACAAATGTGCATGTGTCTGTTCAAACGGTCAGAAACAGACTCCATGAGGGTGGTATGAGGGCCCAATGTCCACAGGTGGGGGTTGTGCTTACAGCCCAACACTGTGCAGGACGTTTGGCATTTGCCAGAAAACACCAAGATTGGCAAATTCGCCACTGGCACCCTATGCTCTTCACAGGTGAAAGCAGGTTCACACTGAGCACATGTGACAGACGTGACAGGGTCTGGAGATGCCGTGGAGAACATTCTGCTGCCTGCAACATCCTCCAGCATGACCGGTTTGGCAGTGGGTCAGTAATGGTGTGGGGTGCCATTTCTTTAGGGGGCCGCACAGCCCTCCATGTGCTTGCCAGAGGTAGCCTGACTACCATTAGGTACCGAGATGAGATCCTCAGACCCCTTGTGAGACCATATGCTGGTGCAGTTGGCCCTGGGTTCCTCCTAATGCATGACAATGCTAGACCTCATGTGGCTAGAGTGTGTCAGCAGTTCCTGCAAGACGAAGGCATTGATGCTATGGACTGGCCTGCCCATTCCCCAGACCTGAATCCAATTGAGCACATCTGGGACATCATGTCTCGCTCCATCCACCAACGCCATGTTGCACCACAGACTGTCCAGGAGTTGGGGGATGCTTTAGTCCAGGTGTGTGAGGAGATCCCTCAGGAGACCATCCGCCACCTCATCAGGAGCATGCCCAGGCGTTGTAGGGAGGTCATACAGGCACATGGAGGCCACACACACTACTGAGCCTCATTTTGACTTGTTTTAAGGACATTACATCAAAGTTGGATCAGCCTGTAGTGTTTTTTTCCACTTTAATTTTGAGTGTAACTCCAAATCCAGACCTCCATGGGTTGCTAAATTTGATTTCCATTGATAATTTTTGTGTGATTTTGTTGTCAGCACATTCAACTATGTAATGAACAAAGTATTTAATAAGAATATTTCATTGATTCAGATCTAGGATGTCTTATTTTTGTGTTCCCTTTATTTTTTTGAGCATTGTATTATGGGTAGATATAGATGGTACAAGCAGGAACTCATAAAGTGGCAGTGTTCAGTGCCTTAAAGATCATTTACTGCATGGATGAAATTTTGATAGACAACATTAAAAGCCCAACTTGAGTGAAATAAAATATCAAGTTAAATCATCTGATGGAGCTTGCAGTCTTTTGTTACCTGCCGTAGTCTCATACAATATATGCCTCCCAGAGCCATTGTTATATTGTTCTATTTCTATAAAATAGAAATTCTATAGAAACAGCTGTAGAAATCAGTCAGTCAATCGAACAAGCAAACAAAATGTTCTTCAATCATGCAACCATCAAATAAGGAGGGAAAGTTATACTGTAGTAACAATAGAAGTAGCTATTCCCACCAAGCTTATTTTCCCTTCATTCACTCTGCATCATAAGAGACATTTTCGCACTTGGTTTTTAACATATGAATGTACTTAATATTGTTTTTAGGCTGGGTTGAATGTATCTTACATGCACAAGATTAAATACATCTTGTGAGGACTATAAATTATGAAGTCAAACTTGGATTAATCAATCTTTGCATCCTTCCCCAAATCTCTGCAACAACTCAATTGACTAAACCTTCTAATTGCTCTACCACACAAGGCTCATCTTACCTGGGATTGCTAGAACTGAGAACAGTAGCCAGAAGAACTGCAACATTGTTTTTTCAAGGAATTAATCACTATGGCAAGTTGATATTCTAGAGATGAAATATTTTTAGAGTTCTGTGTAATATTTATTTAGGGACAGTTCGTATTTTTTAGGTTCTGGTAAAATATGTTTTCTATCTTGCTTCCAGGAGTTAACTTTTGGCATTAGTTTGTTTTATCATGATTAGGGTGGATTTAGCTTTTTCAGTTGGACACCACAGGTAAATGTAATGGTCGTGCTGTGCTAAAGGATAATGATTATCCATGTAGATACTTTTTATCACAGTATATCCTGAACACAAACGTCAGTTATGTATGATTTGAAGATCATTATCATCTCACCAACACCCCTCTGTTCTCAGGACCTCCTCTAGAAGGAGTAGGACTTCTTTGTACCCACATTGGCTGAGATGAAAGATATTGTTGAAAGTTTTGCATCAATAAGAGAAATGGTTATAGTACAGGCTGTCTGATTAGGTTAATTTTTAAATTTTTAATGAATTTTAATTTTTTTTTTTTTAGTTGTCGCTAACATGAAAGAAATCTAAAAATATTATGTGATCCCAATAAAGTCCTGGCAAATATTGGGATTTTTGCTAACATAGTTCACTACATTTATTTAATACTGATACGGATACAGAAATTATGACATAAATAAAATTTAACATGTTTATCAATGAAAAGCTTATATTAAATGTGGTCCAGTTAGAGACACTTCTCAAGAATCACAAGGAAAGGAGACAAGAAAAGGTGGAGGAGGAAAGGAAGAAAAACTTGTGAATATGTGGCAAACATTAATTATTGTGAGAGTTCCTCAGTGTGGCAATATCTTTCAACAAGATCTCAACAGAGAAAGAATGAGGAAAAATGCATGAGGATACCCAATTTTGTGAGGGAATGAAAGGGAAGGGAAGGGGAAAGAAAACAAAGAAAGAGAGAGAGAGAGAGAGAGAGAAAGAAAGAAAGAAGAAAGAAAGAAAGAAAGAAAGAAAGAAAGAAAGAAAGAAAGAAAGAAAGAAAGAAAGAAAGAAAGAAAGAAAGAAAGAAAGAAAGAAAGAAAGAAAAAGAGGAACGGGGAAGAAGGAACCCCTGTGTACCTTTCCTGGCCTACTATCTCAACCCTCCCTCCCTGACCTATGCCATCACCCCGGGTACTATGATTTCCCCAACTCCTGTGGTACTTCTTGAACATACTCACACACACTTCCTCACATTTCAAGTACCACCCCCATGGACCTTCCCTGACTCATGAACACTTCTTGCATACCACCATGCACTCTTCCCAATCCACCCCCTCCCCCTGTGTACTATCCCTGATCTGCATGGTGCATCTCCCACACTCCCAAGAATCTCCTTGATTTGTATGGCATCTCTTGCATATCCCACAACTCCTCTTTCTCACCCCATGTGTCTCACCCTGCACCTACACAACCTGAACAGCACCTCTCATTCACCCCTGTGCATATTTCCCAACACATATCAACCCACCTGTGTCATTCCCCAAACCAAACAGCATGGGTCACACACCAGTCAACTCTTCTTGGCCAGCACACCTGCACACACCCTCAGCTGGCGCAGACACTTACCTGCTTGCTAGTGTTGGACTTGAAACTTAATTCTGGTTTCCCCACTGACTTTCTCCCTGCAAACTTTTCCACAAGTAAAGTAAATGTGGAAGTCAGCAGGAATTCTAACAGATAACAGATAATCAGAGTTGGAAGGGACCTTGTAGGTCATCTAGTCAAACCCCCTGCCCAAGCAGGAGACCTTACACCATTTCTGAAAGATGGGAGTCCAATCTCTTCTTGAAAGTCTCAAGTGATGGCGCTTCCACAATTTCTGAGGGCAAACTGTTCCATTGATTGACTGTTCTCACTGTCAGAAAGTTTCTCCTTATTTCCAGGTTAAATCTCTCCTTGTTCAGTTTCCATCCATTATTCCTTGTCTGGCCTACAGGCACTTAGTTTGACCCCTTCCTCTCTGTGGCAGCCCCTCAAATATTGGAAGACTGCTATAATGTCTCCCCTGGTCCTTTTCTTCACTAAACTAGTTCCTGCAACCATTCTTCATATGTTTTAATCTCCAATCCCCTAATCATCCTGCTTGTTCTTCTCTGTACTTTTTCTAGAGTCTCAACATATTTTTATAGTGTGTTGACCAAAACTGGATGCAGTACTCTAGGTGTGATCTTACTAAGGATTTATGGAGTGGTATTAGTACCTCACTTGGTCTTGATTGTATCCCTCTTTTAATGCAATTTAGGATTGCATTAGCTTTTTTGGTAGCTGCTGCACACTGCTGGCTCATATTTAGCTGGTTGTCCACTAAGACTCCAAGATCCCTCTCACAGTTATTGCTATTAAGCCTGGTTTCACCTAGTCTATATGTGTACTTTTGGTTTTTCTTGCCTAAGTGTAGGACTTTACTTTTTTCTACATTGAATTTCATTTTGTTAAGTATGACCCAGTGTTCTAGTCTGTCAAGATCCATCTGGATCTTGAGTCTATCTTCTTAGGTATTAGCTATTCCTGCCAGCTTAGTATCATCTGCAAATTTGGTAAGTTCCCCTTCTATTCCCTCATCTATGTTGTTAATGAAGATATTGAAGAGTACTGGGCCTAAGACAGAACCTTGTGGCACCCCACTGCTTATTTCCCTCCATGTAGATTTAGACCCATTTAGACTACTCATTGACTACGATTTGTCAGCCAGTTGTGAATCCACCTGGTGGTGATGCTATCTATCCCACTTTTTTTCTAGCTTACCAAATGTAGATTGTGGTCTACTTTGTCAAATGCTTTGCTGAAATCTAAGTATATTATGTCCATGGTATTTCACTGGTCTACTAAATAGTCATTATGTTGAAGAATGAAATAAGATTGGTTTGGCATGATCTGTTTTTAAAAAAACATGCTGACTGCTAGTTATTACTTTTACATACTTGTTTCTTGTTTATTATCTTTTCCAGTACCTCCCCTGGTATTGATGTTAAGTTGATTGGTCTATAGTTTCCCCGGGTCTGTTTTTTTTCCTTTTATGAAGATGGGAACCGCATCAGCTCTTTCCCAGTTCCTCTGTGCTCCAGGATTTTTGAAAGATATGGTGCAGTGGTTCTGAGATGACCTCTTCCAGCTCCTTTAAAACTCTGGGATGTAATCCCAGATTTTACCACAGCTGGCCTCAAATGCAAGCTACTCAATGCAAGAAGCCTTGTAAATAAAATACCTGAATTTCTCCTCTTACTAAATACGGCTAAATTTGACGTTATATTTGTCTGTGAAACATGGCTCAATGCATCTCTCCCTGACTCCATTACCACAGTAAGAGACTATTATGTTTACTGATCACATCATGAAATCCATAGAGGAGGTGGTGTTGCTATATTCTATAAAAAGTCCCTACATCTAAAAAAAATCCAAGTTACCCAGGAGCTTGCTATTCCTGAGACCATCATCTGTGAACTATCCTTAAATATCACATTTTGGTTCTTACTATGTTACAGAGCCCCTGATTATGACATCAAACATACAAACAAGCTAAATACACTACTAACATGGGCAGCATCCTGCCCACACACTTTTATCTTTCTTGGTGACTTCAATTTACCTTATATTAACTGGACCCTTAACGAATGTACAACTGAACCCACACATGCAACCTTCTACAATGCAGTAACAAATCTGGGACTAGAACAACTAGTAACCAACAACACTAGACTTAACAACTGCCTCAATCTCATCTTCTGCAATAGTTTGAATTCAATTTACGGAATACAAATTAAAGAACCTTTTTCCAACAGTGACCACAACATGACAGACTTTTGTCTCAACATACATCTACACAAAAATCATCACAACGACGGAATCCCCAATTTTAACTTCAAAAAAGGCAACTATGATCTTATAAACAACGATCTCTCATCCCTTGATTGGCAATTTCTATTTACTGGATGCAATACTGTAGAAGACCATTACAACTATACTTAGATTGGACCAAAGGTGGCATAGTTCTAGGTTTTCTAGGTCTAGAATTTCAAGTCTGGTGGCATAAGGTATTCTGCAATGAGTAGAGGAGTGCAGAACTCTTCTTGTGAAATATTTCTCGACTTTCTCAACTGTGTTAATATCAGATACAGAATGTGGGTTCCAGACTGATGAGCTGTATTCGAGTATTGGTCTAGCAAATGTTTTGTATGTTGGAAGAAATGTTTTTTTATTATCTTTGACTTTTGTTGCAAGTTTTGTTTGTTCTGTGCCTTTACTTTCCTGACTTCATCTTCGCAAATTCTGGCTATTTGCCGATATTCTGCCTTATTTGTATGTCCCTCTTTCCATTCTTTGTACTTGTCCTTTTTTTTCTTACAATTTGCCAGAAAGATCTTTGTGCAGCCATGCTGGTTTCTTCTTGGATTTCTTGTTTTTCTTTCTCAGTGGTATTGTGCTGGTCTGGACTTCTATGATTGTACTTTTCAGAGTTTCCTAAGATTCTCAAGTTGTTTTTCCATTTTGGATTTTCATCCATGGAATCTTTCCCAAGTTCTCTCTGAGTTTATTAAAATCAGCTCTTTTAAAATCCAGGACATTATGTTCTATTGCTTATATTTGTATTATGTTGAATTCTAGTATGACATGGTCACTCTCACCCAAGGTTTCTGCAGTTTCAACTCCTTTATCACTTCTTCTCTGTTTGTAAGAATTAAGTCCAGTATGCTGTCCATCTTGTTCCATCCTCTACCTTTTGGAAAACAAAGTTGTCAGCTACGTTGGTTAGGAACCTATTTGATTGCTCATTTGGTGCAGAATTAGTTTTCCACTTGATATCAGGATAATTGAAGTCCCCCATTACTATTGTTGTGTGTTTCCTGCATATGTTTGTTAGTTGGTTGGCAAAAAGGTCATCTATATCTTCTGCTTGGTTGGGTGACCTATAATATACACCTATGGCCATGTCATTCTTTTTTTCTTTTATCTTGACCCATATGCATTCTAGGAGGTTTTCATCTTTGATTTCATCAATTTCGGTAGCAATATAGTGGTCCTTTACATACAGTGCAACTCCACTCCTCTTGTTTGGAGTCTGTTTTTTTTTTTAACAGTTTGTATCCTTCTACCAGTATGTTCCAATCATGGTTTTCATTCCACCAAATTCCTGTTATTCCAACTATATCATATGTACCTTCATGCATCAGTAGTTCAAGTTCACCCTGTTTGTTCCCCAGACTTTGTGCATTTGTATCAGTGGTGAGATTTAAAAAAAATTACTACCAATTCTGTGGGTGTGGCTTGGTGGGCATGGCATGGCTTGGTGGGTGTGGAAGGGGAAGGATACTGTAAAACCTCCATTCCCACCCCACTCCAGGGGGAAGGTTACTGCAAAATCCCATTCCCTCCCCACCCCACTAATCTGCTTTCCAGCTCTGTTCTTCTGTGCAGCATCAACATCACAGCCCTTACTGGCATTCTTGACTATCTTAAGAATACGCCTCTTGTCTCTGCTGGCAGTAGCACCTGGTAGACACTTGATGTCTTTCAAAATCTCCATAACCTGTCCTAATTCTAGGAAAGGAGGGAAGTTAGTAGGCAGTTAAAAATAGCTGCATCTTTTTTATGCTAATCAATCGTGTAATTTAGCTAGAACAGTTATTGTTTATTTTCATTTTTTTCTCTCTCTCAGCCACAAGAGGGAGCTTCAGTACAAAGAGCATAATTAAATGAAAAATGCTCAATTACCATGAATAATTATAATCAAATTTTCTAATAGTTTTAATGTTGTAAAGCTAATAGTAAAAAGTCCATATTTTTCCTCACATACAGTACCATTTGGTTATTTGAATACTATAACATTAAGAATGATCTTTCTCTCTGATCTCCAACTCTTTTAATCTTTTTCATTTAATAAATGCATATTTTAGGCCAAAGATTACTTACTATTTTTCTAATATGAACAGGAGGAAAAATAGCAGAGTAGTATTCATTATAGAAGTCCAGCTTCATTCTTTGGTTTCCTTTTCTTCAGTTTAAAGCATTTCTTATAGGTGAATGGGGTGATTACTCTACATAAATTCAGCAAGCATCTTAAAATTTAGACATAAATTTGTATTCCTTTATTTTTAACACAATAGCTCACTTCTTCCTCTGGAAATACAATAAAAATGCTCTGCTTTCCATATCTTATCTCTTTTTATAAATAAATCTTTAAAGACTTGATCATTAGTCTTTGTTTAAAAAATCAATTAAGAATTACATTTATATTTTAACCTTGATCAAATAAGACAATTTTATATCTGTTCTTTTTTATCAGTATAAGTAATGATGAGCTGGAATAGACATGGCAACATGTCAGCCAATGGGGACTGTTCAGAAACTGAAACATAGTATTTGTTGTATGGGACCATAAGTGACAGTTTGAAGCCTGGGCGTGGTTTAGGCTTGCTGAACTCTATATAAGAGTTAGTTTGTGCCTCCTCTGATGTGCCTCCTCTGTAATGCCTCCTCTGTAACTCTTCTCTCCAATGTAATAACTCTCCCCTGCAATGACTTGCTTCTGAGAATATTGCTTCTGTGTGCCTGATTTTGTATGCTGGCTTCTGCTGTATGGTATTGTATGGTATCAAGCCCTGAGGCTCTTAGGAGCCGAAAGTCACCCTGGGGAGGCAGAGGGATGCTTTGGTGGTCACAAGGAGAGTAGAGTCTCCTTGACTGACTGGAAGAAAATCCCTCCATCCGAACTAAAAAGAGAACCGCCAGCATGGCTGAATCGAAGCCAGGAAGACAGCTGAGATGGAAGTGAAAAAGAAAGGAAAGATCTTGTAACAGCGTGCTTAATCTTGGTAAGAATCACTCCAATTTCTGCAGTGGAATTTTCCTTGGAAAGTGGGACTCAAAGGAGGAAATTAGCTGTGATTAATGATCAGGAGTGACGGTCAGATTTAGTAAAAAAAAAAAAAAAAAAAGATATTGCAGCTAGAAGTAACTTTAAAAGTAAAGGACAGACTGGATTGGTTAACCCAAATTTCTGGATTGTATTTTTACTACTATTCAACTTGAAGAACTTTGGGAAACTATTGGAATTTTTTTTTTATTCATAGACATATTGATTGTAGTTAAAGTGTTTTAATTCAGTGAGTTTTGCTCTCTTTCAATAATCCAGCGTGCTTTTGAACATCTTGTTACAGCCTATTGTTTACAGAGTAATAGCAACAGCCATCAGAACAAAAAATTCCTCCCACCTGGTAAATAACAGCTGCTAGTAAAACAATTGACCCTTTCCTTGCAGACTCTCAATACTACTTCATTACTTTAATCAAACAATGATTAATTCATTACCTCAAAACTTACAACTTTTCTACCTCATTACCTATATCAATGATTAGATAATCAACTTCTATAAAATAATTTACTAATGGTTTAATTGATTTATTGTTTTAATTGATTAATGTGATTAGAGTGTTTAGTGCAAATGGTGTGATTACTGATTAGTTTAAAAGATCAAGATTCGTGTAATTTAATTGATTAGTAAAATTAGTGATTTAGTGAATTTAATTGAACAGTGTGATTAATGATTAGTATAATTAATTGATTAGCAATTAGTGTAATTAATTGATTAGGCTAATTGTTGTTTAGCAAAATTATTTGACTAGAAAGATTATTGCAATTGATTGCTTGGTGTAATATTGACTATGTTGATTACCCAAAATTGTTTCATTAAGTAATTTAATCAATGTACCACCTTAACAAACCTACCATGCCAAGAAAAATATCCAGTGCCAAACCACAACCTAAAGAGAAAGTAATCCCCACCAGTGAACCACAAGACTCCTGCACATGCCTTAAATGCTATAAAACTCTAAAGGATAATGAAAATTCCATCCAATGTTCTCTATGTAACAAATACGCTCATCATGACTGCTTGGGATTACCCAAGCAAATGATTCAATACCTAGAATCATCCAAATAGTTTCCATATCTCTGTAAATCATGCAGACCCAAACTGGATCTGTTTGAAAAAGTTGATACCATAGAAACATGAATAACATCCCTTGACACCATAGTAGCATCCCTGGATGCTTTAAAAGAAAGATTATCCAACCTTGTAAAAAAAGACACAATGCAAAAACCTGAACATCCAATAGCTACAAACCACATCTCTACCCAACAACCACAACCCAATCCACAACCCAATCCACAAAAAAACATAAATCAGACAAATAATAATATCCCAATCCTCATCAGAGAAGCTGTTGAGTGCGAACGGAAACATCCAAATGCCATCTTATTTGGTCTAGATGACATCAATGACAATGATGACATCACAACTGTCCAAAACATCATCAGTGATTATAAATCATCAACCATCTCCCCTGATGAAATACTTGACATTTCCTGGATTGGCCAAGAGCTCAAAAACAGAAACAGCTCTGTGGCCTCATGCTTCTGCAGGGTCATTTGCAAAAATGAATCAAGCAAACGTAAATTCATTTATACTATAAATTCACTTGCCAAAAGCAACACCAACCATAAGAACCTCTGTTCTTGCCCTTACCTAACCATACAGCAACATGCCCACTCCCGTGTACTCCACACTGAACTCAAAAAATGTCTAGACAATGGAGAGAAGGATCTGTACATTGACTACTGTGCTGACTGTATCAAAAGTAAGTCACGCAACCCACAACTCAGCTTTAACCTTCAACCACAACCCTATCTCAGCCAATCCACCATCACCCAAAACTAGGCACATCCGCCCTTAACTACCTCAATTCCAACTACTGCTGGCCTTAAATCCAAGCTACTCAATGCAAGAAGCCTTGTAAATAAAATACCTGAATTTCTCCTCTTACTAAATATGGCTAAATTTGACATTATATTTGTCTATGAAACATGGCTCAGTGCATCTCTCCCTGACTCCATTACCACAGTAAGAGACTATTATGTTTACTGATCACATCATGAAATCCATAGAGGAGGTGGTGTTGCTATATTCTATAAAAAGACCCAACATCTAAAAAACATCCAAGTTACCCAGGAGCTTGCTATTCCTGAGACCATCATCTGTGAACTGTCCTTAAATATCACATTTTGGTTCTTACTATGTTACAGAGCCTCTGATTATGACATCAAACATGCAAACAAGCTACACTACTAACATGGGCAGCATCCTGCCCACACACTTTTATCTTTCTTGGTGACTTCAATCTACCTCATATTAACTGGACCCTAAACGAATGTACAGCTGAACCCATACATGCAACCTTCTACAATGCTGGTACAAATCTGGGACTGGAACAACTAGTAACCAACAATACTAGACTTAACAACTGCCTCAATCTCATCTTCTACAATAGTTTGAATTCAATTTACAGAATACAAATTAAAGAACCCTTTTCCAACAGTGCCCACAACATGACAGAATTTTGTCTCAACATACGCCCACACAAAAATCATCACAATGACATAGTCCCCAATTATAACTTCAAAAAAGGCAACTACGATCTTATAGAAAATGATCTCTCATCCCTTGATTGGCAAGTATTGCATCTATTCACTGGATGCAATACTGTTGAAGACCATTACAACATATTTTTACTTGAAGTCAAAAGAGTCATCAAACTATATGTACCAAACAACAATCCCCCCCCCCCAAAAAAAACTATCCTGTAATCTGCAACTCTTACACTGCAAAAACATATGGACTACACAACTTGATTAGGGCAAAACAATAGACGCAATCTACATAGACTTCTGTAAAGCCTTTGATTCAGTGGTACACAACAAACTACTCCTAAAACTAAAATCTTATGGTATCTCTGGACTACTGCATAAGTGGATAGAAGCATTCCTGTCAAACAGACAACAAATGGTCAAAATTGGGAGTATCCTATCAAATTCTTTTACCTGTCAATAGTGGTGCCCCCAAGGCAATGTTCTAGGACCAACTCTATTCATACTCTACATAAATGACCTCTGTGATCATATTAAGAGCAACTGCATTCTCTTCACTGATGATGTAAAGCTGTTCAATACCACAGACAATACTGCTACCCTTCAAAATGATCTTGACTATGTATCAGAATGGTCAAACAAATGGCAACTTCAAATCTCAACAAATAAATGCTCTATCTTACATATTGGCAAAAAAAATCAGAAAATAAAATACAAGCTGAATAGTAAAGACCGTGTTGATGATCCAAGCTCTGTAAAGGACCTTGGAATACTCATCTCTAATGATCTAAGTGCTAGAGCCCACTGTAACTACATAGCCAAAAAGGCATTAAGAGTTGTTAACCTAATCCTACGTAGCTTTTTCTCTGGTAATACCACACTACTACCTAGAGCATATAAAACATTTGCTAGACCAATACTCGAATACAGCTCATCAGTCTGGAACCCACATTATGTATCTGATATTAGCACAGTTGAGAAAGTCCAGAAATATTTCACAAGAAGAGTTCTCCACTCCTCTACTCGTTGTAGAATACCTTATGCCACCAGACTTGAAATTCTAGACCTAGAAAACCTTGAATTATGCCGTCTTTGGTCTGATCTAAGTATGGTATATAAAATCATACATTGCAATGACTTACCTGTCAATGAATACTTCAGCTTCAACCATAACAGCACAAGAGCACACAATAGATACAAACTCAAAGTTAATCGCACCAAACTTGATTGCAGGAAATACGACTTCAGCAACAGAGTGGTCAATGTCTGGAATACTCTACCTGACTCTGTGGTTTCTTCCCCAAACCCCAAAAATTTTAACCTTAAACTGTCTGCTGTTGACCTCACCCCTTTCCTAAGAGGTCTGTAGAGGGTGTGCATAAGCGCACCAACGTGCCTACCGTCCCTGTCCTATTGTTTCTTTTAATTTTCTTATATGTACCCATTTCATGTATTCATAACTACATATATACTAATACCTATTATCTTGTAAGCAATTGACAAATCAAAATAAATAAACAAAAAATAAATATAAAGAAGTTTCTTATGTAAATGAATCCTGCAGAATTATTTACTTGTGTGCTGGTTGAATGTGCTGCAAAAAACCTCTGATGTTTTTGCTTTTAAAAATGTTGTTTCATCCTTTTAAATAGTGCCCTGAAAGTTCATTTATTTTCATTTTCTCGTTGTCCTTTTAAAAGAACTCCTTTATAAGTTTAACATGTCTCTTATTACACGGTAAGAAAGTTGCCCAAGACACACTTCTGGTTTATTAATTGTCTGTTCCTTTTACTTAAGACATCAGCCAGTTAAATTTATAAATCCTGTGTAACATATTTTTTCATATCATTACATATTGTGACTTGTCATTTTAAAACCCATATTATTGGATTAATGAGCATAATTAAGAAATATTAGAATGTGCAGAAATGGATAGATTAACACTTAAAATTAAGGAAGAAACTGAGTATTTCTTAATGTGGGACTTATTCTATCAATGGCTAGCCAACAAAACAGAAGTTAGAAATATGGAAATATAAGAAAAGGATTAATTTTATAAGGAAGGTTTATTAAAATGGATAAGCAATTATTATTATTATTATTATTATTATTATTATTATTATTATTATTATTAT
>NW_020717019.1:77119-91245 GCF_900518725.1 Notechis scutatus | reverse complement strand
ATTATTATTATTATTATTATTATTATTATTATTATTATTATTATTATCATCATCATCATCATCATCATCAATATTATTATCATCAGCATCGGTATTAGCATTTGGGAAAAAACTGTCCTTGTGTCTAGTTGTTCTGGTGTGCAGTGCTCTATAGCGTCGTTTTGAGGGAAGGGGTTGAAACAGTTTATGTTTGGGATGTGAGGAGTCTGTAAATATTTTCACAGCCCTCTTTTTGACTTGTGCAGTATACAGGTCCTCGATGGAAGGTAGGTTTGTAGTAATTGTTTTTTCTGCAGTACTAATTACTCTCTGAAGTCTGTGTCTGTCTTGTTGGGTTGCAAAGCTCCTTGGGCAGCTTGAGCTTTCTGACAGAGATGGTATTCAGCCGGTTCACACAGTTTCTGGCAATCCGGTAGCAAGAATTTGGCGTGGGTCACAGAACCGGTAGTGACTTCTGGCTGGCCATGCGCCTGAACTGGTTGCCGGTCACCCGAGCAGTCACCACTCGCTTGCCCCGCCCACCATCTCGCTGCTCACTTGCCCCACCCATCCTCTCGCCACTTGCTTGACCCGCCCGCACAACGTTCAGCCCGCCCATCACAATCCTACCTTATAAAAATGCACTGCCACATGGTCTTATTGCTTACGCATGCTAGTTTGCTCTGTGGCTGCTTGCCTAAACTGATTTGAGACTACTCTAATCTACTCTTCCCCAACAGACCTCCTTCAAGACCTGCCTACAGGACCAGGTAAGCACTGAGCCCCCAGCACCTGGCCCCGGCCCTGGGCTGAACCCCCAGCATTCCTTCTTGCCACCCGGCCTTGCCCCGAGCTTCTGGCAGCCTCTGCCAGACACAGCCTCAATCCACGGCCTGGCATAGCTCCCCAAGCTGCCTTTCCCAACATCATTTACATTTCATTTTTTAGTGTTTTGTGTTATCCGTAGTTGTATATGTGCATATTACACTGAATGACCTGGAATGCCAGCATTCTCATGAATGTTAGCTTGTATGGACAATATCTGAATGGATAAACCAATGAATATTAATAATCATCTAAATAATTTTTTGTTTTCAGTTTCTAGATTTGAAAACTAGAAATGCCCCTCTGTGCACTTAGAAAATTAATCTGCTATTCACATAAGAATGATCATTTTCCCCTACAGAACTCTGAGATATTCATTATCTCAAATTTTGTAAAATTGTGTCCAACTCAAAGTTAAACAAAAAGAGTGTGAAGCACTTGCAGTACTCAAAGTAATACTAGGTAATTTCTAGGTAATTTCCACCCCAGAGACAAGTGTAACATGTCTCACATGGAAATTATACAGGGATGGGATACGACAGGGTTAACTACCAGTTCGGGATTTACAAGCTTCCCTGCCCACTATGAGCCACGCGCCTGTTAATCATCATTAGCATGCTGTGTGCCAAGAAGCAGCCTTTGAAACAGCCCTCTTTTCTTGTTTTTTTAACTGCAGCTGTGCCTCGTTCGGCAGCTGAAGTTGAAAAATCAGGAAATAAAGATCAGGTAAGAGCCCGGGTGGGTGGGTGGGCAAAAACATCAGCAGACATAGAACCGGTTCTATGTCTGCTGCTCTTCAGAGCTACCAGTTCTACAGAGGTGGACAGAACCGTTAGAAACCCACCCCTGAAATTATACATTTGTCATGTTATTAATCTCAATTTGGTCAACTTTTTCTTATTAGTATTTAATCCCAGTTTGACACAGTAAAGGAATATAATAATTACCAATTACCAATTGCTATTATAGAACTTTAATACATAGATCAACAGGTTAAACAGTTATCTTTTTCCAGATTATATATTCAATCAAAATATTTTTATCTCAGGGGAATTGTTTGCACACCTTCCAGCCACCATGTTTCAATATCTTCTTCAGAACTCTTCAGACTCTTCAGAGTTTTCCTGATATTTTATGCGGGATGTTGGTGAGGCCTATAGACATTTTTTTTTTAAAAAAGAAACAAGAATTGTAGATTTAGAAATGAGAGAGAACCATAAATCAGCATTAAATCAGTTTTCAAAATACTAATATTAATAGACAATGTTCTATAAAAGCCTACATCAATATATTGTTCTAGAGTTATTAACTTATTGTATATTCTTTCATTTGTTATCTACCTTATGGCAGAGGTGTCAAACTTGCGTCGTCACAGCAGCATCATGTGATGTATCCCCCTTTGCTAAACTGGGCATGGGTGTGGCCAGCATATAATGCATCCGGCCCATGGGCTGCGAGTTTGATAGGTTTGATAGGCCTGCTTTATGAGTTCAGTTATTCCCATCCCCAGAAACAGCATATGTTCAGAATATTTTTGATATATAAGAGAATTATAGTTATGATGGGAAATAATACAGCTGACTGGAAAAAAAGCATTCATGGTAGAAGGATAAAGGAATGGAAGCAGAGAAACCATTCATTAAAAGAACTCTGTGGGAAACACACAGGACAACTAAAGAAGGGAGTATGAGAAAAAGACTTAATGGTCAAGATGGACAAATCTCATCATAACACTTCAAAGTGATGTCAAACGATAAAAATTAATGCTATATTATTATGACATCAGCTGTTCCCCTATTGTACAGGAATTAGCCTAGAGCCATTATGTTCCCACAAGTGGTCTAAGATCAACCACTCTTAAATTCTGTTGATCTTTATTTAGTGCCAACATAGCGCTTATCATTAGTTGCGTAAATTCCTGTGCGTGGGCATGAGCAATTAATTGGAACTTAACATGTGGCCTTGATCTTTTGCATCTGAGATGTAGATGTAAAGTATAGATATAGGTATTGGTATAGCTATATAAGGCTGCCCAACTAGAGATCAATTCTGGGTGGTTTATATTACTGAGAATAAAAAACAATAATAAACAAGAGTGTGTGTATGAATGTGGAGACACTAATTCTAAGCAGTACACAACAAGGGCTGAAGAGCAACACATAGTCCACAAAGGTTGAAGAGCCCCCTACTGAGAAGCCTGGAAAAACAACCAGGATCTTAAAAAATTTCTCAACACCATTACATCAGAGAGATATGCATCTTAAGAAAAAGACAAATCCAAAGTGATTTTAGTAGTATTTAAATTAAAAAAATGTTTCCTGGCAATTAAAACAGTTGCATTTATATTGCTGCAAAGAAGATCAAAAATTACTTCTTTAAATATTTCTCTTTTTCTTTCTCTTTTTCATCTTTCTTTTACTTTTATCATTTTTCACCTTTTCTTTTAATTTTTCATGATTTTTGTCTTTCCTGGATTTGTATTTCTGTAGTTTTTAATCCTGCATTGCTGCATTTGTTTAGAGCAGATTAAGAGATTCAGGTATATAATGTTGACTTACCATTGACAGCAAACCAGACCACCAGTACATGTTCCTGATTGTTCAGCAGGGAAAGAACATATTGGTCTACAGGAGCCACCACTTTTGAAACAAGCAACATCAGTAGGGTCTCTTTCGCCAATTGCTGCATAAAAAAAAGGTTGGAGAAATATTGTTGGCATTTTAGAATCTATATTTATTTATTATTACTAATTATATTTTATTCTTTTCATAAATATTATGTTTTATGATTTACATTCAATTTACAAATAATAATAAGAAACCCAAAATAGTAGAAACACTACTTGACCATTGTTGGCATTGACAAAATCCCTAACAGTCAATAGTAGAAGGCAGCTTTACTTGGAATAGGTTAAATCTTGTGACAAAACCTTTAATATCATCAAACAACATCTGCCTATCCCCATTTATTGGGAAGGACTTGAGAGGTAGATAAAAGTGTCAAATCTAGTCTAAACATTTTGCTGACTATCCAACAAATCAATACTAATAAGATATTGATGAGGGTGTTGATGCTGTACTAGGAAGTAATGTGAGCTAGATTCAAGCCCATTCTCACCTATGAAAATTGGATGGCTATATAGAAACTGCTAGTAGAGATGACAGTATATCGACTCAGCTATTTAAAATCCTAAAATATTATGCTGTTAAAGTGCTGCACTCCAGCACTCCAGTATTCCAGCAAATTTGGAATAGTTAACAATGGGCACAGGACTGGAAAAGGTCAGTTTACATTCCAATCCCAAAGAAGGACAATGTCAAAGAATATTCAAACTACTGTGCAATAGTGCTCACTTAACAAACTAGCAAGGTCCTGCTAAAATCCTACATGCTAAACCCAACTTATACTTCTCTCTAAGCAGTTTACAGAGTCAGCATATTACCCCCAACAATCTGGATCCTCATTTTACCCACCTCAGAAGAATGGAAAGCTGAGTCAATCTGAAACCTGGTGAGCTTTGAACAGCCAAATTGCAGTCAGTCAGCAGAAGTAGCCTGCAGTACTGCACTCTAACCACTGCACCCCCATGGTTCAAGATATTAATTTATCTTATTTATTATGTTTCCAACTGTATCTCTCTCAGATATGATGGGAGAAAAAGAAAAAGGATTTTTTTTTTTTTAAAAAAAGGGCAAACTACTAAGACAAGGCATGGCATTATTATAGAAGACCGGTAGATATGATCCCCCTGACACATTTCTTGTTGGAAAAATGGGGTGAGAACACCCCTCTTACCTTTTGTAGATTGAAATACCCTTAACACTCTTTGACTGGTGGTCAATACCAAAAATAAAATATGCAAAGAATCATTGTGAAAAGCATTTGAGATTGGTCTCAAGTATAACAGATAACAGATAATCAGAGTTGGAAGGGACCTTGTAGGTCATCTAGTCCAACCCCCCACCCAAGCAGGAGACCCCCACTAGAGGAGAATTTTAGTTCTCTCCTTACCTGTGACTGCCTGGTGGGAAAACAAGAAGATGGCAACTAGGAGGAGAAAAGCCTTCATGGCTGAAGCTCAGAGCAACCAGTTCAAGAGGCAGGAGATTCTAAATTGGGTGAAGTGGGACTGAGCAGCTCTTTGCTGGGGCTATTTATGAAGCTTTAAGGAGCACAAGGGTCAAAGGTGGCTTAATTTTTGGCAACCTGAGGCAACCAGATCACAATTACTTTGGCATTCTTTTTTTTTTTTAATCTACCTTCTGGTGGGCTGTTTCCTGAAAGGATTCAGGATTGGAGGAGAAAAGAGGTGGTTTAAAAACTGCCTTCCTGAGTTTCAGAACAAAGTTCAGTCAGTTAAGCATTTGCTCTCCAGCAGAGATTCAAATGCAAGATGTAAATGTCATTCCTTTGCCCTTGCTGTTATTTGGCATTGAAAGATGTAATCCTTCTATACATCAGATTCTAGAAATTAAAACAGCAATCATAGAAGATATCCATCTTTTTTGTAGATGTGTGTAAATACAGGCCACATATTTGAAAAATTAAGTACTATATAACCTATTTATGAATGCTCTACTCTCATGGGCATTTACTACCCCCCCACATACACAAAGTATAACAATATGAGATTGCAGCTTGCTAGATGAATTTGTAAGAATTAGGTTAAATAAATTCCTTTATATTTATAACAATTTTCTCCATTTAGTTCTGTTGCCCTTGAGTACCACACCAGCCCAAGGTTTATGAAATCACCCAAGAACTGAATGTTGAAACCAAGATGATAAGAATTAAAAATGTTCAACTCAAAACCAAAAATGAATAAATTAAAAAACCACAGCAGTGTTAAAACATATTTTTACTGCCTACCTAAGCATGATTTGAAGTACAGGTAATCAAATCTCATTTTTGTGCAAAATTTGTAATAGGTGTGCTTCCTCAGAGGACAAGAAGGATATTGTGTTTTTCCATTTTAGGGTGTATGACAAAGACTGTAATATGTTGACAGGTTCATATAGGAACTATTTTAGCTCTTAGGCCTTTCCCCATGGTCAGTTAAAAGGATGGGAAACTATACCATAAAACAATATATACAGAGCCCATTGCCAATCCCTAATCTGCACAATTACTTCTGTCCCACTTTGCAGGTGAATGCTGGTATCCTTATTTCAACTGAGCAGGACATGTTAAGCAAAGTAATTGGAAAAGGCTACAGCATTACTTCCTCAAATGTTACTAGCAATCAAAATGTTACTATCAATCAAGGAAATCAGTGATGTAAGAATGGGCAGTAATAGGAGATGTCAAGTTTTAATAGATGGTGTGATTAAAGCTTACCTGTTTTCATGGCAAAGCATGGCATGGCAAAATAAAAGAAGATGAGTCTAAACACCTGTTTCACAAGTTTTGAAAGATAGCTAGATTCATATTTTTAAGCTTTTCCACTAAGGAGTTTGTAGACTGATCGCTCTTTTAAGCCCACTGAACAAACCTGTGGAGATATGGAAAGGTGCTAATCCTTGTTCATAGAACAAGTAATTATATTCTCTGAAAAACATGTATCTCAGGTAGTCTCCAAAATAGCTGTTATATAGACTTGTAGTAATTTGTAAAAAAAAAAAATATTCAAGAGACCACACTTCTCTCAATATTGGACCATTTTTGAAGGCTACTGAATAACTATGAGACAAAGTTTTTTCCCAAACAACTATGGTTTCTGGCTTTCAGGAGAGCATGGCTTTTTCTACAACTGGCACTTGAGATGAGATGAGATGAGATGAGGAGAAAAAGTGAATGACAGTGGAGGGCAACACCTGAAGATCAGCAGGATGTTCCTGCAGCAGCCTGAAGTGATTTGAATCTGCCCCTCTATAGGTCACTTGATTTACTCATCAAATGCATAGGTGATGAAGTGAGTTAAAAATGTAACATCATGAAACCGCCATTAGTTGCTCAAGGGGAAAACTTTTTTACTTTACAGCTAAGGACCATGTAAAACTGTCTTATGCATGGGTTCAGGGTAAGATGAAAACAGTGTCAACAGCAATGAAACAGTGCTGTCAGGGAATGCAAGTGAGGAATATCCTTTTAAGAATACCCATTTAAGGCTTCAGAAGCTAGCACAACTGTTTTGAAGGGCGAAGACCAGCTCTGCTCCTTGTGCAGCAACATTTCTGCCTGAACTGCCTGATTTCACTAGCAGGGTTGGACCTTGAAATATTCAAGACATTTGGTTCTTTGTGACTTTAACCTGCACCTGGGTTATCTTGAATCTGGAAAAGGTGGACATAACCCAATTATGAAACAATGGACATGACCCAATTATAGAAGCACTAGGGACACCTATTGGTTCTAGTCATTTATTGGTTTCTTAGTTATCACCAGAACAATTAGGAAACCCAACTGAGATTTTAAACATTTGCAAGTTAAAGTGCTGAATGTCTTAAAGCTTTTGTTTACTGTTTTAAAAGAAAAAGTCATTATTCAAAATGTAAACCTGCTCAAGGAAAATATTTTTAAGGGGAAAAAAATCAGGAAGTGTAAAGATGGTATATTCTTGTTTTTTCCCCCTTGATATTTTATAGGCCATTCCAACTCTATCTTGATATAAGTCAGCAAAGAAAGGGTTTTTTTTAAATCCAGTTCCTTTTGCCTCTGAAATATTTCATCAGTTAGCATCACCCAACTTTATAACAATAATTAATCCTAAACCATGTGTAGACACCGTCATACTGGGCATAGTCACCAGCCTCATTTAATGTCCCACAAGGTAAATCTTTAATTCAAAGTTATCAATTCATCAGCATTTCTCAGACCTATTATAATTTTTTTTAGCGGCATTGGTGGGTTGATCCCACAAAATTCTTGCTATTGGAGAGAAATAAGGGAGGGATAATTTGTAATCTTTTAACCTGGGCTATATAGTAGCAGAAATATAATGAGGGCAGAGAGTTTAGTAAAATTCCATCCAAGCTGCAAAGCATTAACTGCAATTTCTGAGTCTTTGAAATAGTTGAAGCTATTGAGGGACAAAAATAAAATAAAATTCAATAATCCAATCTACCTAAAAGTCACATTTTAGGCAAAACTACCCTAACAAGGAGAGAGTTTTTGGTTTTCTGTTTAGCCTGATAATTTTTAACTGGTCAATAATTATATTATTTTTATTTCATTGGAGGGTGTTTTTTCTTTCCAGTTCTTTGGTGCAATACTTCCAGAGCATGGTTTGGCAGTCAAAGCTGGGTGGTATCAAAATTGAATAAATAAATTAATAAGGCAAAGTACACCAAAATGATGAATAAAGTAAAGTACATTAAAAGCATATTCTCTTGTCTAGGAAATGTTGAGCAAACTGAAAATCAGGTGTTTTACACTGCCAAAAAATCCCAACCCCTACTAAACTATGGAAATTAACAAATTTGGTTGCAAATTTTGCAACATAATTTGATGGCTAATAAGAAACAAAACTGATTATCTTTTCTGTACCAAGGGATAATTTTCAAATGGCTTTATTTATTTATTTTATTTATTTTATTTGGTTTGTCAATTGCTTACAAGATAATATGTATAAGTAAAAACATAGTTATGAATACATGGATACATATAAGAAAAATAAAAGAAACAATAGGACAGGGACGGTAGGCACGTTGGTGCGTTTATGCACACCCCCTACAAATCTCTTAGGAAAGGGGTGAGGTCATTAGTAGAAAGTCTAAAGTTAAAGTTTTTGGGGTTTGGGGAAGAAACCACAGAGACAGGTAGAGTATTCCAGACATTGACCACTCTCTTGCTGAAGTTGTATTTCCTGCAATCAAGTTTGGTGCGATTAACCTTGAGTTTGTATCTATTGCTTGCTCTTGTATTGTTATGGTTGAAGCTGAAGTATTCATTGACAGGTAGGACATTGCAATGTATGATTTTACATACTATACTTAGATCGGACCGAAGGCAGCATAGTTCTAGGTTTTCTAGGTCTAGAATTTCAAGTCTGGTGGCATAAAGTATTCTGCAACAAGTAGAGGAGTGGAGAACTCTTCTTGTGAAATATTTCTCAACTGTGTTAATATCAGATATGTAATGTGGGTTCCAGACTGATGAGCTGTATTCAAGTATTAGTATAGCAAATGTTTTGTATGCTCTAGTTAGTAGTGTAATATTATCAGAGAAGAAGCTACGTAAGATTAGGTTAACAACTCTTAATGCCTTTTTGACTATGTAGTTACAGTGGGCTCTAGCACTTAGATCAGAGATGAGTACTCCAAGATCCTTGACAGAGTGTGGATCCTCAACAAGGTCTTGACTATTCAGCCTGTATTTTATTTTCTGATTTTTTTTTTTGCCAATATGTAAGACAGAGCATTTATTCGTTGAGATTTGAAGTTGCCATTTGTTTCACCATTCTGATACATAGTCGGGGTCTTTTTGAAGGGTAGCAGTATTGATCATTTATCCATGATCCCACTGAGCAAGAAAAATCATTGTCAGTATTTTGTACAATACATTCGAGGGACCAAGTAACAAGACCAAGAAAATGTTATTACGTTTTTTTTTCTCTTTCTAATTTGTTTTTTTCACTAAATATGACAGGAATCAGAAGGAAATGAATAGACTTTCAGTTACAGTTCAGCTGTTGATGTCTAATGTTGTTTATAAAAAGGTATAATGTCCTTGCAACTAGGTGGGACTAGTTTCTGGAGAAATATGCAAAGCAATGTGTTTTATGGTCCTTTAAAAGCAGAGTTTAAGTTACTCATTAATTTACTTATTTCAAAAGGAAAGTTACAGGTATGAATATCAAGTCTGGGCTGCAAAATCCAGACAACTAATAGATGGTCATTCATCAAAGTCATTCAGAAAATTCCAACCTATATATACGTATATACCTATATATGTAGGCCAAAACTAGTAGCTCTAAACTGAACTAACGTATGGTTGGGCTGGTGAAAAATAATTAATTGAATTCAACATTCCCACTGTTGTGGGACATTGTCCTGTTGCCTTCTGTTGGAGGGATGAAAAAAAGTGTGTTTAAACCTAGCCTTCTAGATAAAATCTGTAGATGCAGATATATTCTAGGCTTGTGCTCATCTGGCTGCTGGTAACAGCAGTTTCAACCAATCTGTTTTGACATTGTGACAACAGAGTCCAACTACTACTGCCTTGAATAAATGTATATGTGCATGTGAGGGAAAACTGCTTATCCAGAGGGTACATCTATCTTAATAATCATGTATTGGCATATCCAGGACATTTAGAGAGATTTATGATTGTGCATGAATTTGTATTCATATTGTTTTGCTGTATGAACTTGCCAAGTTCAGGTGTTAAATCCAGTCTGGTAATCAACAGGCATGTACTTCATGGCCCCCCAAACAACATTAAACGTCTTTCTCCTCTTGCCTTTCTCATGCTGTCTCCCATTTCCCATCTTTAGGAATAAGATTTTAAAAAATAAAGTGGTTTGGCAGGCTGTTCCTACTAGCTGCCCATCAACTCTGGATTTTGGCCGGGATTCTGGCATCAGGATGCCAGCTTAAGCAGTATATTTATTTGATAGCTATTCATATACTCAATACTAATGTAGATAAGCAATTAAAACACGTTTTATTGAGACTCTTCCAGTTAACAATAAAACTTAGGCTATCATGCTGTTCTAGGATTTTACCCAGGGGTGGGATTCAAATTTCTTAGCAACCGGTTCTGTAGGCATGGCCTAATTTGAGGGTGTGGCTAGGTGGTCATGTGACTGGGGTGGGCATGGCGAGGTGGCCATGTGACTGGCAAACCAAATTTAAGTGGTCCTCGCTTAATGACCAGGTCCTCGCTTAATGGTCAGTTGCTTAGCAAGTGTTCTAATTTACGACTGACCTCCACAGAGCTACTTGGCCCATTTTTGGTGTTTTGACAGACAGACAGACAGACAGACAGACAGACAGACAGACAGACAGACACACCCTTTAAACCCTGCTATTCTTTGATTCTGTAAGGATCTCCTGCTGGAGCAGGGGGTTGGATGAGATGACCTCCAAGATCCCTTGCAGGCCAGCCCTAGATTGCTGTGCTGCTTCAAAGTCTTCTGAAGCCAGGGTTTATGTCCTTCCTTCCTCTCTTTTTTTTCTCTCTCCCTCCCTCCCTCCCTCCCTCCCTCCCTCCATGTATTTATCTATCCATCCATATATCTCATTTACTTTCTCCTCTCTCCCTCTTTCTTTCTTTCCATTTCTTTCTGCCCCTTCCTTCCATCCCCCTTTCTTCCTTTCACTTCCTTTCTCTCTCCCTTTTTCTTCCTTTCCTTTTTCTCTTTCTTTTCTTTCTTGTATCTTCCTTCTCTCTTTGTCTCTCACTTTCTCTATCCCCCTCTTTTTCTCTCTCCTCCCTCCCTCTCTCCCTCTTTCTCTCACTCTCTTTCTGTCCCTTCCTGCTTCCCTCTCTCCTTCTAAAGCTAGGAAGCCCACCTGAAACACACACATACACACACACACCCAGGGGTGGGATTCCCCCAGTTTGGCCCTGTTCTATTGTACTCTGCCTATCAGAGAATAAGCCTGCAGGCAGGGACTGTGCTTTTTAATCTTTGTGCAGGGTCTTAACAAAAATACATGCAATCAACAGAAACAAATGAGGCAGCTTAGAAATGCTTAGAAAGAGGATGCTCAGAGCAACCCCAGTTCTACAGTATCATAGAATAAGAACAGCCCAGAAGAAAGGCAATAGCAGGCAGGCAGGCAGGCGGGAAGGAAGGAAGGAAGGAAGGAAGGAAGGAAGGAAGGAAGGAAGGAAAGAAAAAAACATCCTACTGAGGGCTGCAGAATCATGCAGCCTTTAACATTTCAGATTGGTGACCCTTCCTAGACCCAACTGATGCTTCTTATTGTATCTACAGTGCATGAATTTCACTCCCAAAGATGCTCCTTCTCCCCAGGAGCCCAACCTTCAATTCTGGATGAATACTTCTGCACCCTTTCACTCTTTGTTCTTCAACATCCTTTTTACATTGGATCACAAGCTATTGAACCAGATCAGAACCAAGAACAACAGTTGCAGTTATGCTGCAACAGTCATAAGTGTGAAAAATGGTTATGTCACTTTTTTCAGTGCCATTGTAACTTTGAATGGTCACTAAACGAATTGTTGTAAGTCAAGGATTGCCTGTACAAAAATACAAAAAGCTTCTTCGCTTGCAAAAAGCTGCCCTAAATACCAATCATTAGATTAAAAATACCTGCAAGCTGGAGTTACAAATCAGGCAGGGTGCCAGAGCACCTTGAGGAATGAAAATATTTAAAATGCAGTGATAACTATCAAACAGTCAACTCTTGCTCATGAAGTGAAACCCTTTAGCAAAAAGGCCATTTAAGCTCTCCAGAAAAAGCAGACGCAGGAAAAGTAATACTTAGATCCATTTGCACCATTTAAAAATACCAGCTGGTCTCACTCACCTCACAAGATATCCTAAGGAAATCACCCAGATTTAAGGAAATGTCACATGCCCCCCAGAAAGGCAGTAAAAAAAATCCTGCCTCTTGGAAGTATATGTTAGGAATATAAGTCACCTAACAGGTATTTGGGTTAGAAATATATAAACCAGGATAAACATTTTAGTACTATGTCTTTAAGAGATTGCAAAAACTGCAATTGGGTGTGGTTTTTAAAACAGCCCTAAGATGGAGCCAGAAACCTGGATTGTCTTAGTCTTAGTCTCAGAAGAGAGTGTGTCTGAGTGAGTATCTCTGTTTCCTTCTGTTGGAAAGTATTGCCGTTGCTCCATTTCTTCTAATTGACTGATATTACTGGATTTAATGTAAGTCTGATACTGAACTGTTTCTGACACTGGAATTTGATATTTGGATTATCACTGGATGAAAACTGACTGATTTTACCTGTGAATGACTTTGGATTGCTTATTTTGGACGTTGCTTAAACCTTTCTGGAAGTAAAAACCTACATTTACTGTACAGTGTATCTGTGTACTGTGTGTGTATTATTCAAACACTTCTCTCAAATATGTCTCCCTGTATGCGCTCATTCTCCTAACGGGGAATTACCTCAACAGTATACCCCAAAAGGACAGTGCCAGATAGTATTAAAGCAGTGAAGGAAGTCCCCCTCCCCAAATAGAAAAAAGAAATCATGAGGCAAGAAAAAATTCAAACACAATATAAATAATTAAATCACAACAGTAGCTGTTACTTGTTGAAGCTGAATAGGGAAAATTATCCCATCAATAAACACAGGATTAAACTTCACCAAGCACAGAATTAACCTTCACCCAAAACCAGTTTTAGACCAAAACCCAGAAAGGGTATGTAAACTCACGTTTGAATGTCAATCCTTCTAGCTAGCCAATAAGCCTTGCTGAATGCCACTCATCTTGGTTCCCTGTCACTAAAAGTTTTGCTTCATTATTCAATGATTTCTTCAAAGTGCTGATTGTCCAGGGAAGCATTTCCTCCCAACAGTAGTGTAAAAATCTTAAAACAACCCTTCCCCTTTATGAAAGCCAAGCCTCACAAGCTCTAAAAACAAGTCTAGGCTGTCTGCCAAGAATGTAATAAGGGTGGAAAAAACAAACGGAGATTGCTTCTAACTACTGGTTCTCCAAACTGCTTAGAAAGTTAACAAGGGGTTATATAGAACCGGATAGAACTGGTAGAATCCCACCCCTGATTTTACCTATTATAGATTATCAGACACAGAAAACATGTCTACACACAAAAATGTGTACAGGCCAAACAAAATGTGCCAGAAATTACAAGTCCAAGTGGAAGAAAATGATAAAAGAGATCGTAATTTTTGCTGGCAACACCTTAATCTAAGTGTCAGTTAGCCGCAAACTTTTCAATCTGCAGAGGTGGAATGTTCTGGAAAATATTGAAACATTTTGTTCATACTCTGGACCATGGAAATTTGGCAGTTTTTGTGGAAAGAAATATTTCAAAGCATAGAATGACTCATATTGTTCTGGATGGCACACAACCAGAATATCATCAGCCACTTCCTGTTTTACAAGAGTTATTACAAGACACTGGCCTCAGAGCTAGTAGTGGAACTCAGCCGGTTCATGCCGGTTCAGCCAAACTGTTGTTAATCTTTGTTTAGTTCAGGGAACCGGTTGATCCCACCACTGTCTGGCCCTGCCCACTGGGGTTTTCATCCAGGGTGAGAGGCTGCAGGGGGATGATTGGGAGCTGCGCTGATCAGCTGGGAGGTAGTGAATGGATCGGCTGTGCCGATCAGCTGGGAGGCTGATCACTCAGTTCAGTCAGACCTTCCAGCATTTATTTATTTATTTATTTATTTATTTATTTATTTATTTATTTATT
>NW_020717019.1:2811-60961 GCF_900518725.1 Notechis scutatus | reverse complement strand
TTACAATTTTAGCATTCCCTTAAAGAGACAGTATTAAAATGTCTATCAGTGAAGGAAGACCCCCTCCCCAGATAGAAAAAGAAACCATGAGGCAGGAAAAAATTCAAACACAATACAAATAATTAAATCACAACAGTAGCTGTTGCTTGTTAAAACCAATTACCAGAACAGGATAGACACAGGAACTAGCCAGATTTCTCAACCCAGTTTATTTTCAAGAACAGAGATGAACCTTTTTCTTTCTAAACAAAGCTGAATACGGAAAATTATCCCATCAATTAACACAGAATTAAACGTCACCAAGGACAGAATTAAACTTCATTAAAAACCAGTTTTAGATCAAAATTCATAAAGGGTTTGTAAACTCACGTTTGAATGTCAATCTTTCTAGCTAGCCAAGAAGCCTTGCTGAATGTCACTCATCTTGGTTCCTTGTCATTAAAAGCTCCTTTCCAGTTATTCAATTATTTCTTCAAAGTGCTGATTGTTGCATGTGGCTGGAAGTATATCCAGGGGAGTATCTCCTCCCAACAGCAGTGTAAAAAACTTAAAATAACCCTTTCCCTTTAAGAAAGTAAAAAAAAAAAAACCTCATTCAGAGACAGTAAGTCTAGGCATACTGCCAAGAATGTAATAACAGTGAAAAAACAAAACAAAAGGGGATTTCTTCTAACTACAGTTCTCCAAACTGCTTAGAAAGTTAACAAGGGGTTCTATAGATCCAATCAGAACCAGTAGAATCCCACCCCTGCTTCCATGAGAATATTTGCTTCTGGTGCAGTTATGAAGCAAGCTCTGAAGCATCAAATCCCCAAGGAAATAGTATTTACTACTACAATCACTACTGCTAACAAATAGTAACAACTACTCAAATACATCTTATAGTAGCATCCTGGGGGAAAAAAACATTAATGAATATCCTCAAATTTTCTGAGCTAAGGTTCCCAACAATTTTCTTAAAACTGAACTTAAAACTAATAAGTGGATTCCTTTCCACCTCCCACTTCCTCAGAGAGAACTTCATTCTGGTTACTGTTTATCCTGCTGTGGATCTACTGGGAATGAAACAACTAAATTATAGCATTGTTCTTCTTTTTTTACTGAAGGTAAAATCAGATCCCATTAGAAGTATGTACTAATGGTTCTGTTTGGAGAAGCCTATTCAGTGACTTTGGCAAGAACCATACGAGGTGTAGTCTTGGCTTATAAAATGAGAGAAATGCAGACAGAGTTGATTGTATTCTGAATTACCACATCACATTATTCTCTTGTACAGAATGCGCAAGCTGCATTCACTCAGGTGAGCAAATTAAAGCAGCCAAGACCCCTCCCAAGTTTTACCAATTACCAAAAAGCTTTTTGAGAAAGTAGGTAGGAAGAGATTTTCTCATCTCCAGATCACCTAGGCCTGGAAGTCATGCAGGAAAGGCATTGAGAAGGGCTGACCCACAAATATCTGGACTTCTTCTCTACTTCTGCAGAGCCATACTTATCCCAGAATATTACAAAGAAGACATTGTCCCGATATACCAGAAGAGGTGTTGACCAATACAGCTGTGTTTCTCTTATACACAGTGTAGCTGACTCACCCAATATGGGAATTCATGATGCGGCTTATTGAAATTGGTTTTGGTTTTACATATTCTATGAGTTAGCTAATATGGTTATTCAAGAAACTTTGGTTAAACAAAGCATGATTCCTGGCTATAACTCTGACCTCAATTAGGATGAACCATTCCATCTCAGTCTTCTTGGTTGAGAAATTTCTTGCGTAAGTATATCTATGGCAATATGTTATTTTTCCAAACATATTTTGGAGGTAGCTTTTCTCCTCATCCTGTTTTCCTATTTTATTATTACTAAATTGAACTTGGTCTCTAGAAGACCAGGAATATTTTCAAAGTCAACTTTTAGAGATGAGTCAGTTCAAACTTAATGTTCCATGGCTCCTGTTCCCTGTCCACCCCCACAAAAAGGCAGTTGATGTGTTTTCTATCAGCTCTTTGAGGCCAAACCCCAGAAGAAGGCATTGAGTGTAAATTGCATTTCCCAATAGCATTTTAAAAAAAATATTTTTCCTTATTTTTTAATTACTGGGGCTACAGTCTACCCAATTTCTGTTCTGCCCTATAAAGACTAATGAATTCTCCAAATCCAAAAATTAAATAAGCACAAACCATTCATCTTCATTTTTCCTTATCCAACTTCATTTATTGATTAACTGGACCAGAGAAAAGGCAGTCAAAACTGTGAAATGCAGGAGAAATGCGGGCCTTGGATGTCATGGCTGCAAGACATCTCTGACATGATAATACCTGTCAAAATTATCAACCTTTTAAGCATAAGTTAAAATAAATTGTTAGATAAATTGAATCTGGCATTTTGATATCCCCCCCCCCACTTCTTTCACATTATGTGTATGGAAAAAAAATGTGTTTGATTTTATAAAAGAAGAAATTAATTGGGTGGAAATCTTACCCACCTGTACCAGTCTAGCAAAGCTGTACTGTAATATTCTAAATGACTAATAGAGGGGATCAAAAAGTTAAAATGTACTTGCATCATCCTGACTTCACAGTAGCTATAAATGTTCTAACATGGGAAGGACCACATTATTCATGCTTGCCACTGGTTTAAGATGAGGAAACTTTAAAAGAAAGAAAGAGAGAAACAATAATACAAATATCATGCAAAATGTTTGTTTGTTTGCCACATTGAGGCCCCAGGCTAATTGGCACAATCATGCCTTAATGGCCTTTTGGAAGGTCAAAAGGATGTGGCACCAAGAAAAACAAAAGAAGTACCAAAGATAACAGATAATCAGAGTTAGAAGGGACCTTATAGGTCATTTAGTCCAACCCCCTGCCCAAGTGGAAGACCTTACACCATTTCTGACAAATGGCAGTCCATGATCAATTTGCAAAGAGGAAGGGGTTATAGTCAAGTTCTACCTCTTCATTGCTGTTACTTAAAATTCTTTATTTATTTGATATCTGTTTATCCTCATTCAGGATAGTTCAAGAGCTTCACATATTGTTCCTTCAAAATAATGTCTGAGCTGTATTACAAATCAATTAAAATTCTTTCCTCTTTATCCTCTTCCTTCCCTTTGTCTTCATAGACAAATATTTTTTTTCTCAAAGCATTTGATCCATTTCTGTCATATCCTATTTTATCAGACTTGTCTTTTGAAAGCCTGAAAATTCTTCAGCATCTTTACAATATTTTCCTTTGTATAAGAAGGGAAAATAACACATTATTTTAGTTTGTATTTTATGTACCTTTCCAAATGTAAGAGAAGTTTGGTTGCCAGAATGATACATCTTTTCCAAATGTGTTCCTTCATTCCTTCATTTTGCCGAAATCTTAAAGGTAAAATATAAAAGGCTAGTGTTTACTGAGTCTTTCCTACCAGACTTGGGGAAATTTCCAGGTTTGCCACTGAACATGCCCCACTGTTTTCTTATTGCAGCTTCTCTCCTGAACAGCTTGTGACTTTTCTGTCCTTCTGTGTGACTGGCACATGAAATACAGCTGCTTGCATGATATTTTTGTCTTTTCCAATTCCTACCAGCTCTTCAAAAATCCTAGAACATGATTTACAAGCTGTACTTTCTGAGACTGAAATAGAAAAAAATTGAGCAGGGTTTACCCTAGTCAAAAACAGTTTTCGGCATCTTAACAATCAATAACAGGCAGCATTGTGGCAGCATTGTGGCACTTAATGTCTTCTGTTGTAGGAATACTGTGCTCTTGGTTAAATATTAGCCATTACTTAGACACAGCTATGAAGAAGTATTGCTTCTTTTACATTACCCTTGCCTTGCCTTTATTTATGCAGGTAAGTAGCTGTTTCAGTTCTACATAAAATTATTCCAAGCAAAGTCCTCCTCATTTTCCCCCTTTCTTACAATCACAGGCAAATCTTAGGATTTCAAAGACTGCTTTGAATATTTACATGTAAGTTATAAAGACAAAAGGTTATGGGGAACAAAACTTCAAGATAGTTTGTAGAGATTCTATCAGCTTTGGAAGCCATATTAACACCTGAAACTTCCACACTGCCACTGTCCGAGTTCCAGAAATTATCCGTTCCAATCAGTAACTCCGAGACAACCATAATTTCAAAGTGCTTTATTAAACAGAAATTTGGCACATCTGTGGAATTCCAAAACTAAAGTTTCCTCCCACAAAACTCAACCTACACCCACCCCTTTTCTTTCACATCATAAATAACGTGAATCATTCATCCTTCAGCTACAATTCTTGTTGCACAATAGAGAATGACCTTGAAGGTTTTATATATCTATTTTGTCTACTGAAAGCTACTCAGACAACAGTAGCCCTCCTCCATCCTCTGCAGCTGTGTGGCAGCTTTTAATAAGGATTTCAAAGCTGACAGGCATCCCCTCTTGAAAAATTCGCCTCCTTAAAAAAACATATAAAAAACAAATACAGAGGTTAATGTTATATCTTAACCCCCTCTCCCCCCCTCCAAGAGGACCTTTCAGTTGGTTGGGAAATTCCTCATGAAATTGGTTAACCAATCTATCTGCATGTACATCCCAGCTTTTTACCCAAGTAGCATCTGATATAGGGTAACCCTTCCATAAGAACAAATATTGCAACTGTTCTCGGTATAATCTAGAATCGAGGATTTTTTTGATTTCATAATGTGTTTCACCCTGTACAATTAAAGGGTTTGGGGGAGTGATTGGTATTGGTCTTATCATTGATGTACTAGCTGGTTTTAAAAAACTACTATGGAACACTGGGTGAATTTTTCCCAACAGCCGGGGAAGAGTTAGTTGGACCATGACTGGATTGATTATTTTCGAAATCGGGAATGGACCTAAGAATTTAGGTCCCAACTTCTTACTAGGAAATTGCAATCTAAGATATTTGGTTGACAAATATACTTTGTCTCCTACTTTAAATGGTGGTTGGAGGGATCTATGTTTGTCTGCTTGCTTTTTGTAATCCTTTGCAGCTTCAGTCAAAGCTTTTTTCATATCCTCCCAACCCTTTTTTAATGAGTTCATCCATTCTATTACATGTTGAAGTTGAACCGCTTGAAGTATTGATCCCAGCAGACTTGTTTAGGTGATAGTTTCCGAGGTCTCTTTAGAGCTTCGAGGTTTTTGTGATCAGTCCACACCTCAAACGGCTCCTTCACCCCTTCTAGGAAATGCCTCCAAGTCAACAAAGCCCATCGTACTGCAAATGTTTCTTTCTCCAAGACCACCCATCTTCGCTCTCTGTCCGTCAGCTTTTTGGACATATAAGCGCAAGGTATCAGTCAGTTTGAGAGTCTTTTTGTAGCAGAACAGCCACTACTGACACATCACTAGCATCAGCTTGAACTATAAAAGGTCTGGTCGGGTCTGGGTGTTGAAGAATGGGTTCAGCTGCAAAAAGGCATTTTAAAGTTTCAAAAGCTTTCTGACAGTCCATTGTCCAAGCAAGGGGTTGGCTGGGCTTTGGTTTGAGGGGGGAAGGCCCCATTTTTAACAAATCTGTCAAAGGGAGAGCAACCTCGGCAAAAAAAGGAATGAATTGTCTATAAAAATTGGAACCCCCCCCAAAAAAATTTGAAGTTGCTTGCATGTTTTGGGGGGTTGCCAATCTAGCACAGCTTTCACTTTTTCTGGATCCATTTCAATTCCCTGGTTGGATATTTGGTAACCCAGGTAATCCAACGACTCCTTGTGGAGTTCACATTTTGATAGTTTTACATATAACTTGGTGGCTAAAAGTTTTTTCATCAGTTGTCTGACCAATTTAACATGTCTTCAATGGTTTCACTGAATATAAGGATGTCAATCAGGTAGACTAGGACCCCCTTGTACAAGTGCGGATGTAATACCTCGTTGATGAGTTGCATAAATACTGTGGGGGGTCCTTGGAGTCCGAAAGGCATGACTTGGAATTGGAAACTACCCAAAGGGCAGTTGAAGGCTGTTTTCCATTTGTCTCCTTTTATACGGACTCTGTGGTAAGTTTCTCTCAGATCTAGCTTGGTGAAGATCTTACCTTTTGCAAGGTCAAAATCATACTGGTCAGATCAGGAATTGCCTCTGCTCCTTGTACATAATACCACAAGCTTTTTGAATCTAGAAATCACAAATCTGCTAGCTTAAAGAATGTATGAAATATCTGGGATTCATTACTGCTCTGGAAGTGATATTTCCATGACATTAACTATTTTTTTCACAGGAAAATTATTTGTTTTGATTTAAAAAATAATCTTGGTAGGTTGGGATATTGAACGGTGGACACTAGAAGAACCAGAAGGAATTAGAGATTACACTTAAAGGTTAATACTTTAAATCAACTGTATTTAAAATATGATATGAAAGAAGAGCAAGTTTTCATACAAAAGAAGCCAGCCAATGTTCCTTTACTCTGTTTTTCAAAGAATTTACCTAACATAATACATTTTGATATACTAATTCTGAAATTCATTTGTACAGGTTTTTTTTTTTTTACATTTTTCCAATGTGTAGAGATCTTAGGAGCACTTGTTCACCATGCAGTAAAAAATAATAATATTTGTGTATGAAGGTTTTTGATGAAGCATGTTATTCCATCGGAAATCCTCTGGAAACATTAAAAGACAAATTATTGGGTTAGGCCAGGGGGACAATGCACAGACTGCTTGTGTTCTTTTCTGATTCATGTGATCTAAAAATAACATTTCAACAAACAATAAAAAGAATGGGATATTTGCATAGTATCAACATATTTTCTAATAATAACAACATCCAACCTTTTAGACATGACCTGAAGAATAATTATCATTTAGCTGAATTATTTATAGCAGGGGTGTCAAACTCAAGTGTGTCATGGGCTGCATCAGGATTTTGTTTGTCCTTGGGGGCTGGGGTGGGCATGGCCTGGTTGTCGCAGCTGACTGAGTAGGTGTGGCTGGCCCAGGGTGGCAGGGCGCAATACGTTGCCATCTCTGGGATTGCCCAGCAGCCAATTTCCCAGCCTATCATGGGCAGGATTGAGCCTGCAGGCCACAAGTTTGACACATCTGCTTTATAGGCATGTCAGGAGGTGAAATAGCAGAGAAAGTTTATGATGTCTGAATTTTACTATCTCTCCAAAAATATATGGAGTGACCATTCAAATATTTAACTGCAGTATGTTTTGTGTTTGAAGTTTTTGAAGACTTTGAAGTTTTCGTCTAAATCATCATAATCAGACTTATCAAAATGTCAAACATAAGGTCCAATAAACAGCAGAAATGCAACATATACTGTATGTATTCTTTTGTTTTTGAGTTAATTTGATTGTATCTGCTTGCAATGCTCAGTCCTGATTCTAAAAAGGATGATGGCTTCATTCCATTCATGAATTAAAACCTGAATAATCTTGTCATAGAAGAACAAAGCTATTTTTTAATCAAGTATCCTGGAAAAAATAAATCCATAAACATGAATTTCATGAAATTCATAAACATATATAGTTCACAAGCTCTCAGTGGCCTAGATAGATCAAAAACATTTCCTTTTAAAAGGGAGGGCTGAATGTGATGACTGTGTAATGAATCTTCAACTCACATCAGTAAATCAGATCTTCAGCTATAAAACTCCTTCACTCACTCCAGAGGTCCAGGTCCTGACTCTTTCCAATTCTGCTTAATGAATCAGAAGAAAACAGGGCCATCTATAATTGGAAAAATAATAATAAACCCATGACCAATTTTATTTTTGCTGTTCATTAGAATGGAATGAAATTGCAAATTGTTAAAAATTATTGCAATGCTTTAACACCTTCCATCCTTTCCATTATGTTAACAAACATCCTCACTCACTTTTTAGTTGAATACAAGGAAGGCCTTGTCTTAATGAGGGAATAGATAAATTGACTATCAGGATTTAAAGTTGAGGAAAAGTATAAGGGATTAATGTAAACATAAAGCATATTCTTTAAGGCAGCAAGGTAGACAAGAAAATCAGAATGCTACTTAAATCTTCTTAGAATGGGAGCTGAGGAAAATAAAGTGATCATGCACCTTCACAGGACTCTGTGACTGTTGATTCCTACGGCCCATTTTGTGCCGGTTGGCCCTGATCTTCGATTCAGTACATTTGGAAAGTTTGACATTGTCAAGGTCAAAGGCAACTTAGCCCAATTCCTTCTTTAAATGCATAAACTGTGTATGTGATTGTCCAGAAATGTTGCAAAGCCTCATTTAGAAAATCATAGAAAGTACTACGTGATCGTAGCACTTTCTTTCCTTCACAAAGCAACATCTTGCCTTCCAGACCTTATTTGTCTGAGAAGACAGTGATCCCATGCACAATGTTCCCATTGTTTTCAGACTAATGCACTCCATACACTTTTACTTCGTTCAACCATCATTACCTCTTATCAGCTGCTTGAGGAGAAGCTTTCCTCATAATTATTCATTGAGTCATAACTTATACTAGAGAATCGGATGAAAAACTGCTCTAATTCTGAAGACAATTTCACATGGGACCAACTGAATGTTTTGAGATATATGAGCTGTGGAATGGGTGGGAACAATTACTCTTCTCTTAACTACTCCTGTTCAGAAGACTGTGTGCTTATATGCTCAATTTAGCTTTTATGCTGAACCAGTTTGGATGGGCTATTAGACCAGCATTTCACCGAGGAGAAGATAAACATTTTGGATGCTGCCTGCAATTATCAGCTACAGCCAACATGACTAGGATATGCTTTCTTAGAAGGTTTTCAAGCCACAATCTTCTTACACTAATCCTTGAAAAAAAACATTCTGAAGGAAATATATCACTAAATTTGCTACACTTAACTTCAGAATGCAGAAAATACAGGGAAGACCCTAAACCAATAAGAGTTTAACATGATCAATAGAAGATTGTAAGAAAGCTGTAAGTATTTTGCTTCAAATACTGCAAATCCTCAACAAAAACAGAGTCTCCAGTCTAATCCAGTCTAGGCTATAAGGAAATAAAATAACTTGCACACTCTCTCATGTTTCCCCTATATGTCCTGCTTGCCGCAAATCTGAGCAATATGTTCAAGAAGCAATTTGGAAAGGCACCAAGCCTTAATTTCTGCATGAAATTTATGAGGACCTTGTTATCACTGAGGGACAACCAAACCAAGGGTTTCAGGTAGAGCTGAAAATTATTCCACACAATCCAATTAAAGTCTTGGTCACTGCTTCAAATGGGGGGGGGGGAGCGTACTCAAGGATTTGGATCAGATAATACCCATGTGACCATTCCCTTCTATATGCTCCATCACTCCTCAGGATTCACTGCCTGAAGCTGCTGAAAAGAGAAAAGAGATGTCTAGAGCACTGTTGGTGCTTAATAAAGACTGGACCAACTAAACATTGGTTAGAACCACTATTAAGCCTACCTTGTGGCAAAGGGTGGCAAAGTGCCAGTATTTCTACACATTCATTGCATCTGCTAATAGTTGTCCCATGGCCTTGTTTCAGGTGACACATGCTCTCTTGAGTGAAGGGGGCTCTGAGAGCCTCCTGCAGGGGTGTGTAAAAGAATATTTTCAGCCTTTGTCAAATTGACTTTTAATCCTAAATCGCACTGTACTGGATTATTTTCATTCATTATCTAACTTCTCTTTTGGGGAAAGTGACTGACAAAATGGTTGCAAAGGTCCTTAGATGAAATAGATTATCTGGATCTCCTTCAGGGGGACTTTGGTACGTGATGGCGTTGGTCACACATGAATGATCTCTGTTTTTAAAAAGTTTTTTTTAATTACAAACAAAACAACAAATAAAACCTTTCAATTGTACAATATGTCTGTTTGGTACATATATCACATGCACAGAGTCTATATTCCTTTCCTCTTAACTTTACATTCATATTATATTCTGATCAACATTCCATATCATATTATATTATTATTATAATATCATTAAAATGTTAATTTCAACTCCAAGCTATTTTTAAAAGCAAATCTCAACTCTTAGTAAATTATATTCAAATTGTAACTTATTCAAAAATAATCATCTATAGACTATCATTACCATTACATTATACTTTACTTTCTTACTCTTCTATCTAACTATTGATAAAATAAATCCCAAATCTTATAATACTCCTTTTCTTCTCGTTCTCTAATTGCTAATATTAATCTACTCATTTCTGCACATTCCATTATTTTCTTAATTACCTCCTCCTCTGTCAGAATTTTCTCATTTTTCCAATTTTGTGCCAATACAATTCTACCTGCAGTTAAAACATTAATAATCAAGTATGTTATTTCTTTACTATAACCTTCAGGTAAAATCCCCAATAAAAATATCTCAGTTTTTAAATCTATGTGCTGTTTTATCATTTTTTCCAACCATGTGTGTATTTTAGTCCAATGTCTTTTAGCTTCTGCACATTTCCACCAGTGATGGGATTCAATTTTTTTTTAACTACCGGTTCTGTGGGCATGGCTTGGTGGGAGTGGCAGGGAAAGGATACTGTAAAATCTCCAGTCAGAGGTGGTATTTGCCAGTTCTCTGAACTACTCAAAATTTCTGCTACCGGTTCTCCAGAACTGGTAAGAACCTGCTGAATACCATCTCTGATGTCCACTACATATGGTAATATGATCCAGGTATCTGATGACATTGCCAACATTTCGCCAATTTGTCCTTGAATATCTTTGCTATTCTTGCCGGGGGTAAATGCCACCTGTAAACATCTTATACAAGTTCTCTTTATAAGCTGTTGACATTGTTAATTTATAGTTTCTAGTCCACAATTTCTGCCATTTATCCAAATCTATCCCATATCCAAAAATTTTCCCCCAAGCAATCATTGTTTCTTTAACTTGTTCTTCTCGTAATTTCACTCTTAATAAGTAACCGTATTTTTTATTTAAAAATAAACTTTATTAAAGATTAAAAACAAAAAGTATGTACAATACATAGTATACGACATTTTATTGCAAACAAAATCAATATGAAAAACTTAACAAATAAGCATAATATATATATATACATACTGTATATATTTCTACTCAATTAGATGGTGTGTTCTTTTCTCAAAAACAATTTTACTAATATTCATTTCCTGTTTCTGATAAATACTCTTAATCTAACCACTTTATTTTTCCATACTTATCTTTTTATTCCCTGGTTTTTATCCTTAATCCAATTGTGCCATTTTTCCCAAACTGTACTATATTTTGAGTCTACCTCAACCTTTAGTTTTTGGGTAAGTACGTCCATTTCAGAGCAATCAAGAACCTTCTGAATTATCAAATTGTTTGTTGGCATTTGTTCATCCTTTCAGCATTGTGCCAATGCAATTCTTGCTGCCGTAGTTATATAGAGAATTAAATATTTCATTTCTTTTGCATGATCACCTTTTATCATTCCCAATAAAAATATTTCAGCCTTAAACTTTAGTTGAATATTTGTAATTTCTTTTATCCAAATTCTATTTTTGTTCCAGTATTTTTTACTTTTTGGGCAAAGCCACCAAGCGTGGAAGAAGGGCCCCCTGTTTGCTTACATTTCCAGCAAAGCGAACTTAGATTTGGGTACATATTAGCCAACCTTGAGGGTGCCAGGTACCACCGGTAACACATTTTGCATTGATTTTCTTTATAGACTGCTGATTTTGTTATTTTATAATTTTGCTTCCAGATTTTTTTCCAATCTTCCAGGTTAATGTTGTGCCCTACATTCCTTGCCCATGCAATCATTGGGCCCTTAACTATCTCTTCCGCCATTTCAAATTCTAATAGGTAATTATTAATTAATTACCTATTATTATAATTATAATAATAAGTCATTATTAATCCCTCTAATATTTTATCTAACTGGTTCGGCTTTACCTCAATTCCAAATTCTTCTACATCTTTTTTGTACCTTGTTTTGAGTTGCAAATGTGGCCACCACTCTATTTTCATGCCTTGCTCTCTAAGTTCTTGGTTTGTCTTTAGTGTTCCTTGGAAGTTTAAAACATCATAGTATCTTCCAGTTTCTAAAGCATTGGGGTGGATTAAAGCCTCCATGATGGATACCCACCCTGGAATTTTTATATAATGTCTATGTTTAATCTCTTTCCAAATCTTCATTAGTGAATTTTGAATTACATGTCTATTAAAGTAGGAATAGGTCTCTATTTCCAGGGTTCCACATGAAGGCATGCCACCCACCTGCTAGTCATGCCCTTCTAGAGTTAGGATTCTTTTGTTTCTCAGATTTGCCCATTCTTTAATCCATGTTAATGCTGCCGCTTTATAGTATAGTTCCCAGGCAGGGAGTCCAAATCCACCTCTGCCTCTGTTATCTTGTAGTGCGCTTAGTTTTATTCTCGCCCTTTTTCTTCAACAAATGAATTTCGTGATAATTTTATTTAGTTCATTAAAAAAAATTATCCAGTTTTACTGGGATAGTTTGAAAAAGAAATAGTAGTCTTGGCAAGATGTTCATTTTGATGGTCGCAAACATTGATAATTGTATTTTCCCCCATTTTTCTAAATCCCTTTTTATTTCTTGTACCAATTTTACATAATTGTCTTCTTTTATTGTTGAACATCTTGCTGTGAGCCAAATTCCCAAATATTTAATTTTTTAAACAATTTGTACCCCCATTACTTCTACTAATTTCTTTTTTTGATTATTAAGTTTTTTGTTATCATTTTGGTTTTGTCTTTATTAATTGCTAAACCTGCCACTTCTCCATATCTCTCTATCTCTTTAATTAACTTTGGTCCTGTTTTTATTGGTTCTTGTACATACAAGGTCGTCTGCAAAAGCTTGGACCTTGTATTTTTCTTATTTAATTCTTACTCCTTTTATTTCCAAGTTCAGTCTAATTCTTCTTAACAAGATTTCTAGTGTCATGATAAAGAACAGAGGTGAAAGTGGACATCCCTGCCTGACTCCTTTTCCTATCTCAAATGTATTTGTAATTTCTCCGTTGACTATTATACGTGCTTTTTGATTTGTGTAAATTGACCCTAGCATTTTTTCAAATTTGTCCCCAAATTTCATCTCCTTTACTTGGTGCATCATGAATTACAAATTTACTTTATCGAAAGCTTTTTGAGCATCCAGAAAAATTAATGCGATCTGTTTTTCTGGATGTGCCTCATAGTACTCCAAGATGTCTAGTACTGTCCTTGTATTGTTTTTTATTTGCCTTGTTGGTAGGAAACCATTTTGATATGGATGTATGTTTCTGTTCAATATTTGTTTCAATCTATTGGCCATTATGTTCATAAATATTTTATAGTCAGCATCCAATAAAGAAATTGGTCTATAATTTTTTATGTTAGTGGTATCTGCACCCTCTTTTGATATTAATGTAATGTACGCTTCTCTCCAAAACATTGGAGCTTTGCCCCTGTAAGTACTTCATTGTAAATTTCTCAAAGAATTGGGTCAAATATTACACCTAATGTTTTATATATTTCTACTGGTAGTCCGTCTGTACCAGGGGTTTTATTGTTTTTTTGCTTGCTAATTGCCTCTTTTAGTTCCTCCTTAGTGATCTCTTCATTTAGTCTTTCCCTTTCTTCTTCTGTAAGAACTGGAATATTTTCTTCCTCTAAGTATTGTTTAATTTTCTCATCACTTGTTTCTTCTTGCTTATAGAGTTCACTAAAATATTCCAGTGCAATTTCTTTTTTCTTTTCTATGTTATTTTGTAACTTTCCCTCCTTATCATGTAGCTGCTGAATCCATCTTTTTTTTCCCTTCCTTAATCTTCCTTAATCCTTAAATGCAAGCCACCTTCCCAGCTTATTTGCATTTTCAAAATAATTTTACTTTACCAATTTCAAGGGTCTCAAATTTCTTTCTTGTTCCAATATGTTCAATCTATGTTTAGCTAGACTACATTGATTTATAATTTGTTCATCCCCCAGTGCTAATAGTGCTTGTATTTTCAATTTTCTAATCTCGTTCTCTAATTCATTACTTTCTTTTTCTTTTTTCTTTCTGGCATTATATGCAATTGTTAATCCTCTCAGATAGGCCTTCGCTGTGTCCCACAGGTTCTATAAGGAAGTGTGTTCTTTTATATTCACTTCAAAAAGCATTTCTAATTCTTCTTTTTTTAATTTTCTAGGTATTCTTTATCTCTCAGAATCTGTGGGTTCAACATTCATCTCCCTCTTTGTTTTTGTTGGCCTTTCCATGTTACTATTAATGGGCCATGATCTATCCACACCTTTGGTGCTATTTCTACTTGTGCTATATCATTCACTAGAGTTTTGCTTATCTAAGCCATATCAATTCATGATCATGATTTATGGGGAATGGAGTAAAAGGTGAACTGCTTTTCTTTTGGATTATGTATTCTCCAAATATCTGTTCAATTTTGTTCTTCTGCCATATTGAAAAAAGGTTTTTGGAAGGGTGTTCTTTTTTTTTTTTAACTGGTATTTTGGTAATTCTTTTTTTGTATCCACAACTGCATTAAAGTCCCCTATTATACAAGTATCTTCTTTACTTAATTTTAGAATTTTCTCATGGATTTTTTAATAATACATTTCTTGTTGGTTGTTGGGTGCGTATATTACAACTATTAGTAGTTTCCTCTATTCCCCTATAATTTCTAACATTAATGTTCTACCTACTGAATCTACATAAAGTATTTCTGCTCTTATTCCTTCTCTAACATAAATTGCTACCCTCTTTTTTTTCTTCTGCTAGTGCTGCATAGAGTTTTCCTAATTTTTTATGTTGTAAATATTTTTTATCCTGAGCTCTAATGTGTACCTCCTGGAAGTATACTATATCCATACTATATCCATCCATAAAAGAGGAGCTGGAGTTGTACTGTATGTAAAGGACTATTGTTACAGAAATTCATGAAACCAAAGAGGAAAATCTCCTAGAATGCATACGAGTCAATATAAAAGAAAAAAAAAGTCCATATAAAAGAAAAAAGAATGACATGGCCATAAGTGCATATTATAGGCCACCCAATCAAGCAGAAAAATTGATGTTCTTTTTGCCAACCAACTAACAAACATATGCAGGAAACATACAACAATAGTAATGGGAGATTTCAATTATCCTGATATCAATTGGAAAACTAATTCTGCACCAAGTGAAAAATCAAATAAGTTCCTAACTAACCTAGCTGACAACTTTGTTGTCCAAAAGGTAGAGGGTGAAACTAGAGGGACAGCCATACTAGACTTAATTCTTACTAATAGAGAAGAAGAAGGAGTTGAAACTGCAGGAACCTTGGGTGAGAGTGACCATGTCATACTAGAATACAAAATAACACAAACACAAGCAATAAAACATAATGATACCAGAGTCTTGGATTTTAAAAGAGCTGATTTTAATAAACTCAGAGAGAACTTGGGAAAGATTCCATGGATGAAAATCCTAAAGGGGAAAACAACTCAAGAATCTTGGGAAATTCTGAAAAGTACGATCATAGAAGCCCAGACCAGCACAATACCACTGAGGAAAAAAAAACAAGAAATCCAAGAAGAAACCAGCATGGCTGCACAAAGATCTCTCTGGCAAATGGAAAGAAAAAAAGGACAAGTAAAAAAAATGGAAAGAAGGACATACAAATAAGGCAGAATATCGGCAAATAGCCAGAATCTGCAAAGACAAAGTCAGGATAGCAAAGGCTCAGAACAAACAATGACTTGCAACAAAAGTCAAAGATAATAAAAAAAGTTTCTTCCAACATATAAATAACAAGAAAAAAAATCAAGGAAACAGTCGGTCCACTAAAGAGAGAAGATGGCAAGGAAGTAACAGGCAACAGAGAGAAAGCAGAACTGCTTAACTCATTCTTTGCTTCGGTCTTCACACAAAAACAAACTATAGCTCAACCCACCAAAAACATAACTAAAAGACAGACCAGAAATAAAAGTTAAAATAAGCAAAACAATAGTAAGAGAATGATCTTGATGAACACAAATCACCGGGGCTGATGGATTACATCCCAGAGTTTAAAAGGAGCTGGCAGAGGTCATCTCAGAACCACTGCACCATATATTTCAAAAATCCTGGAGCACCGGGGAACTACCAGTGGATTTGAAAAGAGCTGATGTGGTTCCTGTCGTCAAAAAAGGGGGAAAAAACAGACCCAGGAAACTATAGACCAATCAGCCTAACATCAATACCCGGGAAGATACTGGAAAAGATAATTAAAAAAACAGAACTGCCAACATCTAGAAACAAGTAAAGTAATAACTAGCAGTCAGCATGGGTTTATTAAGAACAGATCATGCCAAACCAATCTTATTTCATTCTTCAACATAGTGACTAAGTTAGTAGACCAGCAAAATACTGTGGACATAATATATTTAGATTTCAACAAGGCATTTGACAAAGTAGTCCACAACCTACTTCTTAGTAAGCTAGAAAAAAGTGGAATAGATAGCACCACCACTAGATGGATTCGCAACTGGCTGACAAACCGTACTCAACGAGTAGTCCTTAATGGGTCTAAGTCTACATGGAGGGAAGTAAGCAGTGGGTGCCACAAGGTTCCGTCTTAGGCCCAGTACTCTTCAATATCTTCATTAACAACTTAGAAGAGGGAATAGAAGGGGAACTTACCAAATTTGCAGATGATACTAAGCTGGCAGGAATAGCTAACACCCAAGAAGATAAGCTCAAGATCCAGATGGATCTTGACAGACTAGAATACTGAGCCATATATAACAAAATGAAATTCAATGTAGAGAAAAGTAAAGTCCTACACTAAGGCAAGAAAAACCAAAAGTATACATATAGAGTGTAACTGTGAGAGGGATCTTAGAGTCTTAGTGGACAACCAGCTAAATATGAGCCAGCAGTGTGCAGCAGCAGCCAAAAAGGCTAATGCAATCCTAAATTGTATTAACAGAGGGATACAATCAAGATCAAGGGAGGTACTAATACCACTCTATAAAGCAGTGGTTCTCAACCTTCCTAATGCCATGACCCTTTAATACAGTTCCTCGTGTTGTGGTGACCCCAACCATAAAATTATTTTCATTGCTACTTCATAACTGTAATTTTGCTACTGTTATGGATCATAGTGTAAATTTCTGAAATGCAAGATATATTTCCATTGTTACAAATTGAACATAATTAAAGCTGATTTACCATTCTCTGTGTTATTTTTTTACAGACCTGTTACTATTACAAGGGGGCAGTATTCACATCAACCACAGCTGAATATAAAAAGACCGATCAGCATCCAGATTAAGTTCCCATGGTACAGATATTTTTTTTTTCAGTAGTTGATGATTTTCCAGTACATAAGTTTACATTTACCCAGTAATTATAATTCATGAAGTGTCGTTTTACCTCCAATACTGCTGCTTTCAACATAGCAGATGATTTCTACACAGTAGCTGTTCTCTACACGTGTGACTGGTCCGCATAAGTACATTATGATGCCAACCCTGTCATATACACCTGTATTTGTATGGGGTGTATGTGATGGGGTTGGCACGATGATGTCATCATGACGGGTACTCGTATGTGGGAGTATCTGCATGTGGGCAGACCTGCCTGAGATGGATAGAGGACCGGTGTCTTGATTCCTAAGACCATCAAAAATATGTGTTTTCCGATGGTCTTAGGCAACCCCTGTGAAAGGATCATTCAACCCCCAAAGGGGTCGCATCCCACAGGTTGAGAACCACTGCTATAAAGCCTTAGCAACCATACCTAGAGTACTGCATCCAGTTTTGTTCACCACATTATAAAAAAGATGTTGAGACTCTTGAAAAAGTACAGAGAAGAGCAACCAGGATAATTAGGAACTGGAGACTAAAACATTTGGCGAATGGTTTCAGGAACTGGGTTTGGCTAGTCTAGTAAGGAGAAGGACCAGGGGAGACATGATAGCAGTCTTCCAATATTTGAGGGGCTGCCACAGGGAGGAAGGGGTCAAGCTATTTTCTAAAGCACCTGTAGGCCAATCAAGGAATAATGGATGGAAACTGAACAAGGAGAGATTTAACCTGGAAATAAGGAGAAACATTCTGACAGTGAGAACAATCAACCAATGGAACAGCTTGCCCTCAGAAGTTGTGGGAGCGTCATCACTTGAGATTTTCAAGAAGAAATTGGACTGCCATTTGTCAGAAATGGTGTAGGGTCTCCTGCTTGGGCAGGGGGTTGGACTAGATGACCTACAAGGTCCCTTCCAACTCTGATTATCTGTTATCTGTTTTGTTTTGCCAATTTATTTAGGGTTTGATTCCATTTAGATGGAGAATTAAGTCCATTTATATCTACTGATGGTATTTTCAAGTTATTTTCCATTTTCTTTCTTTGTTGGTACTGCCTAGTTCCTGGTGTTCTTTGCCTCTGTTTGTGCCCTTGTTCTTACTCTATTCTCTTCTTGTGGTCTTTCCTCCTCTTCTTGCTCTTTTTCTTTCCTTTCTAATTGTTGGTCCTCTTGACTGGTTGATTCCAGTTCTTCTCTCCTGCTACCCAATTCTTCTGTGCCTACCAGTTGGGTGTGGAAGTCTTGCACTTTATCCAAGGTATCTATCTTGATCTTCTTCCCTTGCCACAACACCAACATTCCCTCAGGTGTTATCCATCTGAATAGTATGTTGTTTTTATTAAGTCAGGTGGCCAAGAAACAATATTCTTTCCATTGTTCATGTACTCTTTTCGGGATTTGCTTTAGTGTAATGATTTCTTTTCCTTTATAGGACATAGGCTCATCTCTGGTAATTTTGTAGATTATATCCCTCACTTTTTTTCGCACAAACCGGATGTGGACTTCCTTTGGCAATCTGAATCTTCTGGCATAGTTCATGTAAACCTGGTAGACTTTGTCCAACTCATTGATTATCTTACTCTTATCTCTTTGGAGAGCCTCTGCAATTATTTCAGCCATTATTGCTGTTAAGTCTTCCTCCTTCATCTCTTCATCTACATTCTGAAATCGCAGGTAGAACAAGGCTTTCTCCATTTCCAGCTGGATCAATGAGTCTTCCACTTCTTTATTCCATTCTTTCATTTTCTGTTCTACCAACTCTAGTTTCTGTTCCCCTATTTTCTATCTCTGTTTTTATTCTACCTTGCAATCTACAACTCTATATCTCTTATTATGTCTCAATTAATTCACTAAATTCCAAAGATTACTTACTTAAACTATGCAATTTTACGAATCAATCCCACTAATCAAAGCAACACTGGTAATAATGGTTTAGCTGTTCTATTACTTCTAATTATTCTTATATAGTTCTATTATATTTATAACTTAATACTTTAAATAGTTAGATATATAGTTAAATATTTAAACAGTTAGTTGATTGGCAGTTTACATATACAATCAGTTTCCTATTTCTAACAGTCAATATGCTTCTATAGAGTAACAGTTCAGTATCCCAATACACCTTTGATGACAATTATACTTTGCTAAGAAAAACAGAGTCCTAAATATGTCAATTTTTACAATCCTTTAATGTTCACTATATTATTTTCTTTAAATTATTTTGCAGAACTGATCTCTTTTTCTCCAATTATATATTCTTCTTTAAAGTCTATTCAATATTTATCTATATAAATGTAAATGTTTATGAGTTATTAACATTAAGTATAAAGCACCACCAAGAGAGGGAGAAGAAAAAAGAAAAAGAAACTTAGCCACAATATTTTTAAATGTAATAATCACAATTGACAGTTGATTTTAAACAAAATTACTTTAGAGGTTCCAATCCAGTTGCTTATATCTTACTGTAGTGCTGAAGGCTGTAGACTTAAAGAGTTAATTTTTACTTTCCACTTTCAAAATGTCCGGCTCTTTCAATTGTGCACTGTCACAGTCACTCTTCTTTCCTTAGTCTTTATCTCTGCTTCTTTGTTTTATCTACTCAACAATGTTATTCCTTTAAAAACTCGGGCAATTTCAACCACACTTCCAATCTGATCACTTTCACCTCCTCCTAAGGAAAATGATTAGTCTATTACTTTCTCCTCTTCTTTGTTCTTTCTTCACTATTGCTGGTACCCCTTTTTGTCCTCTCCCTTTCCACTCTCCTCGCTATTTCACTGTCCGTGTGCCACTTTGAGCTTTTGCTTTCGCTCTCTGGGCTCTCTGTTTCTTAGCACATTCACAAAACCGAACTCCATCACTCTCACTGCTTCTGAAACACCGTTCTCCCTCTTTGCTTCCCTTTCTTTCTTGTGGGATGTCAGATCTCTGGGGAGGCCATTAGAATCTGACTCTTCAACTCCGGCTCTGACTCTTCAACTCCACTCGCACTGCTAGGGATCGCACCTTCCCACTACAGCTTCAAAGGTTCCCCTCTTCCTCAACGATCCCCCCAGGGCCGATTTTTGCCTCAGACAGCCACCGGATTGCTGAATTTCAGCAACAAGAGGCAGCGCTGTCACTCTGTGGCACTTTGGTCCCACATCACCACCGGAAGTGCCACCATAAATTTTTTTAATCATCTTCTCTTCTGTACCTGTTAGGATTTTAATTAGTTCAGTCAATTCTTTATAAAACCCATCTGTCTTACTATTTTTGTCATATCTAGAATGTATTTGCATATATGAATACCAATTCATATTTATCCCTTCTTCTTCTAGTTCATGCTTTGTTTTGAGTTCACTCTTTTCATTTAAGATTTCACTATATCTAACAATATGTTCCATTTTAAAAACATTTGGATATGCAAATGCCTCTATTGTTGATAACCGGACAGGTATTTTCAAATAATGTTGTTCCCTTATTTTCTCCCATGTTGATAATAAAGCATCCCAAATATAATATCTCCGGAGGTATCCATATACTTTATTTCCTTATACCATAAAAATGCATGCCAGCCCAATTGCAGATCATGACCTTTCAATATTAACAGTCTAGTATTTCTCAAAACAATCCATTCTTTCATCCACATCAATATTACTGCCTGGTAATATACAGTAATTCCCAATTGCATAATTCAAAACCTCCTCTCATTCTAGTGTCCTGTAACAGTTTTAGTTTAATTCTTGTCTTCTTTCCCTGCCATATATATTTCAACATCATTTTATTTAAATCCTCAAAGTATTCTTTCCCTAATTTTATTGAAATCTTCTGAAACAAGTGTAATATCCTTGGTAGTGTATTCATTTTAATTGTGGATATTCTCCCTGTTAAGGATAGTTGTAAATTCTTCCATTTTTCCAAGTCTGTTGCAATCTGTTGTTTTAGTCTATAATAGTTGTCTTCCTTAAATGTTCCACATCTCACTCTCAATTGTATTCCCAGGTATTTCACCACTTTTGTGATCTGGATATTTAGTCTACCCATCAATACTTTGTTTTTCCATTATGTTCTTCACTAAAATCTTAGTTTTTTCTTTATTTATTTTCAATCCTGCAACCTCCATATTCTTCTGTCTTTTCTATCAATTTAGAAGCTGTTTCCAATGGTTCTTCTAATATAAAGACCAGATCATCTGCAAATGCCTGTAATTTATATTCCTCCTTTTTTATTTTCATTCCCTTTATTTCTTTATTATTACTAATGTTTTTATTTAATACATCCAGAGTCAGTACAAATAACAATGGCGACAAAGGACATCCTTGCCTGGTTCCTTTTTTGATATTGATATTTTCTGTCAAATCTCCATTTAGATTACTTTTGCTGATAGTTTATAATACATTGCCTCAATTGTTTTAATAAATCTTTCTCCAAAGCCCATCTCTTCCATTTGCAGCAACATAAATTGCCAATTTACATTATCAAAATCTTTCTGTGCATCTAAGAACACCAAGGCCATTTGCTTCTCTCGATGTGCTTCATAGTATTCCAATGTATTCAATTTTGTCTTTTCTTTGCCTCTTCGGGAAGGATCCATTTTGATCTGTATGTATAAAATAGTTAAATACCTTTTAAGTCTTTCTGCCATTATTGAGGCAAATATTTTGTAATCTGCATTCAACAGGGATATCAGTTTATAGTTTTTAATCTGTTGTAAATCAGTATCTTCTTTTGGTATTCTTTCCATGAGTTAGGTACTTTAGTTTTTGTCAAGACTTCATTCATTACTTCGAGCATTGTCGTGCTGAAAGATTCCTGCAATGTTTTGTAAAGTTCTGCTGGTAGCCCATCTGGGCCCGGTGCTTTCCCAGTATTTCATTTCTGTCAGTTCCATCATTGTTATTTCCCCTTCTAACATTATCTTAATTTCATCAGGAATTTTGGGTAGTTCTGCTTTTTGCAAATATTGTTTAACTTTTCCTTCTTCAACATTCTCTTGATCATATAACTTCTCATAATACTTATGTACTATTTCTTTTTTTCTTCATTCCCATAGCAAACCATTCCATGTTCATTTGTTAATTGTGCTATCCTTTTCAATTCTCTCTCCTTTTTCAATTTATATGCTAACTATCTACCTGGTTTATTTGCATTTTCAAAAAAAATCTGTTTGGCTGTCCTAATTTTCTTCAAATCTTCTTTTTCCATCAGCCCCATTTTATGCTTAACTATTTCCATTTGACTTTTAAGATTTTTTTGTGGTTATCTTTGTAGTTCTTTCTCCAGTTTCTTGTAATCCTCTTCTAAGATCTGTGCTTGTCTTTTTTGATATTCCTTTTCTTGTATTCTTTAAAGAAGAAAGCCAGTTCTTTTTCCATATTTTTTATAAATTGTTTTTCCTTCAAAATTGAGTTGTTCAGAGTCCATCTTGAATTGAATGATCTCTGTTGTGGGTGAGATGGGGGCATTTATGATCATGCAAGATGATGTCCCAATGTATAGTTAGATCTGAATACAGAATGAATTATTTTGTTTATTTGCTATATTGTCTTTCATATTAGTGTCACAGTTTTCAATTTCAATTTTTAAATACCTTATGTGTGTATTACCCTTCATTTTTAAAAAGGAGCAACTCTTTGAGGCTGGTTGGGCTGAATGAGTCCAACATATACCACACAGGCTCTCAAAGTTATTTCCAGAGAGAAATAAAATTTAAATTATCATGCTTTCTTAGAAACCAAAATGCTTTTGTTCAGATGATTTTGAATTTCCTACCCAAAAATGTTCATGAGCATTTCCATTGTAATTTTCGGTGATGTTCATTGATATTCATTCACTCACAAATATTAATGTGTGAAATGATTTAACATAAGATTGTAATGGTGAAGTGAAATCTCAAATATGGATAAAAGATACCTAGGACTTTTAATACTGGGATTTTGTTTAATCAAAAGAAACCTAGATCAGATCTTTCACTAGACAGGAGTGTTGCATTTATTTATTTATTTAATCAAATTTCAAAGCCTCCCTTCTCACAGAGAGAGTTGTGTGGAACTTTTGTTCATTTAAGTGATAATTATAAGAAATATACAATAATAATTGCAACTTCTATCTCCATTACAAGGGAACTGCCTCTGTTCCAGATCTTACTGTTCAAGATTTATGGGTACTTATATTGTACTTTCCAGATTATTACCCTCTGTAGTGTTTCAGATCCTTCCAAAACCATGACCTCCTCATAAGTTATATTTAGCTGCTTGGTACTTTAAAAAAAAGCCAAAATTTATTAGAAACAAAAGAGAGATGGGCTGCTGAAGCCACCAGCACAAGGTGAGATGTGTGAGTGGCCTTGCTGTGGGGCCCTGAAGTAAGCCCTGCTTAGCCTTTGGGACAGTTCCACTCCCCCACCTAGTGGTGAGCAAGCAGAAGTGTGCCTCCTGTCCATGGAAGAAAAATAAGACACTTCCTGAAAATAAGCCCTAGTGCCTACTTTGTGGCCCAAAAGAAAATAAGACCCAATCTTATTTTTGAGGAAACACGGTACTTTTCCTCACCTTGGTGATTTTTTTCTGATCAGGGTAAGTCAATTCTGGTGAAATCTTTATACTAACGCTCAGGATGAAGCATCAGGCAATTCAGAAAAAACATTTATTTAATCTATATAGACCTACCAAACTGAACAAGCAGTCAGGAATGTTATTTTGCATACTTGATTCAGTATTCTAGGATTGCTTTCATAAACTGCTTTGATCTAATACCTTCTCGGAAATTTTCTGTAAACTTTTCAAGAGTGGGAAGCAATACCCAAATCATTTAAACCAGAAAGTAAATAAATAGATAAATAAATAAATCTTCACTTTTTTTCCTATATAAAACTTGAATAAGAACGTTAGATTATTTAGATGGAATTTCAGGAATTTGGATATTAATTTACTTATCTTATTTAATTATCTTCATTTTTTCCTAAGGGACTCTTTTTTGTAAGTGTTCTTCCTGAAAACATAACTTTGATATGTAAAGGTAGACCTCAACTTAAAACAGTTCTTTCAATGACCTTTCAAAGTTACAATGGCACTGAAAAAATTGACTTATGATCATTTTTCACACATGACTGATGCAGAATCCTCAAGATTTTGTGATCACAGTTCAGATGCTCGGCAACTGACTCATATTTATGATGGTTGCAGTGTCCTGGAGTCACATGATCTTCTTTTGCAACCTTCTGGCAAGCAAAGACAATGGGGAAGCCAGGTTTACGAAACTTAATGACTGCAGTGTTTCACTTAACACCTGTGGCAACAAAGAACTTAAAATTAATTTAATAACTGTCTCACTTAGCAACAGAAATTTTGGGCTCACTTGTGGTCATAACTTGAGGACTACATGTATACTTCTTCTAGGAATACAGATCTACAAATTCTGAAAAGGGTTGTTTTAGTGTATGATCAGTTTCTCTTTCTCTTCCATCTCCAAGGGAAAGCACGCATTATAATGCATCCAAAAACATATACTGAAAATAAAGGAATTTGCCAAAAGACATGAATTCTGAAATTCGCAAGAACATAGGAATCTGTAAGGGCACCCAGTTTTGCTGCCTAGATTAAGATGCTGAAACTGAAATATTCCTAATATTTATTTCATTTTGTCTCATAATTCGGATAAGGCAAATCATTCCACCTTGTGTCCATGCCAGTTCTCCTTATAAACTTATACTTCTTCAGTACCAAATTCATCATGCCAATGGCTAAAATAAGCATCACTTTCTTGGAGCAGCCTCCACAAAGTCCTTGTAAGAGAAGCAAGCCTTTAAATGTCCATTAGATGAGCACTGCCTTCCATGCAGATTTAAACCCTGTCACATCAGACATCAAACTTGCAAAGCCTCTTTAGTTTAGATAACTTCACTGAATGAGTAGATGCCTCTTTTGCTGGGATGTCAGAAGTGTGGGTTTTTGGCAAGGCTTAAGGAAACTTTAATACCTCTTTTCTAGTGGCAATCTGTATTCAATTTCTAAAAATTAAAATACAGAGATTCCTACTAATGCCATTCCTACATAGAGGAAAATATTCTATTCTTTGCAACTTTCATGTATGTATGTGTGTATGTGTGTGTGTGTGTGTGTATACACACACACACATTTTAATACATTTTAAAGCTGAAAATTTCAGCACAAAGTCCACCATGAAGAATAACTAAATCAGATTTGTTTTCTTTCAGAGGAAAGCAAATGAAATGGTTTCCTTAAAAATGCAGAGCATTTGGAGACTTCAATCATCTTTCTTCATGTTTTTACTGAATGAAACTTCTTTTGCAGAATTGGAAAGGGGTGTGTGGAAAGGGGATTCACACCATACACCCAGCCTTTCAGACCTCTCTGGGATTTCCACTATCACATTTTTCTACCCAATTTTCTGTGAATGGGGGGAGGGGCAGCATCCCTAAGAGAAAGGCTTCCAACTGTGGGATGGGGGGTTACTTGCTGAGATCCATTCTTCAATGGAGAGATGTTCCCCTCTCCTGGAAGAGCCAAATGAGAAATCCCACTTCCTTAGTTATAAGATTTTAATTGGATGGATCTAGTTTCTCCTTTTATCATGAATTTCAGACTAAAGGACTTTTCAGAATGACTGGTGCTTGCGTGCACACCAAACAATAGAATAAGAAAAATGGATTAAAATATAATAAAGATACCAAAATAAAAATGTGAAATAGTACTTTAACTATAAACAGTTATCTGAGCTTGAGATCTGCATATCAAAGGTAGCCACTGATTATTTCTAAACGAATGAATAAACAGAGTGGTTTGGAATGTTGATCAAACTAACCACAACTGAGTAAGGTGACTGAAATGAAACAAAGAATTTCTTGCATGGTTAAATCAATGTTTGCTGCCAATCTAAACATGCTGGTTCCAATATTCCCACAATTTTTAGACTCAGGACTGAATTTCCATACATTCCCCATCCTCAAGTCCTTTGCTTTCTGACTCTAGAGCTGTATCTCATTGAGAACCAAACATACACAAACATAGAGAGAGACATACAAAATATACCAATTTCTCACCCCATAAATCCCAGTTTCTGCCTCTGAAAGGAAGCACTGTGACAATGGTTAGAGTACACTTGAAACACTGAAGAATAGAAAGGAAGTCTGAAATGTTTTCAGATATTGCTGGCATGATATAATAGGAACCAGGAATTCCTTCTCTATTAGAAAAGAAGGAAGCATTTGGAGGAAGAAAAAAATGATGAGAGTATGGACTTCCTTTCCATTAACACTGAAGATAAAATTTTCTACGGTGATCCATGGATTTATTGCCTCTTTACTGTCCATATCAAACTATGGGTGGAATGGAACATGGGATAAATTTTATGGTTGGCTAGAGACGAGAAAGATCCATGAGAATAAGGAATGAATATACATATATTCAAAGTGTATAGATGGAAATTAAGTAATCTTACTATTGGATTTAGTGATGTAATGACAATGATTGATGTTAGGGAAACTGTACCATGTTCAACTTTTTTTATTGTAAGATTTGTGTGTCTTTGTATTTGTTTATTTGTTTAATAAAGAAAAAATTTAAATAAAAAAAACTGTGGGTGGAATGGAGTGACAATGTGCGATAAATTACTGTTCTGAAATGTTGAACAATTGGAAAATATGAAATATGTGGCTTTAACGGATCTTGCATAAGGTATTTCTTTTTCCAGTTTGACATTTTTATTAGGTTATAAGATAAAATATAAAATACAAAAGTAAATAGGAAGACACAGTGGGGTGGGGAGGGGGAGAGAAAAGTGAGGAGAAACTGGGGAAGAGAAAAGAAGAAACATTGATTTCTGACTCCCTCTGTTGCAGTAAAAAATCATTAACATGAAACCAAAACTTTTTGTTTTTCCATAATAATATAAACTAGCCATTTCTATAAAAATGCATCAATCTAACCAGTAAAACCCAAAATCAGAGTTTCAGTTTTTTCCACCTCAACATGGTCTCCATGTGGAAACAAGGGTACCTATATTCTTTTCTTTAATCCAAATGGTCAATTTAGCCATTTCTACTAACTCCATCAGCTTCTGTAGCCATTTGTCAATAGTGGGAATTGAACTGTCTTTCCATTTTTGTGTGTATAATAGTCTTGCTGTTCTCAAGATATATAAAATCAAAGATAATTTTTTTCTTTCCAAGTCTTTTTCCATTAAATCCCCCAAAAATTTCTGGTTTCATTTTTATTTTAGCTTTAAGAATTTTCTGTATTATAATATGAACCTTACTCCAAAATTTCTTTGCTTTGTCACATGTCCACCATAAATGGTAAAAAGTTCCTTCTTTGCTATTTTTGTCATTAATCATAATGCAAAGAAGTAGGAGTAGAAGGTGCCGATGACGTCTGTCTTGGTGAAATGCTCTCTAATGGTTTCTTTATTCCTTATTATTATCTGCAATTCACTACGGATTTCATACTCACGAGACCATCTGCTAAGAATTAGGCAATGTTTCCTTAAGGAGCAGCTTTCTGATTCCCCACCCCCACCTGTCCTTGCAAACACGGAGGAGATTCTAACCAATTCCCCTGCACTATGGATTACAACAAAGAAAGCAAAGAAGTGACCACGCTGGAAGAGGAGATGAGGCAAATGAGCGGGAATTTTAAACAGACTAAGGAATGGAGGGGGGAACCCTCTCCCTTCAATCTTTCTGACTAATTTACGCTCACTGGCTAACAAAATGGATGAAATTCATCTCTTAAATAGATGGAATTCTGATTTTCATAATTCAGCTGTTCTTTGTTTTACTGAAACCTGGCTTAATCCACAAATTCATTGGGACAATACCATATACATCCCAGGATTTCAGATATTTAGATCAGACAGAATTGAAGAGACATCAGGTAAAACAAAGGGTGGAGGATTATGGTTATATATCAACAACAGCTGGTCTCAGGATATAACTATAATATATAAGTTTTGTGATGAACACTTAGAGTCTTTACACATCAACTGCAAGCCATTTTACTCTCCATGTGAGTTCTCCTCATTTCTCCTAATAGCTGTGTATGTTCCTCCACAAGCCTGTGTAAACAAGGCATTGCAAACTCTTGCTGATCAAATTATGGCGGCTGAAACCAAACACCCAGGTTCCCTTCCCATCATTTTAGGAGATATCAATCAAGCAAATATAAGGAAAGAGCTCCCAAAATGTTTCCAGCAAGTAAATTGTCCCACCAGAGGCAAAAATACTTTAGACCACTGCTACACAACAGTAAAAGATACTTATAGGTCTTTACCACAAGCAGCTGTGGGACACTCTGACCACTGCATAATTCACCTTGTACCTGACTACAGACAAAGACTTAAAACCATTAAACCAACAATTAAATCAGACTTGGTCAGATGAGGCAAAGCTGAAACTCCAGGCCTGCCTTGATTGCACTGATTGGAATGTTTTTGAAGATGCCTCTGCAGACCTAGATGAGCTCACAGATACTGTAACATCACATGTTAGCTTCTGTGAAGACTTATGTGTACCAACAAGGAACCTGCAAATATATAGTAACAATAAACCTTGGTTCACAGCTAAACTTAAGCAGCTACGTCGTTCCAAAGAGGAAGCCTACAGAAAAGATGACAGAATGCTATACAACCAGGCCAGAAACATATTAACAAGAGAGATCAGAGCAGCAAAAAGAAGCTACTCTGAAAAGTTAAAGAATCAATTCTCAACAAATGAACCAGCAAACATGTGGAAAACTCTTAAAAACATCACTGGCTTCAGAAAACCTCCTTCCTAGGCAGAAGGAAATCAACAACTAGCAGATGACCTGAATGTGTTTTACTGCAGGTTTGAAAAGAAACTACAGCCACCTATCTCCACAACCCACATCTCAAACACACCAACAACAGCCAAGCCTCCTACAACTGGTCCCCATCCATTGGGCTCACAACCTCTGGTGATCACAGAAAAAGAAGTGCAAGATCTATTACACAGACAGAAGCCAGGAAAAGCACCAGGGCCAGATAAGATAACTCCTTCTTGCTTAAAAGTCTGTGCTGACCAATTGGCCCCCATCTTCACCCGAATCTTCAATAGATCACTAGAGATGTGCTATGTGCATCACAGTGCTTTACTAAAGATAGAAAGAGGTTTGTAAAGATGTCTACGAGTAAGCAACATGTATCATTGGCAAATGGATGGAAGATGAACACCTCTGGTGAAGGTACTGCATATTGTTCTTGTGTAAACGAGCGTTTAACTATGTTATATGTACGTAAACTGAAATTTAATTTATTATCAGTAAGGGCTTTAGTTAATATTGGTTATGTAGTAATCTTTAGGGGAGATAACTGTATAATAGAGAAAGAGGATAAAAGTGTTGCTGCTACTTTAAAAAATGATTTATATGTGATACATGATGACCAGTTACAGATGGCTAACTCAGTTTATAACAATGTTAAGCCACGTGATGAAATGTATACATTTACTACATAGACGTTTTGGGCACATTAATTTCAAAATGCTGAAACAAACTATTGAATTGTCAGAGGGAGTAAAATTGACACCCTGTAGCAAGTATTTAAACTGTAATGCTTGCAGTCAGGAGAAAAGTAAGGTTACTCCTGCAAACAGACTTAATGGATTTAAGACCAAAGAACCTTTAGAGGTTGTTTTTGCAGACATAATTGGTCCAAAGAAACCTAGTTTAGAAGGTGCCTGCTATATTTTGAGTATTATGGACCATTACTCACGATACGGTTTCTGCTATCTCATGAAAAACAAAACAGAAACAATTCAACTTTTCTTTAACTGGCTAAGGTTTGCTGAGAGAAAAATGAGGAGTAAAGTAATTACTTTAGTTACTGATAACGGGACTGAGTTTATTAACAAGAGATTCCAAACTATGTTGAAATTGGCTGGTATTGAGCATAAACATTCTGCACCTTACAAACCACAACATAACTCGTTTGTAGAACAAAGAGGGAAAACGTTACAAGCCATGGCTTGCACTATGTTATCTGATTCAGGTTTGCCTGAAACACTGTGGGGTGAAGCCATAATGTGTAGCAACCATGTGTTAAACAATGTAGTTAACACAACAACTGGTGAATTTCCATTCACTCGTTGGCATGGCAGAAAACCAAATTTAAGTTACCTACACACATTTGGAGCTCCAGCATGGGTGCATATACCCTCACAAGTAAGACTGAAAGGGCAACATAGAGCTAAGAAGTTATTTTTTGTAGGTTATGAGGCCAACCATATATCGTTTAGATTCTGGGATCAAGGCACAGCTCATGTTTATTGTAGAGCTAGTGCAAAATTTCTTGAGCTCGTTGGGTGGAATAAGATGGAACAGAAATCCAGCAATGATGTTATTATTGACACCAAAGTAGTACCTAAAAATGAAATAAGTAAACCACGAATAGCCATTAAAGAGGAAGAACAGGAGGAAGTAGTAGAACAGGCACAAGAGGAGGTAGAAGAACAGGAGCAGATGGCACAGGTGAGTCCACCAGTTAGCCCTGTATTACCAAGATGTTCAACCCGTGTAACACAACCACCTGATAGATATCAGGCTAGTGTTGTATCCCAAGTGAATACAGTTCCAAATAACTATAATGAACTAAAACTGTATCCTGCTAAGGATCAGGCTGCTTGGCAGGAAGCAACTAGTTTTCAATGCTTCCCTGTTAGGGTTGGTATAATTGGAATCTCAGGGGAACATGTTATTTCAAAGGGCAGATCAGCAACAGGAAAGATAATAAATTAAATCCATTTTAAATTTTTAAATGCCTCATTTTTGCCATTCTCAACACACTACTATTGTGTTACCAGCACCATATGCTTTTTGAAGTAAGAGAGAGTACAAAAATATATGCGACAGGTAACCCAAAACTGCCTTTGTGCTGTATTACTACCAATTTTCTGGTTTCAACCTAAGAGATTTCTGCAGCTTGCAACTCACATGGCATGAATTAATAATGCTCAGGTGACATCACTTCTTTTCCTTATGCAGACCCTTTTCTTCACAGTGTCTTTTCACTTCAGGAATACAGAAACAGCAGCCAATTTGCAGCCATGAACATTTCATACTGTTTCACTGCTGTAATTTTTTTCTTCTTCCATGCTGCTCAGGGTGAGTGATGATTGAATAATATACAGCACGAAGAACATCTTGTTGTCATAAATACTTTGATGAGAATACTATATTAATATTGAGTCCAATCACTAGTTTCAAGAGATCATTAATTTTGCTTGAGTTTAAACTTGGAAAAGTAGTTTAGTAGATTGGCTCATAGATTAGAGGTTAAGGAATGAGTTAGAGAAATGTTCAGCTTGCATGTTTTATTGTATGTACTTTTATTTTATGCTGACCGATATATAATCATATTTCTATACATAATGTTTTCTATATGTAAATTTTATTTGCTGCTAAACTAAGTCTTCATTATGTAAAAGCATAAGAAAAAAACCTTACAACCATATAATAGAAAGAAAAACAAGTTTTTAAAAACTGAATTTGTATTTGATTTGTTTGTAAAGAATAATAGTATATTGACACAAGGAACTTTCAGAGAAGCTTTTTCATTGATATTCTTTACTCTGTTAGCCATCTGTCCCCATGAAAAATTGAGCTTGGATTTTATTTTTGTAAGAAAAATAAATTTGTCTGGACAGATAGTCCCCTTTGTCCTGATGCATACCAATTTCATTATCACATTTATCATATGTGAGGCTGGGAAGTCAAAGTAAAACTATAGTTTGAAAGGACTCCCAGGACTGTTGATAGCTAGCCACCACTGCATTATATACATTTTTGTCTGGCTGTTTCTCCCACATACTTTAGGTGAAAGCATAATATTTTGACCTCAGTGTTGCTGGCTTCGGAAAAGCTTGTATAAGTTATGTTTTTAAGCAACATGCCTGCTATTTTATAAGGTTCTAGGCATTTCTTTATTGGACAAATGTCTGTGTAGGTAGTTCTCAACCTATGACCAGAATTAAGCCCAAAATGTCTGTTGTTAAGCAAGACAGTTAAGTGAATTTTCACCCCATTTTACAATCTTTCTTGCCTTTCTTGTTAAGTGAATCATTGCAGCTGTTAAGTCAGTATCAGGGTTGTTCAGTGAATCTGGCTTCCCCATTGACTTTGCTTTCAGAAGGTCGCAAAAGGTGATCACATGACACCACAACACTGTAGCCATCTTGATTACGAGTCAGTTATCCATTTTGATCATGGGACCACAGAGATGCTACAATGGTCATAAGTGTGAAAAACGGTTTCAAGTCACTTTTTTAGTGCTGTTGTAACTTTGAATGGCCACTTAATGAACTACTTTAAGTCAAGGACTACCTGTATTGCACGACTCCCAGCTCAGCCATACAGCTCATGCCCTTTTGTGTTATATAGATGGTGCAGCATACATATGCTGCACCATCTTGCCTATCTTGCCTAAGGATTGAATTGCTTGTGTAGTAATAATGCTGAAAGGATAATGTGAAGAGATTTCAGAGCTTTGATAAACATTTTCTTTTTACAGAAGATCACTTTCTAGAAGCCATTCTACTTACTTGTGCATCAATGGGTGGATTCTGCATTCTACAACCCAATGAGACCTGTCCTTCAGGTGTCCTCCTGGATGTGCCTTGTCGTTTCAGAAGAAGGTGTTGTTCAAAGACTGATGTTTAACTCCCATCCTTAGGTACTTATTGGATAAATAATCAATGGAATGCCCCAATATAGCTTTCATCTGTTCCACTAGTTAGCTGTAGCTGATTTGTCATGGTATTTCCTACTTTTGATAGGTAACTATGTTAATCAGTCAAGCGTCTCCAGAATTTGGATAGTAATCATTCAAAATTTCTTTTCTGTATATGCTATGTCCCACTTTGCTATCACCATTGACAACTCCATATCTTTTGCCACAGCCACATTTATATTTCTAGATCCCTCACTACGTATTTAATGACCCATAATTCATTTGGATGGAATCCTGATGTTCAATAACAACAAAGAGAAAGAATAGGATTTCCTCAGTGAAAAATTGAAAGCAGACAATTGTTTTCCAAATTAAGGAAATTAAATTGTCAGTAAATTCTGAGGAAAATTAAAATTGAAAGTTAAAGTCTTAAAATGAGAAACAGAAAAAAGAATATCTCCTGGAATCAGGAAAGGGCAAGTCCCCATTGAAAAAAAATTGTCCACAGTTTCATGACATTATTTGATTATTTCAACTTACTGATTTATCGACTACTAGAAGGGATCCCATTTGCCTTGTCAACTAGATTTAAATTATCTCCAACTAAATGGGTTTGTAGAAGAATGTTGATTTTTTCCAAAAGATGGCAATTATATAGATTTCACTGAATATGAGAAAATAATTCTGTTTTGGTCTTAAAAGTAGAAATATGACATAACACCATCATTTTTGCTTAATTAAATCTTCACCCAAATCTTCAATAGATCACTAGAGATGTGCTATGTTCCTTCCTGCTTCAAATGTTCTACCATCATCCCAGTGGCAAAGAAGCCCTCCATCAAGGAACTGAATGACTACAGACCAGTTGCTCTAACATCTGTAGTTATGAAAATCTTTGAAAGACTTGTGCTGTCCCAACTGAAAACCATCACAGATCTGCTGTTGGATCCCATGCAGTTTGCATACCAAGCAAACAGATCGACAGATGATGCTGTTAACATGGCTCTGCATTACATCCTACAACACCTTGAATCTCCAAATACCTATGCAAGTGTCATCTTTCTAGACTTCAGTTCAGCATTCAATACCATCATTCCAGACACTCTTCTAAGTAAATTAAACCAAACCAGACTGATGACGATTTACAGGCACGTGCAGCATGCAGGGAAGTACATAGTAAATCACCGAGCCTTGTAAATCACTGAACCGGTAGTTAACCCTGCCAGATCCCACCCCTGGTTTCATCATAAAATATGTGTAAAGTTGTTGTTTCCAGAAAAACTTTCAGCTGGTAAAGTTGCATATTCACACTCTGAAAGCCATCTTGCTCTGTATATTAGAAAAGAAATACATTATTTCAAGTTGAAAAATATTTTGTAGGCATAAAAGATTAGGTAAAAGTAAAGGAGTCCTTGTGGATGTTACTCCACTAATTCTGCTGACTATAGGGGTAGTGCTCATGTCTGGTTCAAGGCCATTGAGCTAGTACTGGAATTTCCATGGTCATCTGTCAAGCATGATGTCACAGAACTCTATTGGCTTCCCTCCAAAATGCTACCAATTTAGCTATTTATCTATTTATGTATTCACATTTTCATACTTTCAAACTGCTAGGTTGAAAGGAGTTGGGGCAAGGATGGGAGCTCACTGCTCAGGTCTCAAACCTGGGCTGCTGTCAGCCCTAGATCCATCTTGAATCAGATTAGGGGCTGCCACAAGGGAGGATGGGTAACTTTCCAGGCAACAAGCCCAGTGTCTTTACTGCTGAGCCACTTCCACCGCCCACAAAAGATTAAATTATATGTTAATTAAATGTATAATTGATGTTTGATTGTAGGTTGATACATAAGTGGATTTTTTAAATTGTCATGAAATTATTAAGAGGAAAATAAAATGTTAAGGATCAACAATGGAGGTCTTTGAAGACCTGTTGTTTTTCAAAAGAGCTTGTAGCCCTTTGATCTGAATAATGTACACACTATCACATACCTTTTTTACAATAGCATGTAGCCTACTAACAGAAAATTACACAGGCAAGCTCTTGTACCTTATAGAATTTTATAAGATAGAACAAGTCATATTCCAATATGTCCATTAATCTGATAGACAGTGATCTGTTGTGTCCCTATTGTGTCCAAGACTAAGGAGGCAGGAAAAGCACAGATTTCAATGGTATATCTTTAATGCTAATCAGATGTAAATGAAGTATATAGGCAATTAAAAGTAGTTTTCCATGTATATTATAGCACATAAATTAATATGGATTCCTTTTATTACTACATATTGAATATTGATGCCTGAATTGAAATAACCATAAACTAAATTCAAAACACAGACTAAAATTGAGATTGGAACCTGTAAATGCCAACTGCCAAATAAAAGTGTTGTTCTGATCCATAAGGTCTGTATTCTGTACTCTGGGAAGTAGTTGAAGTGTTGGACTATGAGTAAAGAGATCCAGCCATTCCTTAGGCATGGAAGACAGCTGGGTTATACTGGGACTTACTTGGCACAGCACTGGTGGTTAAATTCACAGTATCCATATGGAACAAAATAATCAGAACAGGGAAGGTCATTTGGATAACAGAAACCATCAAAACAATACTGGCAATCAAGTTGACCTCCAGCAGGATCTACATGAAAAATTAAATATATATATTTAAAAATATTTTGGTCATTACATATAAATACAAATATATAAAAACATCTCACAGATAACACATTCCCCAGCATGATTCTGGATGAAGTTTTTTTTAATCCCAAATTATAAATGCATCGATGAATTTTCTGTATAAACTATGAACTAAGAAGCAGTACAAAGGAAACAAAAGTGTCATTAATCTACTTTTTAAACAAAAGACTGATTGAATTCCAAGAAGGTATTTTCCTTGAACTTATTCCCAGGAGAGGGATCCCTGCAAAATTGTATACCTCTTGCAGTCTTACAGTAGTGGATATTTTACTTCCCATCAAAATAAACTCTAACAAATATCTACTGAAATATAGTTGTTGATTTGAATTATTATTTTCAAGGGAAATATTTGTACCTCAGGAGTTGATATTATGGTAGTACTAGAATTAATAATGTTTGGGTAATGAAACATTTGCAAGAAAACAACCAAGCTCAGAGAGCACCAAGGACCCATCAATTATTATATTATTTGAATTTATTAGCTGTCCAACTCCAATGTAATATTACAGTATGAGGGAATGACCTTAGGCAAATAAGGTCATTCCCTAGTATCTTGGACTGTAAAGGTGATGGATGGGTGAGAATTGTAAGATTTTGTTAATGTCACAGTACAATAAAGTCAGAGTTAGTATTGGTGTGCTGCTTGTCTGAACTACTTGCAAGGCTGATATAAAGTCAGGAGTTGTTGATGAGGCAGTCAGCCCCTAGCTCTCTGGATGCTGGTGCCATCCAGATCAAAGTAACTGAACCAGAGAAGTTAGAAAGGTAGGGAGTTTGGTAGATTATTAAATGTACAAATCTGGAAAGATTCTGAAATACCCACAAAGAATGAATGGTTAAAGATATTCCTATTATCTTCTGAATGAAGTTAACAAAATCTGCAGAAATACAAAATTGAGGTTTTTTTATTAGGGAAAAACTCAATGACATTTATTAATGTCTAAAAACTTTTTGTGGATTTTTTTGGTTAAAAATTGAAAGAATATTAACATGATTTATGGGTTTGATTATTAGTTCTCCAGGATTGGCACAGTGGTTGCAATGGTTAACATGTTTTTTCCTGAACTAGAGAGACCCAGGTTCAATTCCCACTTGACTACATTGTTTATTGAGTGACTTTGGACCAGAAATTCTCTTTCTACATAACTTTCTTCACAAGATTATTAAGGAGGACACTTCTATGCATAGCCACATTAAGGTCTCTGAAAAAGTCAAAATAGGCATGCAACAAAAAAACAGCAAGCAAATGATGCAGGAAGAATGTAGGTTTACCTACAACTGCATTAAACATGAAACTATATAACAAGTATGGTGTAAAAGTGGATGCTGTCTGGTATGTGTGGGCCTTGTTTATACATGAGTTTTTAAAATTTATACTTAACAATGGAATCATAATATGGATATTTTACATATTATTTACATGCAAATTCAGCACATCTACAATATCACTTTGAAAGGACCTAAATATTTCATAAAGACATCTAGTGTTGAGGTAATTCCCCGTTAGGAGAATGAGCGCACACAGGGAGACGTAGTGAGAGTAGTGAAGAATAACACACAACTAGCACACAGATACACTGCATAGTAAAATGTAGGTTTTTACTTCCAATAAACATTTAAGCAAGCAGTCCAAGTCATTCACGGTTAAAGTAATCAGTTTTCAGTCCAGGGATAATCCAAATATCAAAGTCCAGTATCAAAAACAGTTCAGTAACAGACTTACATCAAATCCAAGAATAACAGTCAATACAGGAAGGCAACACTCTCCAGAAAAACAGAACAGAAGAACAAGCCAGGTTTCTGGCTCCATTTTATGGCCATTTGAGGAACCACACCCAATTACAGTTTTAGCATTCTCTTAAAGAGACAATATTATTTAGCCATGCCAATGAGTGAATGGCAATTCTCCAGTTGTTGTGTTAACTACATTGTTTAACACATGGTTACTACACACTGTGGGGCCTCACCCCACAGTGTTTCAGACAAACCTGAATCAGATAACATAGTACGAGCCATGGCATGTAACATTTTCCCTCTTTGTTCTACAAACGAGTTATGTTGTGGTCTGTAAGGTGAAGAACGTTTATGCTCGATACCAGCCAATTTCAACATAGTTTGGAATCTCTTGTTAATAAACTCAGTCCCATTATCAGTAACTAAAGTAATTACTTTACTCCTCATTTTTCTTTCAGCAAATCTTAGCCAGCTAAAGAAATGTTGGAATGTTTCTGTTTTGTTTTTCATGAGATTGCAGAAACCGGACCATCTTTCTCTATTATACAGTTAGTTCCCCTAAAGGTTACTACATAACCAAGATTAACTAAAGCCCTTACTGATAGCAAATTAAATTTCAATTTAGGTACATATAACATAGTTAAATGCTCGTTTACACAAGAACAATATGCAGTACCTTCACCAGAAGCTTTCATCTTCCATCCATTTGACAATGATACATGTTGCTTACTTGTAGACATCTTTACAAACCTCTTTCTATCTTTAGTAATGCACTGCGATGCTCCCACAAATCATGGTTTACAGTTGAATTGCTAGACATTGCTAAACTAACATTCTTCTTAGCCTTCTGGTGATTACCAGTATTCTGTCATTTTCCCTTCTTACAGAATCTAGCTATATGTCCTCTAGCCCCACAAGAAAAACATTTCCTAACAGTATAGGTCGTTGAAGACAAATCCTCTTCTTGTGGTTGTTCCTTTCTCAGTTGGTCCCTATCCAGTCGTCTTCTTGCTTCTTCTAACAACCTTCTGGTTATGTCAGCCAATGTCAGTTTATCTCTGGTCAGGACTTCCAGTGAAGATACATAATCATCATAACTTTCATCCAATGAGGAAAGAATGATGTAAACTTGATGCAGCTCTGAAAATATCAGTTCCTTTTCATGTAGCTCTTGAAAAGTTCTTTTCATGAAGTTCAAATGAGCTAACATATCTCCACCTTTCAGAAGACATCCTCTAAATAGTTTACATGCAAGATGTATGTGTGCACCTACACTGTCATGAACATAAATCCTCTTCAAATTCTCCCAACACTTAGCAGCAGACTCTTCTCCACAAATATGGACTAGCTGCTGGTCACACAGTGTTTGTCCAATTATACAAAGAGCTCGTTCGTTGTTCTGTTTAAAGTCAGCAAGCTTCTTGGCATCGTCCTCATTTTCTGGATCCCAAGCATTTACATCTAGTGGGTCTTGAACTACATTCCATAAACCTTCTCTACGCAGAAGTAGACTGCAATTCATGTACCAGGAAACATAGTTTGTTCCATCCAACCGGGTTATCAGTGATAGACTTGTTGAAGTGTCTTGTGCCATCTTTACCAGGATAGTAACCCATAATTAAACAGTAAACAGCTGTCTGTATACATTACTGTGTATTCACACCAACTCTCAGTTATCTGAGCCTGGTATGGCCTGGGCCTATAACCAGTGTTGAGGTAATTCCCCGTTAGGAGAATGAGCGCATACAGGGAGACGTAGTGAGAGTAGTGAAGAATAATATACAACTAGCACACAGATACACTGTATGGTAAAATGTAAGTTTTTACTTCCAATAAACGTTTAAGCAAAATCCAAACAAGCAGTGCAAGTCATTCACAGTTAAAGTAGTCTGTTTTCAGTCCAGGGATAATCCAAATATCAAAGTCCAGTATCAAAAACAGTTCAGTAACAGACTTACATCAAATCCAAGAATAATAGTCAATACAGGAACGCAACACTCTCCAGAAAAACAGAACAGAAGAACAAGCCAGGTTTCTGGCTCCATCTTATGGCCATTTGAGGAACCACACCCAATTACAGTTTTAGCATTCTCTTAAAGAGACAGTATTAAAACGACTTTCCTGGTTTATATATTTTCCAACCCAACTATTAGGTGACTTACATTCCTAATATCTAGCATAATTCCATCTCACACACTGTGACTATATTAATATAGCTACATATAATGTATTGCAGTGTGCTTAAAGATTGCTGATTTTTGAACCTGGACCAACTACACCTTTCAGAAAGAGAGTCAAAAATAACAGAGGATAGATCTTCATGGCTGATGGATGAAGTAAAAAGTTTAACGTTCACAGACAGCAAGTATTCCTGTTGGGAAACACAGAGATAGTATCCTCATTGACAAAGGTGAATAAGGCAGATCTTTCTTTCAGCAAAAATGAAAACTGCTGCCCTGATCCAGACTCAAACCATGTCCTCTCCCCAACTCTCATATAGGAACACCTTCCATGAAAAACAACTCAAAGGTGCTAATGGGAATACAGGTGACAAAAAAAATTAAATACTTAGGAATTTGGCTTACTCCACAAAGCAAATCATTAAAAGAAAACAACTATGACAAACTTCTCCAACAATCCAAGCAAGATTTAGATTCCTGGAGTACATTACAACTTTCCTTATTGGGCAGGATTGCTCTGATTAAGATGAATATTCTGCCAAAATTTCTATATCTATTCCAGACAATTCCAATCAAATTAAATAAAATTTTTTTTATGGAATTAAACAAGATAACACTGAAATTTATTTGGCAGGGGAAAAAAGCTAGGATTAATGTAAAAGCCCTACAAGATTTGAAAAGCAGAGGAGGGTTAGGCCTGCCAAACTGGGAAATATATTATAAGGCAGCCACCCTACTATGGATAAAGGAATGGGTGAATTTAACCAACAAAAGAACACTAATATTAGAAGGCCACGATATGCAGAAAGGATGGCATGCCTTTCTGTGGGAAACTGGGAAACCCAGGCAATCATATTTCCATAGGCATCTTATCAGGGACTCTCTATTAACCAATTGGAAAAAAGTACGTAAAAAACTCGATCTAAAAATACCGATTTGGCTATCTCCAATGGAAGCGATAGTACACCCTAATAATTTAGATATAACTAAAATGATTAAGTACGAAAATTTATTAGACCCACAAGGAAAACTGAAAACACGACAAGAATTACAAGAGCGAGGATTTAAAATTGATCAGTGGGTGTACCTTCAAATTCATAGTAGATACAAAAAAGATATTAAGGAATTTGGAATCTACAATAAATTACAGACTTTAGACAAAATTCTATTAGGACCGAGCAAAAAAAATATATCTAAATTTTACAAACATTTATTAGAAACTGAACTAGAACAAGAAATTTTCAAAGGAAATATGATTGCATGGAGCAGAAACGTGGGATGGAGCATTACCCTAGCAAAATGGGAAAGGATCTGGAACAGGAACATTAAGATCACGAAATCAGCAGCTTATAAAGAAAACGCATATAAAATGTTTTATAGATGGCACCTGCCCCCTTCGAGATTGGCGAAGATGCACCCCAACACGAGCCCCAATTGTTAGAAATGCCAAAGCATAGAAGGTACCTTCTTCCATATGTGGTGGTCATGCAAGGAAACCCAGAAGTACTGGCAAAAAATTAGGCGCTGGCTAGATGAAATAACCAAGGAACAAATTGAGTACAAACCAGAGTCCTTCCTTCTAGGAATTTTCGATAAACAAATACCCAAAAAATCAAAGTATATTGTAATTCATATTTTAACCGCAGCCAGACTGGCATTCGCCCAGTGCTGGAAATTACCTTCCATTCCCACTGAACATATGGTTATTCAGAAAATTTTACAATGCGCCGAAATGGACAAACTAACCCAAGCATTAAAAAATAAAGAATCCTCATCCTATTACAACAATTGGAATCCTTTGTATAATTGGCTAAACCAAAGATAGATCACCTCTAGGAAAATTATGGCCGAGGGCCTCCGAAGCAGAGATAAAGAAAAGCACCGCCGACGATACTTTTGAAGAAGAAAGGATCTTAGACAGTCACAAAATATGGTTTTATTTTAACTGTTTTCTCTACTCTACCCTTCCCCTCCCTTACTCTTCCCTTTTTCCTCTCTTAGGCTTTCCTCTCTTTCCCTCTTGGCCTATGCTAAGGCCTGTTTGTCTTTTTGTTGTACATAACTTGTAGTTGTGTTGCTCTTTTAAAGGTAAAACTAATAAAGTATTTTTTCAAAAAAAGAAAAGAAAGAAAAACAACTCAAAGGTGCTTTTTCAAAAGAAAACTGGACTGGCTTTTTCTTGAGGAGGGAGAGGAAAATAGTTTACTTTTCATCCTAGAAATTCATCAGTTCTGAAGCTTCTTGGTTGAGAAGCAAGTTTCTTTTTCCTCAAGGAAAAAACAAACAAAAAAAAACCCTTAATACAGCTGCCTTTTGAAAAAGGATTTTTGACACAACTATGACCTGGATGAGTGAGAATCTCCACAAACATCCATGCAAAAAAATTTTTATAAAGATTATCTGAACAGATGAGGATTCCCCTGCAATATGTTAAAATGCTGTGGTGCAGTTCCAGGATCCACATCTATTCCTGCTGAGTCATTGGAAGTACACCTATGAATAAATTATTGCTCCAAGAGAAGATGCTCACTTCTACTCAAACAATTTAATGCATCTAAAAACTATTGGAACACTGCTATCATGTCACCCCTAATCCTTCTTTTCATTGAACTAGACAAACCCAATTCCTGCAACCATTCTTCATATGATTTAGCCCTCAGTCCCCTAATCATCTTTGTTGGTCTTCTCTGTACTCTTTCTAGAACAGGGATGTCAAGCTGGTGGCCCGCGGGCTGGATGCGTCATGCACAGGCCACACCCACCCAAGCTCCACAAAAGGATAAATGTCATGTGACAGCAACATGATGTGGTGAGTTTGACACCTGTGAATTAGGGTTACAGAGAGTTTATTGACTGGCAATCTCATAGTCTTTTGTTTTTATGCTCCCATACTTCACAAAGTCTCAATGCATAATGTCCAATTTATGATTGATTGAGGCTTCTTGATTACCTTCAGATTCATTCAGAGGTCAGGATGCTGTGAGCACAGATATAGTCTGCAAATTAATAGAAGGTACACATTCAAAATGTTGTGGCTAAGAATATTCAAAGATTTAAAGATCAGAAAAAATGCAGAAATACTACTATCTGGAAATAACCAGAACTCTTGCTGAATTCAACAGCAGATTAAGCAGCCATGATCTTCCTTCATTCTTGCTCATAAACGGGGCCTAAAGCACACCTCCCCTGCAAATTCCACTTTTCTACACTTTCTGTGGAAATCTTATCATACCTGGAAAAAGCTTATTTCCATTTTTTAATAAGTCTCATACCATGCCCTGTACTGACATCTTTACATATCATTCTGTATTAAAGCTTGCTCTCCATGATGATAAACTGAAGGTTAGACTAAACAGATGAAGAAAGAGAACTGCTATTCCCTCGAGAGACACTCCTAGCACATATGAAAGTCTGCTTCCATTTCCTAATTCTCAACTTTACCAGTACCAATAGGTGGACAAAGCCCAAATTTCATCTATGGTTGTTGCTTTTATCTAGAGGGTATTACCAGATCCCTCCCACTTTCATCTGTTTTTCCCTACCCCACACCTGGATATAAAAGGATGCTGCTACCCTACCAAGGTCCATAGGAGGTTGAAAACTGCATTCAGAGTCATTGGGAAGAATGGTCTATTTGCACCAGAAGGTAGTCACTAAACGTTTGCAGAGTTTTAAAAGAGTAGTTTATCTTGACAAAACCCTTTCAAAGAGCTTTGACAAAGAAAACAGACCTCAGCTTCCATATGTCAAAATGGAGTGGCTATACAGTATTACTTGCTGTAAATGTGACTGAAAGTCTGTGTATGTGCAGAAGCCTCTTGTTCTTGAAGTGATCAAACAAGACAGGTTGATCCCAAATCAAATAATTGGTTCCTTTACATGCATCTTTAATTGTCATAAAGTGATGTCCAAAGAGCTGGTGCTTCAGACATTTCCCAGTGGATATATAGAGTCAAAGAAGATACTACACTACCCCTCCTCCCATTTGATACCCAAATTTATCATTTCAATTGGCTTCTGAGTATTCTGAGTATTTATTCAGCATTTCAAGCACCAAGTGAATTTATTTTTCTAGACAGCTGCAATATTCAAATTTTTAACTGATTCTCTAAGAGTAGAAAAAATAATAATCCCTTCTATCAGTCCTATTTGTTAATGTAACACAAAAGTAAATTTTTATACTCATACATATATTTAGCCATAGCTTCAGGTAGTTTACTGAAGAAGGGTGAATTAGGAGCAAGCACTGATAGTAATTAATTAATAAACAAAGTCCAAAGTATCAAGATTCCCAACATAAGTAAAAAAAATCAGATAAAGTTGGTAAAATTCATAATCAGATTAACTGACTGAAATTGAGAAAAATCAAACATGTTTGTCAAGTCTGGTTAGTGATTTTTTTCTTCCTTCCTATATAAAGATGAGAGAGAGAGAGAGAGACAGAGAGAGAGAGAGACAGAGAGAGACAGAGAGAGAGAGAGAGAGAGACAGACAGAGAGACAGAGACAGAGAGACAGAGATGAGAGAGCAATGGTTGGAAACTAATCAAGGAGGGAAGCACCCTAGAACTAAGAAGAAATTTCCCGGTCCTTAGAACAATTAATCAGTGGAACAACTTGCCTCCAAAAGTTGTGATTGCTCCAACACTGGAACTTTTAAAGAAGAAATTGGACAACAATTTGCCTGAAATGGTCATTTATCTGAGCAGGGGGTTGGAGAGAATGAAAAAATACAAGTGGCTGAGATTATAGTAAATAATGAAAGCTGCTGAGAAACACAACATATTTTTCTTTTTTCTGATAGACAAATCTAGAAAATGAAGAGGTCTGGACACTGTTTCATTTTCTTAATGCCCACTTTTTACTTTTAATTTTTAAAAAAGTATAAATGCATGTATAAATGTATGTATATATGTATGTAGTATGTATAAATGTATGTATGTATGTATGAATGTTTAACCAATGAACAAACAAACAAATAAAAAACTAAGATGGTTGAAATTATTCCTTTTTTAAAAAAAAAGATTTTTTATTTTTTTAAAAACAAACATACACATACAAAACATAAAAACATAAAACCATCTTCCATTTTATATACATACAGTGTGTCAGTTGGTTACAAATCTTTTGTGCTATTCTTTTATAGTCATTTACTAAAGTTTATATCTATTTTCACATTCTCAAGCTAACGTTTGCTTATAGCTTTATCAGTTATTAATCATCCATGACTAAACTATATATTCCATCATTTTGTACGAGATATTTCAAATTTTATCTTAAAATTTATGTTATACTTTCAACCAATGATCATATATGTCTATATTGTGTTTTATATCAATCTATTAAATTTCTATCACAGAATTATCTAGTCTATTACATTACCATGTCTTTTTATCCAACCATTGATAAAACAAATCCCATATCATATAAAATTGTTTATCTTCTTGTTGTCTAATTTCAAATGTCAATTTACTCATTTCAGCATAGTCCATATTTTTTTTAATAACTTCCTCCTGCATAGGTATTTTATCATTTTTCCAATTCTTAGCAAATAGAATCCTAGCTGCTGTTAATATATTTACAATCAAATATTTCAACTCTTTGTTGTATATTTCCGGTATAATTCCCAATAAAAAGATCTCTGGTTTAAAGTCTGTGTTGTATATAGACATTTGCATACTCATAATACTACATTCCGATTGGACAATCACTACCGCCTAGCGATTGGTGGTTAACAACAGATTATGATTGGCCGCCTAAACGGCAGGAGGTTTAAAATAATGCCATTGTTTGCGAGCCGCGAGCAGCCGCTATAAAAGAGGCTGCCGCGGCTCGAGTTTAGTTGAAGTTACTGACAGTTGAATAAAGAGCTGAACTCAACTCCGGTCTCGAGTCTACTTTGTTCTGGCGATAGAACACTGGCGACGAAGGTGGGATCGAGGGGACAAAGACCATAAGCACATGGCAATGAAAGCCGAGAAATCAATGAGATGGCCAGCAACAACTCACCACCCGCACCGTTCAACCCAGCCAAAGAAGACTGGGAATCATATATTGACAGGTTCCTGATGTTCCTGGAAAGAAACGAACTACAAGAAATCACTGACCAGTGGAAAAGAGCCGTATTCCTGATGCTTTGTGGACCAACCATTTTTAAAATGGCAAAAGCATTGGCGAGACCGCACGATGTCAAACAGATGGCATGGCCGGACCTGAACTGGATGCTGAGAGCCCATTACATGTCTGTTGTGTCCAACCTCATTCGAAGACATGAATTTTATAAACAGGATCAACGAGAAGGCGAGAGTATTGGGGATTTCGTAGGGACATTGGAGGAGCATGCGAATTCCTCAACATGGACAAAGCCATGAGAGATTGTGTGGTCCTCGGATTGAGAGACACTACCCTGCAGAGCAAACTACTAAATCGACCCAACATCACCATAAATGAAGCCATCGCTGAGGCAACCGCAGCTGAAGCAGCGAAAAAATCTGCGGCTAAAATGAAACAAATGAATACGGCCAACAGCCCAAGCCAGAGCAGAGAAAAGAAAACGGAAGGTACCCAGAAACATACTACAGCAACCACCCACCATGAAGACATCGAGTCATCAACCGACTCTGAGGACGAAGACGAAGAGGTACATAGGCTCCAGTCAGAATGGAACTGGCGAGAAAAAAGAGGAAGGAAACCTGATTTTCAGTGTGCTGGATGCAGAGGAAATCACCCATGTTCTGAGTACCGTTTTTTGGACGCCATCTGCAGACACTGTGAAAAACGGGGGCACATTGCAAGGGTCTGCCGAAACAAAAAGAGCTATAGTCCAAAAAGACGAGGCAGTACCCACCCCAGAACTCAGGAGAAGCAAACCGGAAGTCGATGGAGCCGGGAAAATAGAAGTCAACAGCTCAACGAGAAGGAAGAAACACACCAGACAATTATCATTGGGAATGCCAGAGCAACTGATGCTAAGAAGGTTCGAATAAACATCAAAATAGAGGGGGAGCCATGTGAAATGGAAATGGACTCCGGTTCGTATCTGTCAATGGTATCACGGAACACAATAAAAACCTTGATACCGGACATATGACGAAAAGAACTTGAAGAGCAAAGCCTGACGTTAAAAGACTACCAAGGAAACAAGATTCCGGTAGTTGGACTGGGACATTTCAAGGTAAAATTCAAGAAACACACTGAAGTTCTCCCATTGACCATCGTCAACCGAGACTGCCCCAGCCTGCTTGGTTTAGAATGGTTTGCGCCTTTGGGGATTGAAGTGACAGGAATCAACAGTGTCACCGAGACAGACTGGGAAGAAAGCCTGATGAAGGAGTTCCAGGACGTATTCGACGGGATGCTAGGCAAGTACCGTGGGACCCCTATCTCATTTAGTCTAAACCCGAACATAGCCCCCATCCGGCTAAAGGCCAGACGCGTCCCCTTTGCATTAAAGCCAAAAATCGATGAGCAGCTGAACAAATTTATCGCACAAGGGGTGTTAGAGCCAATCAACCATGCAAGATGGGAAACCCCGATTGTAACTCCCATGAAACCAGATGGGTCCGTGCGCATCTGTGGTGACTATAAGGCCACCCTGAACAACGCATTACAGCAGAGCGCATACCCCGTTCCAGTAGTCCAGCACCTCTTGCACTCAGTGGGGGGAGGAAAAGTTTCTGCAAAGCTCGATCTCGTGCAGGCATATCAACAATTGCCGGTTGATTCCGAGACGGCTGAGGCACAGACTATTGTAACACATAGGGGGGCATTTAAATGCAACAGATTGCAATTTGGTGTCAGCGTGGCCCCCAGAGTCTTCCAAAGCATGATGGAACACCTCCTCCAAGGACTAAAAGGGGTGGTTCCCTATTTTGATGATGTATTGATGTCCGCCGGAAATAAAAAACAACTAAAGGACTGGCTAAGGGCAGTCTTGCAAAAGTTTAGAGAAGCAGGACTCAAGGTCAAAAAAAAAAATGCCAACTTGCCACAAATCAGGTCGAGTTCCTAGGATATCTTATTGATGAAGCAGGAATCCACCCCACCGGAAAAAAAAATACGAGCAATAAAAGAAGCACCCAGACCCAAAAACAAAACAGACTTGCAGGCATTCCTGGGACTCATTAATTTTTATCATGTCTTTTTGCTGCAGAAAGCAACAATAGCGGAACCACTGCATAGACTACTTGATAAAAAAGCCATCTGGGCATGGGGCCGACGAGAAGAAGCTGCATTCCAAAGAATTAAGGATTTAATAACATCCAAATCTATATTAATCCAATACAGCGACATGCTACCACTGACTGTCACCTGCGACGCTTCACCATTCGGCATAGACGTAATACTTAGCCACACACTACCTGATGGCAGAGAGGCACCAATCGCCTTTTATTCCAAAACGCTGTCAAAAGCCGAAAGAAACTACAGCCAACTGGACAGAGAAGCCTTGGCCGCTATTTCGGGGGTAAAACGTTTTCATGAATACCTTTATGGTAGGACATTTTCCTTAATTACTGACCACAAGCCACTGTTAGGAATCCTGGCAGGAGACAGAGCCACCCCAAACATCCTGTCTCCGAGGATGACAAGATGGTCGGAATTTCTTGCAGACTACAACTACAAGCTCATCTATCAACCAGGCAAAGCCATACCCCACGCCGACGCACTGAGCTGCTCACCTCTACCAGACCACAACGACAACCCAGCTCCCACCACACGCACCCTGCAAATTGAAACAATATCGAACCTGCCCATCACCGCATCGGACATCGCAAGGGAAACCGCAAAAGACACACTAATGGCCCGACTCCTGAACTGGGTGGGGAGGGGCTGGCCAGAAAATGACCAAAATGAGACGTTTAAACCATTCAGAACCCAGCAAACTGAGCTGTCAATTGAAAAAGGATGTGTATTGTGGGGGGATAGGGTTGTTGTTTCAAGGAAATTACAGGAAGACGTGCTGAACATGTTACATGAGGGACACCCAGGCATGGTAAAAATGAAGTCCCTGGCCAGAAGCTAGGTCTGGTGGCCAGGAATAGACAAAGACATTGAAACATGGGTAAAAACATGTCATAAATGCCAGACGTCCAGACCTACCCCCCCTTTAGCACCAGTCCTTGACTGGGAGACACCCAGAGGCCCCTGGTCAAGGATCCACATAGACTTCGCCAGACCCACAAAGGGATATACATTTTTAATCATTGTCGATACCTACTCGAACTGGTTGGAGGTCAGCATCATGTGTTCAACAATGACTGAAGCCATCACTAAACAACTAAAGAAAGTCTTCGCCATGCATGGATTACCAGGCGTGTTAGTCTCGGACAATGGCCCAGAGTTCACAGCTTTAGCTTTTGAACAATTCCTCACAGAACAGGGCATACGACGCCCTGACAGCGCCAGCTCACCCAGCGGCAAACGGATGGGAAGAACGCATGGTTTGTTACACGAAAGAAGCATTAGAAAAACTTGAAGGGGGTGACATGCAAGACAAAATAAATACCATGTTCACAATTCAACATATAACGCCGTGCACGTCAACAAACAAGAGTCCAGCTGAACTTTTAATGGGCAGAAAATTGCGAACATATTTGGACAGACTACACCCCACCTACAACCCCGAGAAGCCACCAGACTCCTCCAGTAAGTACCGCACGTTTATACCAGGCGACCTGGTATATGCGAAAAATCTTACTGGAAACCCATTGTGGTTACCAGCCACGATAACACAAATAACAGGCCCCCGGACATACCGATTGGAAACGACGGACGGCAGAACCTGGAAAAGGCACATAGACCAACTACGATCTCAAAACCTCGAACACAACACCGACACACCCCGAAACATAGAGCAAACTCATTCAAAACAGCCAATAAGTAACGATAAAACCAGAGAGGGGGGGAACCCTTAAATAATAAAGAAAAGGAAGACCCCCCCTTTAACACAATTAGAAACAGGCCACCAACCAGAAACAGAAAGCCCAAGAACAAATAAAAACTACTTACCAACAGGCGAGTTCGAAAGAAGGGAACTGAAGGAGTACCAGGGAAGAAGCAGCCGAGCCAACTCTACCTGCCCGAGTATGCCAGAAGGGAGTGGCAAGGCCCGCTCAACCTACCTAACAAAGCACGGCGGGAGCGGCATGGCGGACTCACCCTTCCAGGAGGTTCCAGAGAGAAGGACAGGAGAAACATCGATCCCATCCGAACCGATTGAAGACAACACAGAGACTGAGCTGCGCAGGTCAAGTAGGACCCACAAAAGCCCCATCTATTTGCGTGACTACGTCACGTAAAATGGGACCGTACCAAGAGGGGAGGGGTGTTGTATATAGACATTTGCATACTCGTAATACTACGTTCTGATTGGACAATCACTACCGCCTAGCAATTGGTGGTTAACAATGGCGGGAGGTTTAAAATAATGCCATTGGTTGCGAGCCGCGAGCAGCCGCTATAAAAGAGGCTGCCGCAGCTCGACTTTAGTTGAAGTTACTGACAGTTAAATAAAGAGCTGAACTCAACTCCGGTCTCGAGTCTACTTTGTTCTGGCGATAGAACAGTCTGTATGTTGTTTTATCATTTTTTCCAACCATGTGTGGATTTTAGTCCAATATTTCTTTGCGTCCAAGCATGTCTACCACATATGGTAATATGAACCAGGTATCTGATGACATTTCCAACATTTATCCGATTTATTCTTAAACATTCTCGCAAGTCTCATTGGGGGTAGATGCCATCTGTAAAACATCTTATACAGATTTTCTTTATATGCAGTTGACATTGTCATTTTATAATTTTGAGACCACAATTTTTGCCATTTTTCTAAATCAATCCCATATCCTGGAAATTATTCTGAAAGGTTGATCAGGGGTTTATTCATAGAAAGTACAAATAAATTATCTGCTTTTTTCAGAATTCCTAATCATATGCCTACCATTTAAGTCTTAATAATTTGTAAGCATTTAACCAATCCTATTAATCATCTGACTATATTCAAACAGGGTGAGGCCTATTTCTCATCATATGCCTATTTGTTCTGCAAATTTTGTTAACAAAAAACATTAGATTTGTAAATAAAGTTCACTTGAAAAAGCAAATATTGTTGTTCTTTGTGAAATACTAAATGTGCATCTTTACAAAAGTGAGTGATTGGCCTATTATTTTACATTGATTGATTTATATTATATTTTATCCCACCTTTATTACTTTATAGATATCACAAGGTAGTGAATATACATAACAGTCTTTTCTCCTCCAATTTTCTGGATAAAAACAACCCTTTGAGATGGATTGGGCTGAGAGATAGTAACTCTCAGCACCCAACCAGCTTTCATATCTATGGCAGGACTAGAACTTACCATCTCCTAGTTTCTGGGGCAGCATCTTAGACCAAACTGGCTCTCTATGATACCTTTATCATATATAGAAACAAAGAAGAAGATTTATATCAACTCAGCAGTCTAATAAAATAGAAGGTACTTATGCTAACTTATGATTGAGCTTTAGACAATCATATACAATCACTCACAATTTCAGAGTTTGTAGCTATATGATTCACACTGTAGTTTATAAAAAAATGAATCAATACACTACATGAAATGTTCTATAAATGAATTAAATAACCAGAAAATAAAGAAGGAAAATATAGGGTGAAATGGGTGGGGAAATTTAAGTTTTAGTTCTGTTATATTTCTGGCCACTATTCATTCTATTCCTGTAAATGTTTGGCCCAGATATTTGATTTATGTTGGCATACTTCATGTAAGAAACTGTGCTATTCCTGTAAATACAGTTCTGCATAGTCCACAAACAATACAAAAGGTACATTCATACAGCAGCTTCTGGAAGCAAAATGAGATGTTCTCAGCTGTGGTAATTGTTTCCTAGTTAATGTTAATGTGGCTCAATAAATAGAAGGATTTCTAAATATCTGTATTTTATTATATTATCATTGCTTCACATGATCAGTTAAGCCAGATATTTTTCAAATGTTAGCTCTTGTTATACAACAAGAGCAGTGTTACATTAGATCATGTAGGACTTTGCTCAAATGTCCTTGATTGTCCTGCCAACTGCTGCAACAGGGCCTGGCTCTGGGAAAACCAACCAAGAAAATAGAGAGTTGACAGGCAAAAGCTTATGTTGCTCTCATGTCTGTGGAGAATGGGTGATAGGATTTTATCTAGTGGTTACATCTGGACATTGCCCTGAGTTGAAATAAGCACATTTCCCAAAATAAAACTAACACAGTTTCCCTCCATCCTTCTCTCTCATCCTCATATCTGGGAGCCAACGGGGATAATAGTTGGACTAGCGATGGACAAGGAATAAAGAGATCCAGCCATCCCTTAGGCATGGAAGAGAGCTGGACTATACTGTACCAGACTGTGCCAGACTGTGCTAGTCTGGAATCATTTATCCACTGACACTCACTTTATGAACATGGGAGACTACAATCCACTGTCTTCAATTGTAAAGATCTTCATTCCATAGAGCAGAGTTTCAGGCTGATATACATTTACATTACAGATACTCAGAAAGTTAGAGGATTACTACTGTAACTGTACTGTAAAATATATAAGAAGAATGACAATAAAGTTAATCTCTATTAAGTTTCAGATAGAGACAACTAATATAGCTTAAGAGTCTCATATTGTTCTCAAGCATCTTTCTGTGGTCTCTGGGTCTCATCCAATCGTGCTGAAAATTAGTGACTTTTTTACTTGCTATGTTGAGACAGGATAAATAGAATGTTTATGTCATTTAAAATAATAAAGGAACTTTCCAAGACTAGGGTAACAACATTTGAAAATATAATCACAGGTATGCATGACTTCATCAGTTTCCTTGATGGACGTACTTACTATGACCTATAATTTCATGTAAAGTGTTACTTATCTATTTGGCTCCCTGTCTCGAAATGTTGCTCTCATTGGAGATGAAAATGAGAAGGAGGGTACATGATTAAAAGTTTCATAAAGTTTCATTCTTCATTTTGAAGAATGAAAACATGTATTATTTACAAGAACCAGTGTATTGCCTTGGCCCTATAAAGCTTCTGTGAGTGCAGAGATGGGGAGGATGTAGCCACTAGTTCCTGAAAAGGATGCTACACTAAGAGACAAAAGCCCCCTTTGTTCTAGTTCAGTGGTTCCCAAAGTGGGTGATACTTCCTTCTGGGGGGGGGGATGCCTTAGGGCGGTGCTAAGAGGCAAGGGGGCTGGCAGGGAGGTGCTAAGAGGTAAGGGGGGATACTGGAGGTGGGCCTCCCTGGCAGCCAGACACAGGAGGAAGGTAAAGTCACAGCCATGGGATGATGAAAGAGGCGGTTGTCGGGGAGGAAATGGAGAAATTAAGGGCCGGGGCCTCTGAAAGGGAAAATGTGGTGATGCAGGATTAGCCTAGACCTTTGACAAATTAGGCCATCCCTGCCTAAACCAAAACAAAAGAAAAGAAAAATATCTCTACCAATGACCTCCCAGATTCCTGCACATGTTTCACATGTCTTGAAACCACCAATGAAAGCGAAATTTACATCAAATACCACCTATGTGATAATCTAGCCCACCCTACCTGCTTAAACACAAACAAAAGCCTAGCTGATATGGTTAAAAATTCAGATACATTATTTTATCTATGTCCATCATGTTCTCCTAAGCTAAACAGAGTACCCTACCTGACAGAGTTGAAAGCATAGAATCACTCATTCACTCAATAGAACAACGCTTAGCAACACATTTTGAAACAAACATACAAGCAAGCCTAATCTCTCTTGAAAAAAATAATACAGCACAGATAAGTGAGTACCTATCAGCTCAAAATCAAATCCCACAACAACCACAAGCACTACCTCAACTACAATCACAACTACAACCAAAAATAACGACCAAACCACAACCACAAACAATTACTATCCCTTCAAATAATTCCATAAATAATATCTCCTTACTCATCAGAGACACCATGGAACGTGAAAAGAAACGTCCAAATGCCATCTTATTTGGTCTCGAAGACACCAATGAATCAGATGACATCACCAAAGTTTGTGGTATCATAAGCAACTCAAATACAACAAACATCTCTTCTGAAGATATCATTGAAATAACCAGAGATGGCCCTGGGTGCAAATACAATGATGGCTCTGTGGCCCCAAAATTTTGTAGAGTTGTATGCAAAAATGAGTCCAGCAAACACATATTCATTCATACAATAAACGCCATTGCAAAAACCAATCCCAACCACAAAAAACTTCGCTCAAGACCAGACATCCATACTGTAAAGAATCCGCTCCCATGAACTCCGTGCAGAACTCAAAAACTGTCTAGACAATGGAGAAAAGGACCTATACATTGACTACAGAGCTGATTGCATCATAAGAAAGTCACACAACCCACAACTCTGCATCCAACCCCACCCCATCCAATCCAACATCACTCAAAACTAGGCACGCATGCCCCTAACTACCTCTATTCCAACCACAACTGGCCTTAAATCCAAGCTACTCAATGCAAGAAGCCTTGTAAATAAAATACCTGAATTTCTCCTCTTACTAAATATGGCTAAATTCGACATTATATTTGTCTGTGAAACATGGCCCAACGCATCTCTCCCTGACTCCATTACGAGACTATCATGTTTACTGATCAGATTGTGAAATCCGTAGAGGAGGTAGTGTTACTATTATCTATAAAAAGTCCCTACTTCTAAAAAACATCCAAGTTACCCAGGAGCTTGCTATTTCTGAGACCATCATCTGTGATCACATTTCGGTTCTTACTATGTTACAGAGCACCTGATTACGACATCGAACATGCAAACAAGCTAAATACACCACTAACATGGGCAGCATCCTGCCCACACACTTTTATCTTTCTTGGTGACTTCAATCTACCTCATATTAACTGGATGAATGTACAACTGAACCTACACATGCAACCTTCTACAATGCAGTAACAAATCTGGGACTAGAACAACTAGTAACCAACAACACTAGACTTAACAACTGCCTCGATCTCATCTTTTGCAATAGTTTGAATTCAATTTATGGAATACAAATTAAAGAACCCTTTTCCAACAGTGACCACAACATGATTGACTTTTGTCTCAACATACGTCCACACAAAAATCATCACAATGATGGAATCCCCAATTATAACTTCAAAAAAGACAACTATGATCTTATAAACAATGATCTCTCATCCCTTGATTGGCAATTTCTATTCTCTGGATGCAATACTGTAGAAGACCATTACAACATATTTTTACTTGAAGTAAAAAGAGTCATCAAACTATATGTACCATTAACAACTCCCAAAACCAGAAAAAAACAAATTATTCATAACAATAAAGAAGCTTCAATCCAAAAAGAAATCACTTTGGCAGAAAAACAAATCTGGTCATGTTGCCAACTTCAAAAGCCGATACAAAAAATTTATGCCACCAGATAAAAACTGAATGCACCAATTATCACATTAAACAAGAAGAAAACATTCTATGCATCAATTCCACCTGCACTCTCTACAATTTTATAAGCAACAAACTTAAAGACTCAAGGTCCATCCCACCCCTGAAAGGACCTAATGGTAAAGACTGCAATGATGACACTATTAAAGCCAACCTCTTTAACACATTCTTTGCCTCAGTATTTGTAAACAGCAATGGATCATGCCCAGTATTTCCTAGTCAAACCATAGACAACTACAATTATCTAATACATATCGATTTTAGAGAAGACAATGTTGAAAAAGCACTATGCAATCTAAAACCAGCTGTATCTATTGGACCGGACGTAATATGTGCCTACTTCTCTAAAAAGCTATCCACTGCCATAGCCGAACCTCTAAGCATAATCTTTGAAAAATCTTTCAGGACCAGCTCCTTGTCATACCTATGGTCACAAGCCACAGTCATCCCCATTTTCAAAAAGAGAGACCCCAGCCTAGCTGAAAATTACAGACCAATCTCTTTATGCTGCGTTACTTGTAAAGTCATGGAATCAATTATTAACCAATCCATCATCCTCCACTTAGAAACAAACAACCTACTTTCTAATAAACAATTTGGTTTCAAGAAAAAACTATCATGTAATCTGCAATTCTTACACTGCCCAAACATATGGACTACTGTGGTGGACTCCCATGGAAAGGATGAGACACAAGTGAGTGAACTCGGGATGGGAGTCTAGAGCAATTTCTAGTGCTCCCTTTTTAATGAGAATTTTACACATAGTAAGCATTCACATTGTGGATTACAATAATTAAACATAATACACAGAATTATTTACAATTGTCTGAGCTTCTTGATTGTTTCTGGTGTTTACTTTTAATTTCCTTGTTTTATCTAGGTGACCTTTAGGCAGACATGTATGTATAAGGTCTTAGATTAATCATTACTCAATACTAGAGTCAGAGTTATTCCCACAGACTACACAACTCAATCAGGGCAAAGCAATAGATGCAATCTACATAGACTTCTGTAAAACATTTGATTCAGTGGTACATGACAAACTACTTCTAAAACTAAAAACTTACAGTATCTCTGGACACCTGCATAACTGGATAGAAGCATTCCTGTCAAACAGACAACAAATGGTCAAAATTGGGAGCGTCCTATCAAATTCTGTACCTGTCAACAGTGGTGTCCCCCAAGGCAGTGTTCTAGGGAAGAAACCACAGAGTCAGGTAGAGTATTCCAGACATTGACCACTCTGTTGCTGAAGTCATATTTCCTACAATCAAGTTTGGTGTGATTAACCTTGAGTTTATATCTATTGTTTGATCTTGTGTTGTTATGGTTGAAGCTGAAGTATTCATTGGCAGATAGGAGATTGCAATGTATGATTTTATATACTATATTTAGATCGGACCGGAGGTGGCGTAGTAGTAGGTTTTCTAGGTCTAGAGTTTCAAGTCTGGTGGCATAAAGTATTCTGCAATGAGTAGAGGAGTGGAGAACTCTTCTTGTGAAATATTTCTGGACTTTCTCAACTGTGTTAATATCAGATACGTAATGTGTGTTCCAGATTGATTAGCTGTATTCGAGTATTGGTCTAGCAAATGTTTTGTATGCTCTAGTTAGTAGTGTAATATTACCAGAAAAAAAGCTACGTAAGATTAGGTTAACAACTCTTAACGCCTTTTTGCCTATGTAGTTACAGTGGGCTCTAGCACTTAGATCAATAGTGATGAGTACTCCAAGATCCTTGACAGAGTATGGATCATCAACAAGGTCTTGACTATTCAGCCTGTATTTTATTTTCTGATTTTTTTTTTGCCAATATTTAGGACAGAGCATTTATTTGTTGAGATTTGAAGTTGCCATTTGTTTGACCATTCTGATACATAGTCAAGGTTTTTTGGAGGGTAGCAGTACTGTCTGTGGTGTTGAATAGTTTTACATCATTAGCAAAGAGAACGCAGTTGCTCTTGATATGATCACAGAGGTCATTTATGTAGAGTATGAAAAGAGTTGGTCACTGCCTTGGGGGACACCACTGTTGACAGGTACAGAATTTGATAGGACGCTCCCAATTTTGACCATTTGTTTGACAGGAATGCTTCTCTCCAGTTATGCAGGTGTCCAGAGATACCGTAAGATTTTAGTTTTAGGAGTAGTTTGTTGTGTACCACTGTGTACCACTTGTTGTATCCATTCAGTGCCATGGGTTCAAACCACCGAAATGTTGACCATCTCTGGGCAACAGATCCAGTGTCTTCAAGACCCTGTGTCACCTTGCCTCCTTTTCTATGAAGTAATACTTTCTAACATTTTCTTTCAATTTCCCTCATGTCAGTTTCAGGTTATGCCTCTCCCGTTCTTGATTTTGCTTAATATTGAAAATACTACCTTCTGGAACCTTAGTCACACTCCTAATATATTTTAAGGTTTCAGTCATGTCCTCCCTTTCCCTTCCATCTTCCAGGATGCACATATTCAGTTCCTCTAATTTCTCCTGATATGTTTTGTCATTAAACAGAGAATTTCACATGGGGTCTGATTAAACTGTGAATACAGTGGGATTATGGCCTTCTCTTGAATCTAATCCACCTTCATGTACACCCAAGCAACAAGAATAGATAACTCATTTTTTGTTTCCTTTCTTAATTAATCCAAAGTTGTTACCTTCCTTGCATGCTACCTTCTAGGGTCTGTAAAGCAATGTGAAATGGTATACAAATCTAAGTGCTATTGATATTAGCCTATTAAGCCGCTTAAAATCTCTAAATTATTAATTATGTTGAAAAGTCTTTTGCATTGCTAGCCTAACATATTTTAGTAATCTAGATTGATTGGTTATTAATTCAAGTTCCACTTTTTTACTTTCAAAATGTGTAATACATATTATATATTAGTGCTAGGAAGGGTTCAGTTTATTGATTTATCTATAGAGTTGAAGGCATTGTGCTGTTCAGCAGCAACTTCCAAATACGCAAGAAGGAGGGTGGTACTACTCAGATCTTATCTGACCAGTATGATTTTGTCCAGAATTGTGAGTCATTGTATAAACCATGAGTGTTTCATGATTAGGATAATCAATTGGGATTTGAAGATAAATTAAATTATGTTCAATATTCCAAGAATGTCTTTCAATGACTTTCAGACACAAAGGAGCACATACAATCATTTGTAAAGCCAGATAATTTTAATAAGAATAAT
>NW_020717018.1:302775-325720 GCF_900518725.1 Notechis scutatus | reverse complement strand
TGTATTTTATTTTCTGATCTTTTTTGCCAATATGTAGGACAGAGCATTTATTTGTTGAGATTTGAAGTTGCCATTTGTTTGACCATTCTGACACATAGTCGAGGTCTTTTTGAAGGGTAGCAGTATTGTCTGTGGTGTTGAATAGCTTTACATCATCAGCGAAGAGAACGCAGCTGCTCTTAATATGATCACAGAGGTCATTTATGTAGAGTATGAAGAGAGTTGGTCCTAGAACACTGCCTTGGGGGACACCACTATTGACTGGTACAGAATTTGATAGAACACTCCCAATTTTGACCATTTGTTGTCTGTTTGACAGGAATGCTTCTATCCAGTTATGCAGGTGTCCAGAGATACCGTAAGATTTTAGTTTTAGGAGTAGTTTGTCGTGTACCACTGAATCAAAGACTTTACAGAAGTCTATGTAGATTGCGTCTATTGCTTTGCTGAGTTGTGCAAGTTGTGTAGTGAATATCGAGTGTGAAATCGACTTGTGTAGTCCATATGTTTTTGCAGTGTAAGAGTTGCAGATTACATGATAGTTTTTTTCTGAAACCAAATTGTTTATTGGAGAGTAGGTTGTTTGTCTCTAAGTGGAGGATGATGGATTGGTTAATAATTGATTCCATGACTTTACAGGTGACGCAGCATAAGGAGATTGGTCTGTAATTTTCAACTAGGCTGGGGTCTCCCTTTTTGAAGATGGGGATGACCGTGGCTTGTGACCATAGGTTAGGCAAGGAGCTGGTCCTGAAAGATTTTTCAAAGATTATGCTTAGAGGTTCGGCTATGGCAGTGGATAGCTTTTTAAAGAAGTAGGCACACATTCCGTCCGTTCCAATAGATGGGGATGGTTTTAGATTGCGCAGTGCTTTTTCAACATTGTCTTTTGTAAAATCGATATGTATGAGATCATTGTAGTTGTCTGTGGTTCGACTAGGAAATACTGGGCATGATCCATTGCTGTTTACAAATACTGAGCCAAAGAATGTGTTAAAGAGGTTGGCTTTAATAGTGTCGTCGTTGCAGTCTTTACCATTAGGTCCTTTCAGGGGTGGGATGGACCTTGAGTCTTTTAGTTTGTTGTTTACAAAATTGTAGAAAAGGCGGGTGGAATTGGTGCATAGAAGGTTTTCTTGTTTAATGTGATAATTGGTGCATTCAGTTTTTATCTGGTAGCATAGATTTTTGTATCGGCTTTTGAAGTTGGCAACGTGACCAAATTTATTTTTCCGCGAACGTACTTCAATCAATCAGAATAGAGCTTGAAGGGACCCTGGAGGTCTTTTAGTCCAACCTCCTTGACTCAAGCAGGAGACCCCATACCATTTCAGACAAGTGACTGTCCAGTTTCTTCTTAAAAGCCTCCAGTGATTGGGCACCTATAACTTCTGGAGGCAAGTTGTTCCACTGGTTAACTGTCCTGACTGTTAGGAAGTTTCTCCTTAATTCCGGGTTGCTTCTGTCCTTGGTTACAATTTCCATCTGTTGCTTCTTGTCCTGCCTTCAGGGGCTTTGGAGAATAGCTTGACTCCCCCTTCTTTGTGGCAGCCCCTCACATACTGGAAGACTGCTATCAAGTCACCCCTAGTCCTTTTCCCTAGACTAGAGATGCCCAATTCCTTCAACTGTTCTTCATATGTTTTTATTTCCAGCCCATCTTAGTTTCTCTTCTTTGTACTTTTTCAAAAACAATAAAAGCAATAATCCTCAAAATAGGAGAAAAATTGAATAGATCATTAAGTTGACAGTTAGCGACCATGTAAATAGATATTATAGATTCAGGATTTTATTTTAATTCATTATTTTATTCTATTTTATTATGCTGCTCATCCTTCCCTCCCTCCGTCCATATACAGGTAGTCCTCAACTTATGACCACAAGTGAACCCAAAGTTTCTGTTGCTAGGCGAGTCAATTGTTAAAAGTGTGTTTTGCCCCATTTTACAACTTTCCTTGCCACAGTTAAGTGAATCATTGCAGATGTTAAGTTAGAAACATGGTTGCTAAGTGAATCTGAGTTCCCCATTGACTTTGCTTGTGAGAAGGTCACAAAAGGTAGCTCTGGGACATTGCAACCATCATAAACACATTGGTAGTTGCCAAGTATCTGAATTTTGATTGTGGGACCATTGGTGATTCTGCAATGGTATTAAGTGTGAAAACAGTCATGTCATATTTTTCAGTGCTGTTGTAACTTCAACAAGTCACTAAACAAACGTGTAATTTGAGGACTTGTAAATATTCCAACCAATATTCAGTCTTGGTTAGTTTCTAGAAGCGGAGCAAACCTAAGCTGTAAATATTGGGATGGCCACTAGAGGGCAGAGAAAGGTTTGGATGTGTTTCTGCTGCCCTCTAGTGGCCAGCCAGGTAATTTCAAACAATGGCCAGTAGATCTATTTTCACTTGTGCCGCTCCAAAAACCTTATTTTGGGCAGAAAATTCACATGTACAGTATTATTGCATGGTCTGTAATCATTAAGTCACTAATCTGGAGGTGGCACGCATTTTTAAAAATATATATATAATTATATATATAAATATATATAATTAGAAAGTAAGTGCATCCATGACTAGAAGACTAAAATAAACAAACTCCATTTCCCAGAAGCCACCTCACCTACTCCAAGGCGCTCTCTCTCTCTCTCTCTCTCTGTCCACCGCTCGTTCCCACAAGCCTCTGTTTCCTTAACCCCTTTCTGGGAAACGGAATTTCCTTGCTAAGGAGGAAACCCAGCCGCGTCTAGGCAAAGCCCTCGCTTCTTGAAACTACCCTTCCCGAAAGCCCTCACGGCAACACTCTACCCAGCCTCCCTTTATCCTTCCCTCGCGCGCCCGCGCCACCTCCCTTTCCCTGCGCTTCTTGGGAAATGTAGTGACGAGCGGCCTGCCGGCTTCGAACGTGGGCCGGCGCGCGCGCGCGTCCAGACTACCAATCCCGGCGTGCCTTCGCCCGGCGGGAAGGCCCTCCATTTTGTTTTCGCCTCAAGAGGGCTCAAGATGGCGGCGGCGCCGGTAGTTGAGGCGGCGAACGGCCTGTCAGAGCGGAGGCCTTGGTAGTCGCGGCGTCACCGCTGTCATGGACCTGCGCCTGGCCGTGTACAACGCGGCTCGGGAGGGGAAGCTGAAGCTGCTGCAGAAGCTGCTGGGCGGCCGCGGCCGGGAGGAGCGTCAGCGTCTGGCGGCGGGCCCGGGCGGCGCGGAAGGCCCGCCGTTGCTGATCGCTTCCCGCCACGGTCACCGCGAGGTGGTGGAGTACCTGGTGGACCACTGCGGCGCGCGGGTGGGCACGGGCGGGTCGGTGCGCTTCGACGGGGAGACTATCGAAGGGGCTCCGCCGTTGTGGGCCGCCGCCGCCGCCGGGCACCTGCCGGTGGTGAGGAGCCTGCTGGAGCGCGGCGCCTGCGTCAACCAGACCACGCTGACCAACTCGACGCCGCTGCGGGCGGCCTGCTTCGACGGGCACCTGGCCGTGGTGCGCTACCTGGTGGGGGAGTGCGGGGCCGACCTCGAGGTGGCCAACAGGCACGGCCACACCTGCCTGATGATCGCCTGCTACAAGGGCCACACCGACATCGCCCGCTACCTGCTGGAGCGGGGTGCCGAGGTCAACCGCCGCAGCCTGAAGGGCAACACGGCCCTGCACGACTGTGCCGAGTCCGGCAGCCTGGAGATCCTTCGCCTGCTGTTGGCTGGCCAGGCACGGATGGAGCGGGATGGCTACGGCATGACCCCGCTGCTGGCCGCCAGCGTCACCGGGCACGCCAACATCGTGGAGTTCCTCATCCGGGGTGCGCTTGAAGTACCCCAAAGCCAGGACGCCGAGGAAGAGGAGAAGGAGGATCGGGAAGAAGAGGAGGAGGAGGACGATGAGACGGGTGGATCCCACGTCTACTGCACCCGAGAGGCCGCGGTGGAGGCGTTGGAGCTGCTGGGTGCCACCATGGTGGACAAGAAGCGCGACCTGCTAGGCGCCATGAAGCACTGGTGCCGGGCGATGGAGCTGCGTCTCCGAGGAGGCGAGGCCCTCTCTAAGGCGGAGCCTCGGCAGCGGGTGCTGGCTTATGACTATGCCCAAGAAGTGAGCAGCATGGAGGAGCTGGAATCGCTCATCACAGATCCGGATGAGATGAGGATGCAGGCTTTGTTGATCCGAGAGCGTATCCTGGGACCGTCTCACCCGGATACCTCGTATTATATCCGCTACCGGGGGGCCGTTTACGCCGATTCAGGCAACTTTGAGCGGTGCATTAACCTGTGGAAGTACGCCTTGGACATGCAGCAGGGCAACCTGGAGCCCTTGAGCCCCATGACGGCCAGCAGCTTCCTCTCCTTTGCCGAGCTCTTCTCGTACGTGCTGCAGGACCGCTCGAAGGGCGCCTTAGGGACTCAGCTGGGTTTCTCTGACCTCATGGTGGTTCTGAGCAAAGGGGTCCGCGAGGTCGAGAGGGCCCTCCAGCATCGGAAGGACCCGGTGGCCGACGCTTCCCCGTTCACCAAAGCCTTGGCCATCATCCTCCACTTGGTCTTTTTGCTGGAAAAAGTGGAGTGCGTTCCCGAGCAGGAGCACCAGAAGCGCCAAACCATCTACCGCTTGCTGAAGTGTCACCCGCGAGGCAAGAACGGCTTCACCCCATTGCACATGGCGGCGGACAAGGACACCACCACGGTGGGCCGCTACCCGGTGGGGAAATTCCCCTCACTCCACGTGGTGAACCTCCTGCTAGAGTGCGGGGCCGACCCGGACAGCCGGGATTATGACAACAACACCCCGCTGCACGTGGCTGCCCGGAACAATTGCCCCCTCATCATGACCGCCCTAATGGAGGCAGGAGCTCACATGGATGCCACCAACGCTTTCAAACAGACAGCCTACGAGCTCCTGGACGAGAAGCAGCTCACCAAGGCCATGATGCAGCCTTTTAATTATATCACCTTACAGTGCCTTGCGGCCCGAGCGCTGGATAAACACAAGATCCCTTATAAGGGTTTTATCCCTGAAGAGTTGGAAGCCTTCATTGAGCTGCATTAGCCAAGGAGGACTCTCTACTCCCTACCGGTCTCTTCCTAAACCCGCTGGGACTGGCCGGGAGGGGACTTGGATTCGCAGTCTTCCTGGGGTCTGGATTTGAAAAGCTTTGGTTTGCACTTGGCCAGGTTATGTGGTCTCCGTCTTGCTTCTGTCCAGCCCCTGACATGGAGAAGTCGTCTTTTGCCCAAACGCACGTGGCCTCACTATCTGGGATCTTCTTGGGTAGATGAACAGGCTCTACTGCAGTGTTGCTCAACTTTGGCCACGTTAAGATAGGTGGACTTCAACTCCCAGAATTCCCCAGCCAGCTATGCTGGCTGGGGAATTCTGGGGGTTGAAGTCCACTCTTCTTAAAGTGGCTAAGGTTGAGAGACTATGTTGCCCTTACTCCTCTATGGATCTGTCCCTAATCTGTTTTTGAAAGTCCCCTCATATTTTTTCTCTCCCTGGCCTTCCAAAGCCAAGGAGTTGAATTTAGCCCCCTTCTCACTTTACATTAATTGCCCCAACTGCCCCCCCAAAAATTGGCAAGATTCAGCTTTCTGGAACTTTTCTAGGGCCCCCAAGAAAACCTCCAGGGCTGACCCATTGCTCCAAAGTTCCTCCAGTCTTTTTTTCAGTTTTCCCCATTTTTTTGTGTGTGTTCCTGTGAGAAGCGGGGGAAATAAGGGGCTGGCGGATCTGATTGTGTGACCGGCTCAACGGTGGCCACGCGCGAGATAGATGAATGTTTTGCATGGCCTGCTTTCAGCTTGCATGTTGGTTGAGCTTTTTTAAGTTCTTCCATTTTGCACCCTTTTGGAAGACTTAAGGATGGACGGAGGCAAACCCACCAAGTCTTAACAATGTTCTTTTGTTCAGATCAGCCTTGGAACTTAAGGTGGGCGGGGGGGGGGGGGGTTTCTTCATTTTGAACAGTCTATTTGCTTCTCTGCATGGTTGACCCAAGCTGGGTGCAGTGAGGTTTGGTTTTTCCTTCCTTCCCCCCCAAAAAAGGATATCAGTTCTTGCTTGGACCATCTCTTAACACCGGCTGAGATTTTTGATGGCTGTTTTCAAAGCTGGTGGTAATAATTGTATCTTTATTTGGCTGCTGGTTTTTCTTGTCAGCAGAGCGAGCCCTGCACTGTAGGCAGACCAGGCGGTAAAAGGTTCCCCAGATTGTGAAATTTAATCAAGCCATTTATTTTTCCCGCTCCAGAAAAGAGAAAACGGGGTATGGGTTTTTGACCCAATCACTGGCAAAAAACGGTTCATTTACATCAGAGGTCTCCAAACTTGACCACTTTAAGACTGTTGGACTTAAACCCCCAGAATTCCTTAACCAGCCTGCTGACTAAGGAATTCTGGGAGTTGAAGTCCATAAGTCTTAAAGTGCCCAGTTTTTTAGACCCCTGATTTATGTCCTTTCAGCCAGGATAGCCCCATTTTTCTGGAAGAGCTTAGGGAACCGGAGGCGATTGGGCAATATTGTCCAAAATTATCTCTTTGCGGCCTCTGTAAAGGTTAAGGAGCAAATGCTTTTTAAAATCTCCCAGAAACCAAAGAAAACCTATATACTGAAAACTTTTTGCACTGTGGGCCTGTCTAGGTATACTTCCCATTAAAAATCATGCCTAGTAACCCACCAAATCGAGCGGAGGCGAGTGAAATGCTTACACTGTGGCACCCCAGTTTCTTCACATGTCCTCGCCTTCCTTAACTCTTCAGGGCAGGTGGGCATCAAATACCAGAGATTTTATTCACATCTGCAAAAAGTGGGTTGTAACTTGAATTCTTAGTATTAGTCACTTCAATCCCCCCCCCTTTGGCTTGGTTATCAATGATATTTTTTTTAATTATGTAAAGGGCAGAAATGGATGTTGAAGGGTAGAATGAATACCTCACACACACACACACAGCCTTACTCAGCCATGCTGAGTTGATTCTCGTTGGTGTGTCCTGTAAATTCTGTTCTATGCAGACGGTGCAGGTGGGATTGAGGCTGCATCAGGCAAGAGAAAAATGGTGGCAAGATGGGTGTGTGGATGGACGGATAAAAATGACTTGAAGGGATTGGGGGACGGGTGTTTGCGTTTGAATCTTGAAGGACCTTTCTTAGGTCTTTTCTCTCAGGGTCTACCTCACTCGCCAACAGTGTTAATGGATGATGTTTGGAGCGGTTGTAAGTAAGGTGGCCATGGCTGTTGATAGTTGGATCACCTTAACTTCATAGCAGTGGGACAGGTGAAGGTCAGAGTAGGCTGAAGTAAAGGAGGCCCAGTAGAGTGCTGTCATCATCCTTGGTGCTTGCTCGTGTCCAGATAGACCTTTTTTTTTCCAGATCAAAGAAACCCATCCTGCGAATCTGGGGCTGTTTAGAAGCCCCCAGGAACTTTTAAGCGGGGTGGACTTCCGCATGGCTGGCTGAGGAATTCTGGGAGTTAGTCCACCCTTCTTAAAAGTTCCTGGACTTAAGGAAACACTGCTTCAGAGGTCTTCCTTCAAAAAGACTTGGTTAAATGGCCTACCAGCCTCACAAAAGAGAGAAATAAAAAATCGATCAGACCAAAAAGTTTCAGAATGTAGATCATCATTCTCTCTGGGGTGAACCTCCGTTGGAGGCATCATCTCAATCGGATGATCTCCATAAATTAAGAGATCGGTATTCTCTTTGAATCCATCTCTAAATGTTGTTCTGCTTTGAAGCAGAAGGGGGAGGGTGGAAACAGTACCAGCTGATAACTGAGGATGCCAAAAGATGTTGCTTTGTTTTTCTCATAGACGTCAAAGGAGCAAACGCCTCCCTAAAGGCTCTGGATTCCTGGTTTGGGCAGGGTGGAGCAGCAAATGGCCTATATTTGGTGTTTGGATGTGGATGTGTTTGGAAGCTAGGAGGTGATTTTGGAGAATCATTTCTGCATCTTCACACAGCGCAGGGATAAGAAGAAGCAGAGGTCTTAAATTGCCTTGCATAGTTTTTCAACCTCTGCAGCTTTAAGATGCTTGGACTTCAACTCCCAGAATTTCCCAGCCAGCACAGCAGTGCTGGCTGGGGAATTCTGGGAGTTGAAGTCCAATCATAAAGCTGTAGAGGTTGAGAAATTGCTGGTTTAGGGGCTCAAGAGAACTACAGAAACCTCAGGGTATTTTTTTTTTCCCTCCGTGGATTTTGCAGCTTTGCATTTTTGCAGTGTTAAAAGCAAACAACGGGATATTAGCAGGTAAAGCAAAAGAAGTTTCAGGTTACCATTTTCTTTTCTTTTCTTTTTTGGTTTTGTTGCAAAGAATGGGGTTGATTTGGCAATTGTGGCAGAGAAAAAAATGCACAGGCAGTGTATGCTCCCCTTGAGAGCCAACTTTCCTAACTTGAAGTAAATAAAGCTATACGGACAGTGAAAATCAAGAAGAAAATGTCATGCTGCTAAAAAAAATACACAATTGTGTCTCTGACTCTTCTTGGTAGTTTTCATATGGTTGTGTGGCTAGAAGTGTTTGTTTTAATACACAGGTAGTCCTCAATTTATGATTGTTTTGAGTTTGAAACTATGGTCGTAAGTCATGTTGGTTGTCCAGTGGGTCACTGCATGATGTCACCTGATTTCCCAGCCTCTTTTGTGTGGGTTGTTAAAGGAATGCAACAGTCATAAAGCAAACAGGGCAGTCGTTAAGCAAATCCATTATTCACAGTGGCCGTTTTAGCTGGAGCCAATGGTTTTCACCCCAAAATTTCGCAAATTGTAGTTGTGTGACTGCCAGCTAGTTCCCAAACACCCAAAAGGTGATCGTCTGATTATGGGAGGGGCCATTGGAATTTCAAATCTGGGTTGTAACTACCAGCAGTCATAAGCCGAGGACTACCTATATATATGGGTGAAGATACCTGCGTTTCTTCAAAGTTTGGCATTTATGAAAAAAAATGAGTTAAAAATGGAAGAACCTTGTAGTAGGATCAAATTCTATGGACTACCTCATGTAATCCATTGATGAGGTTTACCTAGTTTGGTCATGAAAACAACCTGCAAGAAAAGAGCGAGTCCCTCGTTCCTGGTATTATTTACTACTGTTAAAAGTTTTAGACCAGCGGCGTCCAACCTTGGCAACTTTTAAGACTTGTGGACTTCAACTCCCAGCATTCCCCAGCCAGGAGCTAATCTTTAGATGTTACACTGAATGTAAGATATCTAGTAGATGTAGTCATCTGCCGGCGGTGGCAGAAGAGGCAAGGTGGCCGCTGTGGCCTTGTAGTCTAAGCCCCACATTTTTATACATGCCTGAAGACCCAATTCGGAAGACATTAAGAAGCGAGGAAAGACAACCCACACTCAAAGTCTCTACCCAGCCCCAGAGCTCTTTTCCAAAGAAGGACTCCTATTTCCTTGCAGTGCCCAAAGAAATAATTAATTCCCTAATTTTTGGTGATAAATAAATACACAACTTTGCCCCTGAGTAGATGTATTTAAGGAAAAAGTACTGGATGATCTCATTTTCCAGAAACTGGATCTGTCCTTTCTTCTTTACATCCTTAGATCTGATGAAATGCAGCAAGGAGGGAGGAATTGTGGAGGGAGGAATTCTCTATCCATCTCTATCCTCTTTTCTCCCTCTCTCCTTCTCTCTTTCTCCATCTTCTATCTGTCAGTCTCTCCTCCCTCTCTCTCCCCACCTGAGCAACTTTTAAGATGTGTGGATTTCAACTTCCAGAATTCCCCAGCCAGCCAATGCTGGCTGGGGAATTCTGGGAGTTGAAGTCCACATATCTTCACTATCCTGATTGTTAGGAACCAGCATTGCCTGGAATTTTAAAAAGCTCTCCCATTTCTATGCCCTGTCTTAACACCATGGCTTAAACCTGGTTATATAGAGTAAGCCATGATTCCGTTCAGACACCAAGCCGTAAATAAAATGACAGTGACTTTTTGCCTCTTAAAACAAAATCAAACCAGGCTCCTTATAAATTCCATTTGCAACACGAACAAAGTCCTTTTCAAAAGCCCACATATATTGCATAGATGTCGCACAGCATAAAGCAATTTGTACACATCCCAGAATTTTCAACCAACTTAAAAGAAGTTGGTGCCCTCTTTATCTCTCTCCTTTGAGATTCATCCTTTTGAAGTCTTGGCTGGGCCACAAAACGGCTCCCCTCCCCCCTCCCTCCACTTTTCTAAAAAGCATTGAAGGATCCCAAAACTCGTGTCTGCCACATTGCAAAAATAAAATGGATATGGGTTGTCTTTGACAGGACCACAACTGAGCTCAACATTAAGACAGTTGTTCAGTGAGTTTTCCCCCATTTTACGACCTCGCTTGTTACAATTATGTGAATCACTTCAATTATTAAGTTAGCAAACATGGTTGTTAATTGAATCTGGCTTCTCCGTTGGCTTTGCTTCTTCAGAAGGTCGCAAATGGGGATCACACAACCCTGGGAACACAACAACCATCATTAATAGGAGCCAGTGACCAAGCATCCAAGCGTCTGAATTTAGATCACACAACCACGGGCATACCGCAACGGTCATAAGTGTGAAAAATGGTCCCTTTTTCCATTGTAACTTTGTCACTAAAGAATAGTTGTAAGTCGAGCACTACCCGTAATGCATTTTGTCCTTTATGAGGCCCTGTTGGGGGATTGCAAAGAGGAGATGGTCACCCATTAAGCTCCAGGTCTTCCTGTCCTGCTCCATTCAAGGTCCCAGTACTTGCTGGTCCCTACAACTTTGCGAGTCAAAGTGCCCCCTTCCCTTGACAATCATTTCTGATTAGGAAATATTAAGACATTTTTCTGCTGTCCCCTTTCATCCATCTCGTTTCCATTCTCCAGGGTTGTCCTCCATCTCCACTCCCGGCGGCCTCTCAACAGTCTCATTGGCCGTGCCAACCGCCGCGTTGCTTCTTTCCACCTGCATGCGGTTATAATCACCGATCTGAATCATCTGGGCATTCTGAATGATGAGTTGGGGACCCAGCATTGCGTTTGGAGAACCCACCGAGGACAGGAATGGTTGGGAAAAGGAAGACTGATCAAGCCCCAGTTTCATGAAGGACGCTGCAGGAGGAGGAAACCCTTGAGTCTCATCACCCGCCTGGGCTTGCATCCTTGACATGTCCACTACCGGTGGTCGAAATGATGACTGAAGGTTGAGGAGAGTGAGTTGTTGTTGTAGCCTCAAGTTTTCTCGTTCCCGTTCTCTCTCCTCCTCTCTTTCCTGGATCTGTCTCAGGAGGTCCCAGGTGGCTTTCTTCTCCCGGATCGCCTTTGGAGTGAAGGTCTTCTTCACCCTCTTGTCAAACACGGGAGACGTTTCACACAAGGGCACCAACGAAGCGAGCAAGAGGGGCATTTCCCCAGACTTTAGAGAGTGTTCCCTGGGCACAAATGGAATCACCGAGTGCCTCTTGCAGCAGCGGGTGAGGGAGTCCATCAAGGCCGTGTCCCGTTGATAGTCACAAAGGCGGCCCGTGAAGTTCTTGGTCAGGAGCACGAGCGTGAAGGCTGAGTTGTCCAGGGAGTTCTGGAAACAGTTGAGTTGGCCACACCCAGGGGTGAGGAAATCCTCGCTGAAGGTGGCCCCGTTGGATACCCCCAAGGCCTCCAAGCGTTCCTTCACCCGGAAAGCCACCAGCTCGTCTTCTGCAGCATGCAGGACCACGAAGGTGTAGAACTGCTTTTCATCGTCTGGTGGGCCCATCGACGAAGAAGGTTCCGAGCTACCAGAGGCAAGATCCGAAGTAGAAGACAAAGAAGACACTAGAAGTCCAAAACTCGTGCTTGGCGCTGGAGCAGAGGAACGGGGCGGAGCCCTTCCTGCAGAAGGTGCTGCTAAACCTGGCTTCTGCAAAGGCGGGGCCTGAAACAGGCACATCAAATCTCCTGATGGCGCTGTTTTTGGGGTTGTTGGGCCCTGGGCAGATGGCGTGGGAGACAGTGTGATTTTGGAGTCAGGCAGTAAACAGGGACCTCTGAAATTTGGCAGGGAAGATTTTCTTGAATTGGTGGAGCAGCCATTGACCAATGCCATGTCTTCTCCTTGGCCGGTTGGTGGTAGAGGCAAGGAACCTCCTGTACTGGAAGGGCTGTCGGAGATTGTTATTGAACTCTCACTGATCTTAAGGTTGCTGATGTAGGAGATGGGGGTACCTGTAGAACGTAAAGACTGAGGGTTATCAGGAGACGAGCCGTTGATTGACACTGGGCTGCTCCTTCTGGCCGGAGTCAACTCCCATCTACTTGAAGCCAGAGCTCCGAAATTATCCCTGGGCAACTTTGAGATGAACTGCAGTCCACACTTCTCCATGGCTTCATCCAGGAGACCTTTGAGCTGGGCTGGTTCAAGGTGGCTTGCTTTAAAGGCTAGGATAGCTTCTCGGTAGGCCTCGTCTCTGGCCAGGGGTTCGCAGAGCTTCTCATCAACCAAGAGTGAGTAGATCTCTGCCACAGACTGGGCCACCTTGGCATGGTCCTTCTGGAGTTGCTCCGGGGTTGTCCTGTTTGCTCCAACAGCACTCCAGAGGCTTTGGGAGAGGTGACGGGCCACCACGTCGTCGCTGAAGCTGTCGAGATGCACTCTGGCCTCACCTTCTCTCCCTAAGGACCACAGGATCATGACGTGCAGGAGATGGCAGCTCTTCCGGTCTTGGTGTGAGCAGCTCAGCTTGTGCCTGTATTGAACCAGCCTCTCTGCTGGGATCCCCTTTAGGATCTGGAGGATCCCTTCGAAGCCTCGATCTGACGGGGAACCCCCTGTCATCCTGGGCAAAGCCGGGTCCAAATTGAAGGGCATGTTATGGAGGGGCCAGCAGAGGAAGGGCACAGCTCCCCAAACTTTATCAAAGGTGGGATACCAGGAAGCCAAAATGGACGACGTCCTCTAGGGCAAATGTTTGAAATGCTGCGGAATAAGCGGGCGCCGTAATTTTGGCCAAACTTGAAGGCTGGGGGGGAAAAAAGAAGAGAGGGGAAAGAATGAAACTCATCTAGAACAATCTGGAGTGTCACGGTTCTGGCGATTCCCCAAAATAAATCATGAGCCTCGAGCCAAGCTTCAAAAGAATCCAAAAGATTTATTAGGAGCAACATGTCGGCATTAACCTAAACGAAGCCAACTCTGGCATACGTAATTTACAGTCACTTGTGACTCTGTTTCCCCCCCCCCCTCCCCCCTGGGTATATCAACAATCATGTTCTCCAATGAAGGATTTCTGTGGGCAGAAGATCCGGTAGCCTAGCTATAATCTTTGCAAGATAAGTGTGGAATGTACTTCTGGTTTTTAAACCGCCGTACTACTGCTTCAGATTCCACCCACCCACCCTGTTTATGGGAACTCAAAAACAGGCATAGGAATGTTTTATAAGTTGACATTGGGAAGCCTGGATAAATGAATGAATAAAAAATAAACAGATGAATCAATGCATATGTCAATTCAAAAAAAAACATTCCTATGCCTGTTTTAGTAGTTGCCATAAAAGGGGGAGTGTGAGGAAGGAAATCTGGAAGAGGAGTTGCAGTAGTTTGGAAGCGAAAGTACATTCCAACTCTTACCTTTAAAAGATTGTAACTAAACTACCAGAGCTTTTGCCCACAAATATATTTAATTGGAGAATGTGATTGATGACACCCAGCCTGTGAATGTGCTCAATTGGAGAATCTGATTGATGACGCACCCAATGGGGAGGAGGGAAACAGGGTCAGAGGGGACTCTAAATGACGTAGGCCAGAGTTGGCTTCATACAGGGCAGGGCCAGTATGTCGCCTGTAATGAATCCTTTGAAGTTGGTTGAAGTTTGGCTCGAGAATCATGATTTCATTAGGGCGATTGCTGGAATCCTGACAGCATATATATGTACATACATACGTATCTACATACCAACGTAAATAATTCTGCTTCATTGAAGATATTTTAAGCAAGGGGCAGATCTGATACAGGTATTCCTCGACTTGCAACGGTTTAATGACCAAAGTTATAACAGCGCTGAAAAAAGTGACAGGACCGTTCTTCACACATACGACCGTTGCAGCGTCCCCATGGCCACAGGATCAAAATTCGGGCCCTTGGCCACCGGTTCATACTTATGACCGTTGCTGTGTCCCAAGGTCACGTGGGACCTCATCAGCCAAGTCAAGGGGGGAGACAGATTCCCTTAACAACCGTGTTAATTAACTAGTGATTCATTCAACAGCTGTGGCAAAAAAGGTCGTAAAATGGGGCAAACCTCACTTGAAAAACTCTCACTTATCGATAGAAATGCTGGGCTCAGTTGTGATCATAAATTGAAGATTCCCTGCACCTTGTTGGCTAATTGAGTTGAAGGCCGAACATCTTAACATTGCCAAGGTTGTAAAACATCGGAATGTATGTTTCTTAACCGTGGCAAAGTTCCGATGTACAGCCTCCAAATCTGAGAATTCCCAACCATCCAGACCTTAAAATTGCTAAGATTGAGAAACATGGTTATCTTCTCTCTCTGACATATATTATCTCAATATATTAAATTTAATGTGTGACAAATTCCTTGTGTGTCTCATCACACTTGGCCAGTAAAGAATTCTGTTCTCTGCTATGTTCTGTTCTATCCTAATCCCATTCCTATCCTGCTCTATTTTTATTGCTCTTATTCTTGTTCTGTTCTAATCTGTTTCTGTTCTGTTCTACCCTAACCCCATTCCTGTTCTGTTCTATTTCTATTTTAGTTCTGTCCCATTCCTATTTTGTTCTGTTCTACTCTATTCTAGTTCTGTTCTACCTTAACCCCATTCCTATTCTGTTCCTTTTCGGTTCTATTTCTATTTTAGTTCTGTCCCATTCCTATTTTGTTCTGTTCTACTCTATTCTAGTTCTGTTCTATTCATTCCAATATTCTATTCTGCATTCTATTATTAAATTCTGTTCTATTATTAAATTCTATTCTATTCTACTCTACTCCTACTCTATCCTATCCCATTACCCTATTCTGACATGACATGATCTATATTAGAGCATATTACGGGTCCTGGCATAAAACTCCCAATAAAAATGGATTCACCTAATGACCTGCCATGTTCACTTAACAACGGATGCCTCTGCATGAAGACCAACCTATTTGCAGGCCGATGGGCCCCCCAAAACATAACATCATATGGAATCACGGGAAGATCTGTTTAATGACCGTAACTACTTACAAACCTAATTCCAGGCTCCATTCAGGTTCTATGTCAAGGCCTCCGTCCCGTCCCTGCCCCGATCCTGGGACCAGATTCAAACGTGACAGCAAAACTAGCACCGTCATAACTCTCCATCCTTTCCTAGCCAGCTTACCAGTGGTGGTATTCTACCAGTTCGGTCCAGTTCGGCCAAACCATTCGCTCCAAGGATCATTTGTGAGCAATCCAGTTCACTCTTAACGATCAACTGCTGGGTCCACCTACCAGCCCCGGCTCTACTCCTACATTTATCTCCTGCTTTTCACACCTCAGCGGCTTCGCGCGGCACGGCCAATTGCCCCATGTCATCTGTTTTACACAGGGATTGCAGCGGAAGGCGAGTTGCAAATGCGTGTGTGTCCAAAGCACGTGTTTGGTGTGTGTGCATGCACGAAACGCGCTCACACCGAACTGTTAGGAAACATTTTTGAAACCCACCACTGCAGCTCACCGGCTCCTTTGATGCCGGAAGAAAATTCTTCAGACACGCCGGGGGGCAAGATAGCAAGACGAGACAAGTTGGGTTCATCCTTTCATCGCTAAGCTTGAAAATTCCCAACCTGGTTTGGCTTGTTTTTAAGGGTTCCGGAAGAATAGAAGACATCGACAAGCCAGGACCTGCTCAAGATCTTGGGTGTTGCCTTCAACCACCTCCAAAAAGTTGCCACCGAGTCATAAATTGCCCTGCCCCAGAAGAAAATTTACTACAGGCACAACTGGATAGAAAGTGTAGGTGCCAGCCTATTGGGTTCAGGTGTGTTCCCTTGGGTGACAATACAGAGAATTTAGACATTTCCTGGTGGTCTCCTGCCCCCTTTTTTTTACAGGCAGTCCTCTATTTACAACCATAACCGAGCCCCAAATTTCCCTCGCAACCGAGGCGGTGAATAAGTGAGTTTTGCCCCGTTTAATCCGTGATTAAGCGAATCGTTGCAGTTTTTTTTAACTTAGCAACACGGTCGCTAAGTGAATCCGGCTTCCCCATTGAGTTTGCTTGTCAGAAGGTCACAAGGGGGGGGTCGTCATGCCTCCGTCGGGAGTCTGAATCTGAGGGGGGAAGATGAGTTGGAACAAGAGCCGACAGAGATTGAGAGGGCGAATCCAGGCCTCGTTGCAATCACAGGCGGGCTACAAAAATTTCAGCAAGGGGTTCTCTGCCCAGTTGCTGGGTGGGCGTGGCCATGGTGGGCGTGGCCTAGTCAGCCTCCTGCACCCGGTGTGGGGGGGTGTTTTTGCCCTCCTTGGGCTCCGGAGGCTTTCCTCAGGCCTCTGAGAGGGTGAAAACGGCCTCCCCCGGACTCAGGAGGCTGTCTGGAAGCTGGAAACGGGCCCATTTCCGGCCTTCCAGAACTTCCAGGAGGCCCGTTTTTCACCCTCCCTGAGTCTCTGTGCGCGCCCTGCCCTTCCCCCCCATCCAAAACGGGCCGTGTCGGGAGTCTGGGGAGGGGGTGGGGTGGGCGGGGCCAGCCAGGAGTGGGACTCATTTAACAACAGCCGTGCTTCCTTTAACAGACGGGTGAAGAAAAGTCCTACAGCGAGGCTAAACTCACTGAACCGATGTCTCGCTTAGCGACATCCATTCTGGGCTCCGTTGCGGTCGTAAGTCGAGGACTACCCGTAAAACCAATATCTGAGAAAGCTTCCCAAGAAGTAAACTAACTGCAGGAGGTTTGTCCAGGCAGCCTGAAGGACTGGACTGAAAGGAAGAAAAATTTCAAGCCAACAGGATAGACCCAGACTCCGGAGAGTTATTAGGACCGCAGAAAAAAAACAATGGCTACCCGCCTGCCTTCCATGGAGGACCTGCATACTGCACAAGTCAAAAAGAGGGCTGGGAAAATCCTTACAGACCCCTCACATCCCGGACATAAACTGTTTCAACTCCTTCCCTCAAAACGAGGCTATGGAGCCCTGCACACCAGAACAACTAGACACAAGGACAGTTTTTCCCCTTGAACGCCATCACTCTGCTAAACAAATAATTCCCTCAACACTGTCCAACTATTTACAAAGTCTGCACTACTATTACTATTAATCTTCTCATCGCTCCTTATCACCCATCCCCTCCCACTTGTGACTGTATGACTGTAACTTTGTCGCTTGTATCCTCACGGTTTATACTGACTGTTTCCTAATATGATTTGATTGCTTATTGTACCCTGTGACTATTATTAAGTGTAATAGTACCCTAATAGTACCCTATGACTATTATTAAGTGTTGTACCTGATGATTCTCGACTCTTGACGAATGTATCTTTTCTTTTATGTGCACTGAGAGCATTTGCACCAAGATAAATTCCTTGTGTGTCCAATCACACTTGGCCAATAAACTATACTATTATAAGTAAGTAAGTGTAAGTAAGTGTAAGTAAGTAAATAATAATAATAAATAAATAATCAAGCAAGCAAGCAAGCCACTCCCTCCCATGGGCAGCTCAGGGAAGGGTCTGCCAGCCACGAGACCCCTCCCCAGCCAAAGATCTTCCAGCCCCCTTTATAATTTTTTCCCCCTCCCGTTGGAAAACCTGGGATAAAGCGTCCCTCTTCCCAGGCAGCCCCTGGGTTGGAAATCTGTCCCCCCCTCCGGTGATTTTTGCAAGGGGGTGGGCGGGGTCTCTTGCTTAGGGGCTGCCCCGGGAGACTTACCTGGGGCCGGGGCCCCCCTGTAAGGACTGAGCCGGAGGATCTGGTGAGTAGGAGGCGGAAATCTTATCACCGCTCCTCCTCGTTTCTGTCTCCTTCCTGCCAGCTGGGTGGGGGGGGAAAAGGGAGCCCAAAGTAGGAAGTGAAGTCTTGCACAGAACAAGGGCTGGAGGTTTCTGTTTCCTTGAACGGCTTTCGAAAGTGAATTCTTCACACACACGCGAAGCACACATCCCTTTGGACAGATAAAAGACGCACGCGGAAACACACAACCCCTTTAAAAGGCAAATAGTAGAATCTCTCTCTCACGCGCGCACACACACTGGTAGAAACACACGCATACAGACTGGGAAAATAATCGAAACACACACAACCCCTTTAAAAGGCAAATAGAATATTTCTCTCTCACACACAAAACACACACCCTTTGGGCAAATAATAGACACGCACAAACACACAACCCCTTTAAAAGGCAAATAGTAGAATCTCTCTCGCGCGCACACACACACACTGGGCAAATCGTAGAAACACACGCATACAGACTCTTGGAAAATAATCGAAACACACACACACACACACAACCCCTTTATAAGGCAAATAGAATATTTTTCTCTCTCTCGCGCACACACACACACATACAAAACACACACCCTTTGGGCAAATAATAGACACACAAACACACAACCCCTTTATAAGGCAAATTAAAACTCTCACCCACACGAACTTTGGGCAAATAATAGAAACACACACACACTCAAACACACAGACCCTTTAGGAAATTAATACACACACAACCCCTTTATAAGGCAAATAGAAACTCTCTCTCTCTCTCTCTCTCTCTCTCACACACACACACACACACACACACACACTTTGGACAAATAGTAGAAACACACAAACTCATACACACACAAACATAGAGACCCTCTGGAAAAATAATAGAAACTCACACAAACCCACACCCTCTTTGGCCTGTTTGGTCCCTTCCAGCTCTATTCTGATTTTGATTCTGAAATAGCAGAAACTCACTTACACATACCCCTTTGGGCAAATAGTAGAAACTCACTTGAATTCTGTCAATTCCCAGCAGAAGAGAGGGAAGGAGCGAGGGAGCTGGCAGATTCGGCCGACTGAACTTTTAATTCAGGGGAAGGAAGTTTAACAATTTGGGTTGGACTTTGTGCTCAAAACAAGGGTAAATAAAAGGAAATGTTGACTTTGAGTTTGGATCTGTGGGTTGTGATGGAAAGGGCCAGTCCTTTGAGATGAACGTAAAAAGTGGAGGTTGTAACTTTGTTCTGGCTTTTACTACACTGAAAAAATATAGGAGAATACTGATTTTATTTCCCCTTTCCTTTACATCTCGGTCTCCCTTCTTTTATCCAACTTTCCTATTGCTTTTATTTTCATTTGTATTTTATATTCAGGCAGGAGAGAGAGAGAGAGAGAAGAAAAAAGCGAGATAAGAAAAGAGAAAGAAAGAAACAGAAAAAGTTCAGAAAGAACAAAAGAATGATCAGAAAGAAAGAAAGATATACAGAAACAAAGGAAGGAAGGATGCAAAGGAAAGGAAGAAAAAGAAAGAAAGAAAGCCATCAGTTTGCTAGGCTGCAGTTCTGTGGGAAAATGATGTTTTGCAAATAAGGGCCCAGCCTGACTTCTGTGGGCAACTTCAGCACCCGGCAGGCACCAAGATTTGGGGCTTCTGATAAGGAGGCTGAACTCAAAACATCTGCAATTGCTGAGGAGGGATTGGGCGGGGATGATGGGATGGGGTGGTTCAGCTCTCTGGGTTGTGGGGTTGCTTCCCGGGGGAAGTCGAGAGGGCGAGTACAGCCATGCCACCCAACAGAAAAGAATATCTGTAGCTCAGGGTTGAACTGTGGGGTCCTTGGTGCTTTTTTTTGAGCTTGGTGACTGTCTTGCAGATGATTTATGATCCAACTAGTGACATCCTCAGTGGTTAAAGGGGAGGGAGGTTGGAGGAGGAGGAGGAGGAGGAGGAGGAGGAGGAGGACTATGAGGTCCGTGATGCACTCTCTGGTTTTCTTGCAAACATTTCACGGGCCAACTAGGTAACGTCCTCAGTGCTAGTGGAAAGGAGGAGGAGGAGGAGGTTTTCTTGTGGGACATTTCATCACCTAACTAGGTAACATCTTCAATGCTAGAAAGGAGTGGAATTGGCTCTCATTTATATACTTCCGGCTTGCCCTGTCAGCGTTGTTGGGAGCGTTCTTGGTTGTTTTGAAGGTATTGTTTTGAGTTTGTTTGTCTGGTGTTAATCCTTGCTTATCTGAGTATTGATTGCAGACAAGAAGATCTTCTGGTCTTTCTGTTTCCTTTTTTAGCCATCCCACCATCCACCTACCCACCTCTCCCTCCCTCCACCCACCCACCCACTCACTCACTTACCTTTCTCTCCCTCCTTCCCTCCACCCACTCAAACCTCTCCCTCCACCCCTCCACCCATTCCTCCAACTATTCATTCATTCCTCCACCTTTCCACCCACCCACCCACTCATCCCTCCATCCATCAATAGACCCTTCCCCTAAGCGGGACTTTTATACCAATCCATGCTATCTGGAGAAAACTGCCACGTCCTCCCATCTCCTCAGTACTATATTAAACCGCCGGTTTTTATTCACCCTCCAAACCCCCCACAATCTCCCCTACCCCAAAAGACGATGGAAACGGGCACACACGTTTTTAAATTTTATTTCCCCAGAGCGTGGACACCAAAGAAGGACCCCCTGGAAGAGGCTGAAAGCTTAGCTTCATGGAAATTCAGCTGGGCCCCATTTTGAACTCCCCCCCTCCCACTCATCCCCAGTTAAATGAAGCCGCCGTTTCTTCTGCCCGCCTTCAAAAATCATCTTCAAGTCCACCTTTGCCATTAAGCCTTTGACCTCAACTGCCCAGCCCTACACCTATTTACAAACGCGTCTCTGCACTAATGAGGACTAGACACTTGGCTGTAGGAGGCCATTTTAATTCCTTTCCGAGGTGTCGATTCCTTCCTTGGAACCGGGTGCCATGCCTACTGCCTAATTAGATTATAATATGCTCCAAGAGAAATGGGGGAAAGAAAGTCTTAAATAAATAAAACAGCTAACCCGTCTCTTCTCCCCAATTCTAATTCCTGACCCCCTTTTTGGTTGCAAGTTCTGACCGGCGGTGGGATTCAGCCGGTTCAGACCGGTTCGCACGAACCGGGTGCTAATTTTACATCTGGTTCGTCGAGCTGGTAGTTTGAAGGGGTCCCCACATCTGTCATTTTGGATGCCAGGTAAATGCAGGGCCCATGTGGAGGCCCTCAGAGGGCAAAATCCAGGCCTCCCGGAAGTTCCAGGCGTCTGAAAATGGGCCTGTTACTGGGCTCCAAACGGCCTCTGGAGCTTGGGGGAGGCTGTTTTCACCCTCCCAGAGGCTCAAGGAAAGCCTCCGGAGCCCAGGGAGGCTTTCCTTGAGCCTCCAAAAATGTTCCCCCCTCACTGTGATGCAGGAGGCTGAGTAGGCCACGCCCACCCTGGCCACGCCCACCTAGCAACTGAGCAGAGAACCGATTGTGCTAAAATTTTTGAATCCCACCCTTGGAACTTCTGACTTAAAGCAGGTGTCTAAGATTGGCTCTTTTGGAAATTAACAAAATGGATCCCCACACTTTTGGGGGGGGTGCAAATAGCCTCCTCCGGTCCCCCCCCCCCCCCCCCCAGGGAAGATCTGGGTGCCTTTGGGGAGAAGGAAAAATGGATCCAAGCAGATCGATCTCTCGGTGAGCTTTTAGCTTTCCTGATTCTCTCTCTCTCTCTCTCGACTGGAGTTTGCCTCTTGGAAATGGTGTCTCCTTCATCTGCCTTTTTGGGGAGGAGGCCTCCAGCATCATGGGGTGGGGGTGGGGGCAATGGGGTTGGGGAACCCCGACCTTCTAGTAGGAAGAACTGCAAAACTTTTAGGTGAACTTGCTGGGATATGGGGCTCAGGGATGTCCGCAAGGTGTGGTCGAATGGTGGACCCAACGAAGCCATCAAAGCTTTGTTGTGGTCACCATTTTGGGACTTTCGACCATGCCTTGTGGGGATCCCTGTAGACTTCCTACTGGCACGGTGGTCTTCGTCTCTCCTTTCTCCTAGTTCTTCTCTTCGGGGGCCCCCTCGGAGCCTGCTAGCAGCTCCTTCAAGGCCCCTATTGCCTCTGTGGACTCTCTGGGGTCCACCTCGGTTGTGTCCTCCATCCTCCTCATCTTCTTGGTTGCCACCTTCTCCGACGGGGACGCCCTGACGCCTTTGCCCGTCTCCTTCAGCCGCCCTGTCCCGCTCTCCTCCCGGGAGGTCCCCGGCCCTCTTTCCTGGGGTCGGAAGGGCCCCACGATCCAGTTCAGAGGGGTGATCTGGATGAGGTGTTCCGCCAACATGTGGAGAACATCCCGGGCTTGGGAGATCATCTCCTGGCTCTGGGTGAGGAAGCCGGAGGACAGATCCTGGAAAGACTCGGCAGTAGAGAAGGAGCGGTGGAGGTGTTGGAAGTTACTCTGAGTTTGGTCCACCCTTTCGCGGAGGCTCCTGGGCAGCACTTCAACAGTGGACATCAACCAGGTGTAAGCAGGGCTGAGGTCTTGGATGAGGGATCTCAATATGGCCAAAGTCGCCGACTCAACCTGGAGAGGACAAATTGTGCATCACAACAAGACTGAGTCGGATGGGTGAATGCAGTTTTGGGATCGTATCTTGTAAATAAACCAGTGAGTGTGGTTTTTTTTCGAAGATGGGGGGGACTTGAACTCCCAGAATTCTCCAGCCAGCATGCTTTAAGAGGGGTGGATTTCAAATCCCAGAATTCTCCAGAACACACCCATGTTCCAGAGCCACCTTAGTATTTATGACAGTGTTTCTAAACTTCAGTAACTTTGAAATGGGTGGACTGCAACATGGCTGGCTGGGGAATTCTGGGAGTTGAGTTCCACCCCTCTTAAATCATGTTGGCTGGGGAGTTCTGGGAGTTGACATTCACCCATATTAAAACATGCTAGCTGAGGAATTCTGGGAGTTGAAGTCCATCTATTTTAAAGCACGCTGGCTGAGGCATTCTGGGAATTGAAGTCCACCCA
>NW_020717018.1:272890-300174 GCF_900518725.1 Notechis scutatus | reverse complement strand
TGGTGGTGCCTCTGCTCTTACCAAGTTCTTCTCCTGACATGGGAAGGTAATAATCCACCATCTCTTCTGTCTTATCCAACAAGGTGTCCACTCCGCTGGCCACGGCTTGCCGAAACAAAGATGTCATCTCCACGCCCTCCTGGAGAGCCCCAGCGCTCTGCACTTGACGGGCAGCCTTGACCGTGTTGGACACCACCGATCGAGTAAGGTCAACGCCCTCATTCATGGTCTCCTTGCCCAGGTTGACCATGTCAGCCGCGTGGTGAGTCATGAGGCCCTTGGCTTCGTTGGCAGCGTTCCGGGCCGTGTTGACGGTGGTGCTCACCACAGATTTGGTCAAGGTGATGCTGTCCTGGACAATGTCCCTGGTAAGGTCAACAGCTTTGGTCACTTTCTGGGTCATGCGTTCCTTGGCTTCACCAGCTGCCTGGACGGTGGACGAAACCACCGTCTTGGTCAAGGTGACGCCATCTTCAAAGACCTAGAAGGAGGAGGAAGAAGATCAAAGGCTGAGCGAGAATAATTGGGTGGCCATTCAATGGCAAGGAAGGTCTTGTTGTGGTCCACCAGTGGCCAGCAGAGCTGGCGGCAGATTCGGACAGTGAGGAGGTTGGGGAGGGACATGGGCCAGTCCTGGAGTCTGGGGAAGGCTCTGACAAGGGCTCTGCGTCGGAGGCAGAGATGGGGCCGGGGCCATCTGACAGTTATCAGCTGCTTTCGGAGTCGGAGATCAGGGAGGCAGAAGAACAGCTGGAGCCTGTTCCCAGTGTGCACATGCACACAGCTGCCAGGAGAAGGGAACAGCTAAGGAACAAGGGTTGACTTGGGAGTAAAGCCACAGGTAGATAGCGAATGGATCCTCCCATAGGGAATAAAAAAGGAATGAAAGGGGAGTGGGGTTTTGCAGGAGATAATTAGTTCATTTGGGTGAAGATCTGTTCCTGCATTCTTGCCAAGCATTGTCTGCTACAGTGTGGCAACTGAAAGATATCGGCCTGGTAACTCTCCAAGCCTGATAAAGGTCTGTAGTTGTGAAATCTCTTGAAGGACTATTGGTCGGGACTTCTTCTGGAGAGGAATTCACTGTAAACTAAATAAAAGGGGTTTTATTGGGAGGAGGAGGGGGCTTTGTGCTGTAGGGGAAGCCCAGGTCAGAACAGGACGCTCGTCAAAGTCCAAGGTAGAACTCATAATATTTGAGCAAGAACCAGAAAATGGTTGAGTTGGAAAACTCCCAAGTCAAACCAGAAAGCGACCGTGGAAAGTGACTTTATCCTTGAGCTACGACCAATCACTTAGCAACCGTTTGAAGGTACGACCTGCCTGTAAAAAGGAAGTTACAACCCAGTTCTGAAGTTCAGACAGTCACCTTCCTCCCTTAAGTAGTCCTCAGCTTATGACCATATTCCAGCTACTTGTCACGATGGTTGTAAAACAGGTCGGTGGAGTGACGCGTATAGCTGTTTGACCGTGGTTCACAACAGTTTTGTCGAAAAGCAGCAGTTATATCCCCTTTTTTGGACAAAACCTCAACATTCATTTAACAACTGCTGTGTTCGTTTAATGACTGCCTCAAAAAAGTCTTAAAATCGGGGGGCGGGAATCACGCAACCGACCTGCTTTATGACTGTCATGAGTTACGACTGTCATGAGCTGGCTGCATTATGATTGTAAATTGAGGAACATCTGCATTTCCAAAAACATAATAGACCCCTTGGAGTTCTCTAAACTTGGTGATAGGAACTTGGCCAGCCAAGGGTGGAGTTTCTTCATTGTTTCTTTATCAGATTCAGTTTCCTGCTTCTCCGGATGTTAATTGCTGGGGAAAAATGTGCTTTTCACTGTTTTTCCCCCCACTCCCTCGTCTTTTAATTGTACCTTTTTCAAAAGAATCTCTGGAACCATGGTGTTGAAAGGGAGCTCTGAGGTCATCCAGTCCAACCCTCTATAGATTGCCCTGATTCACTATATGACCAAAAAACCTCCAGTGACGAGGAAGGGGCCTCTTCCACTGATTGAGAACTCTGGCCATGAAGAAGGAGCTCCTATAAATATCTAATCTATATCCACATTCTTGAATTTTTTGTTCTATTTATCTTGTCTTACCCTCTGGAGCAAATGAGAATTACAGGTAGTCTTCTTTTTACAACAGTTCATTTAGTGACCCTTCAAAGTTACCAAGACACTGAAAAAAGTGACTTATAACCATATTTCACAGGTGTAAACCGTTGGAGCATCCCCATGGTCACGTGATTTACACCTGACTCACATTTGTGACGGTTGCAGTGTCCTGGGGTCATATGATCCCCTTTTGCGTCCTTCTGACAAACAAAGCCAATGGGGAGGCCAGGTTTACTTAACGACCGTTGTTACTAATTTGACAGCTGACAGTGATTCACTGAACAAGTATGGCGAGAAAAGTTGTGAAATAGGGCAAAGGTTATTTGAAAATATTCTCCCTTGTAAAACATAATTTTTGGGCTCAATTGTGGTCGTAAGTGGAGGATTACTTGTAGTTTCAATCATCTAGAAAAGGGGTGGAGAAATAATAGAATAGAATAGAAAATAGAATAGAAAAGAAAATAGAACAGAAAACAGAATAAGAATAGAGAATAGAATGGAATGGAAAAGAATACAATAGAATAGAAAACAGAATAGAATAGAATAGAATAGAATAGAATAGAATAGAATAGAATAGAATAGAAGAAGAGAGAGAAGAGAAGAGAAGAGAAGAAGAGAAGAGAAGAGAAACAATAGAAAAGTAAACAGAATACAATAGAAAATAGCATAGAATATAGAAAACAGAATAGAATAGAAAATAGAATAGAATAGAAAATAGAATAGAAAATGGAATAGAATAGAAAATGAAATAGAATAGAAAATAGAACAGAACAGAACAGAACAGAACAGAACAGAATAGAATAGAATAGAATAGAATAGAATAGAATAGAATAGAATTCTTTATTTGGCCAAGTGTGATTGGAACACAAGGAATTTGTCTTTGGTGCATATACTCTCAGCGTACGATGGCCCGTTTACAACTCATGGACTTCAATTCCCAGAATTCCCCAGCCAGCAAGGTGTGTTTTGGGGAACTTTGCAAATTTATCTAACCTGGTAAGTTGGTTGTTGAAGAATTGGCAGTTTTTTCTCCAGTCTGTCCAATCCTTTGCAAGCATATTCGTTCACGGTTGCAACTAGGAAAGAGGGAGGAAGAGGGGGAAACATTTTAAAACGTTTGGCTTTAAGTCAAACCAGCCTCGCGTTATGTTTCAGTCTGAAACGCTGGTATTATTTCAGATTGAAAAGAAAACCCACATTCCCTAATCTATGACGATTTATTTAAAAATCATTTAGGCCGTCCATTTCTTGATTCCTCGTGAAAGAACTAAAAGGGTTCCTATTTGGCTGAAAACATCCTCTTTTTATCAAAGAAAAGTGGATTGGGTGTTTTTCTTTTTATTAACTAATTAAACCGAGAAAAGACGACGTGAATTCTAAATTAGTTCAGATTTCTTAAAAAGGCGTTTGCAAACAGGGATTTTCGCTAAAAAGGTTTTTTGCTGGATATTTTACAGAATTGCACAGACCGGGGCGGCTTTTGAGCTTTTCTTCCAGAGACCAAAAGGTTCGATCACATTGTTCGATCACAAATTCAGCAGGAGCAGCGGTGGGCTACTACTGGTTTGCCCCGGTTCGCATGAACCGGTAGCTAATTTTAATGGCGGTTTTATGGCTAGTTCAGCGAACCGCCAAATCCTGGCCCTGCCCTGCCCCACTCCACCCACCCCTCCCAGGAGCCCCCACGTGGCCCATTTTGGGTGGCAATTGCTGAGGGCCTGCTCAGAGGCTCGGGGAGGGTGAAAAACGGGCCTCCTGGAGGTTCCGTAAGGCTGGAAATGGGCCCGTTTCCAGCTTCCAGAGAGCCTCCGGACCCCAGAGAGGCCGTTTTCGCCCTCCTGGAGGCTCGAGGAAAGCCTCAGGAGTCTGGGGAGGGTGAAAATGCCCTCCCCACCCGCTGTGGTGCAGGAGGCCAACTACGTACACCCAGCAACCAGGGCAGAAAACCCCTTGCGCAAATGTTTGAAGCCCACCCTGTGCAGGAGGTTAATAAACCCCCCTGAATTAAACCGCCAAGCAGGAGAATGAGAGGAAGAAAAAAAAAGAGATGAGAACGTCCCACGCATTCCCTTCCAAAGAAGGAGACGGAAGCCCGGGAGGGAAGTGAAATGGGGTTTGCCAAGAAACGTTGACGCCGGTGATGAGATTCAAAAAGTTTTACTACTGGTTCTGTGGGTGTGGCTTGGCTTGGTGGGCGTGGCAGGGGAAGGGTACTGCAAAATCCCCCTTCCCTCCCCCACCCCACTAACCTGCTTTCCAGCTCCGTTCTCCTGTGCAGGGCAACCAAAGGATACCCAGCCGATCAGCTGGGACTTGGGAGGCGGAGAATAGATGGGCTTGGCGGGGCCAGTCAGAGGCGGGATTTGCCGGTTCTCCGAACGACTCAAAATTTAAGAACCAGCTGAATCCCACCTCTGGTTTATGCCATGAGGACTAGAAATTTTGATGGCAGCCAAAGGATGCTTGGAACTGGACCGCGCTCGACCTTCTACCCTGAGTAAAGGTGCTGAAGACACCCAACTGGACTCTATAAAGGGGGCAGGTCAGGGTGTGGGCTGCTACCATTTCACCCTGGTCCGGGTGAACCAGTACCTAATTTTATCATTTTTAATGAGCGGTTCGGCGAACTGATAAATCCCACCCCTGGTTGGCCCCACCCTGCCCACTCCACCCATTCCAGGAGTCCCCTCGTGGCACATTTTGGACGCCAGGTAAGTACAGGCCCCACAAAGAGGCTCTGGGGAGGGTGAAAAATAGGCCTCCTGGGAGTTGCAGACAGGACGGTCTCCGGAGCCTGGGGGAGGCCATTTTCACCCTCACAGAGGCTCAACGAAAGCTTCTGGAGCCTGGGGAGAGCAAAAACAGCCCCCCTGCCATGGTGCAGGAGGCCGACTAGGCCCACTATGGCCATGCCTGTCAGGATTCCAGCAATCGCCCTAATTAACTCATGATTCTCGAGCCAAACTTCAACCAACTTCAAAGGATTTATTAGAAGGGACATACTGGCCCTGCTCTGTATGAAGCCAACTCTGGCCTATGTAATTTACAGTCCCCTGTGACCCTGTTTCCCCCCTCCCCGTTGGATATGTCATAAATCAGATTCTCCAATTGAGTACGATCACAGGCTGGGTGTCGTCAATCACGTTCTCCAATTAAATATATTCCCGGGCAAAAGCTCTGGTATTTTAAGTTACAATCTTTTAAAGATAAGAGTTGGAATGTACTTTTGCTTCCAAAATGCTGCACTGCCTCTTCCAGATTTCCTTCCTCCTCCACCCCCACTTTTTTTTTTATGGCAACTACTAAAACAGGCGTAGGAATGTTTTACGAATTGACAATGCCCACCCAGCAACTGGGCTCATTTGGACTCACTCTGAGGCTCAAGATGGGGCAGGAGAGGTTGGGCCCCTCCGCGGGCACTGCCCACAGCCACCGCGGCCACCATCTCGACAATGTTGCAGGCGGTGTTGACGCAAGGGTAGGTCGTCTTGGCATACTGGTACACGGAGGACCAAACGTCGTACGCGGAGCTGACCAAGGGCAGGTTGGTGATCCTGGTCACGATGTTCTGAAGGAAAGCAAGAGAGTTGGATCTCACCTGGTTCCCTCGCCCAAGAGATCTGTGGCTTCCAAAGATATACTTCTAGATTGCACGGACTACAACTCCCATCATTTCTGAGTGTTGCCCTTTGTGGCTGGGGTGGATGGAAGGTCTCCATCTGGGGATTCCCCCACTCCCCTTGCTATCTGAGTAGTCCTCGACTTACAACGACTCGTTTCACGACCGTTCGAAGTTACCCGTCCTCACACTTACAATGATTGCCGTATCCTTCTGGCTATGTGATTAAAATTTGGTCGCTTGCCACCGGCATGGGTTTACGGTGCTGGCAAATCACGCGATCGGCATTGGCGATCATCCCATCTGATGACCAAAATCAAGGGGAAAAGACTAATTCGCTTAACGATTGCGTGACTCGCTTAACAACTGCCGTGATACCCTGAACAACCACGGCAGAAGGGACGTAACCTCAGGTGCGGCTGACTTAACGATCGCCTGGCTTAGCAACAGAAAATTTGCTTCCAGCTGCGGACGTAAGTGGTTATTAACTTAACTAGTGGTTATTAACTTAACCACAACTGATTAAGTTCGTGCCAGTTGCATCACAGCTGGGATGCAACTGGCAGGAACTTAATCAGTTGTGGTTATAATGGGGGCTTCACAGATTGTGTTTTGCAGAGTCGTTGAGAGCTTCCATGAAAGACAAAGGACAAACAAAAATTGTTCATTACAGCAGATTTTCTATGGAAAAATCCATCCAGACATTAATATTTACTTAGGTGAAACATTAACCCTCCATTGTGAAATTCAGTTCGTCATTTTGTACATTTTTAACTCTGCATTTCAAAATAAATAGAACATTATTATTTTTTTCTTCTCACCATAAGCGGAAGGACTTTTCCAGGACAACTTTTGAGACATTTAACCTTAAGAGAAAGATAGTCTTCAACTTATGACCACAACTCAGCCCAAAATGTCTGTTGCTAAGCGAGACAGTGTTGAAAGTGAGTTTTGCCCCAAATTTTATAACCCTTCTTGCCACAGTTGTTCAAGGAATCGATGGAGTTGTTAAGTGAGTGACATGGTTGTTAAGTGAATCCGGTTTCCCTGTTGACTTTGCTCATCAGACGGTCGCAAAAGGGGATCACGTGACTCCGGGACACTGCAATCGTCATAAATATGAGACGGTTGCCAAGCATCTGAATTTTGATCACATGACCATGGGGATTGTTGTGGTTCGCCAGCAGCCGGTGCAGACAACAGCGGAATCGGACAGTGGGGAAGAACGGGGATCAGTCAGGGAGTCTGGGGAGGACTCGGACGAGGGTCCCGCGTCCAATGCAGAGATGGGGCCAGGACCATCTGGGAGTGGGGTGCTGCCTCTGGAGCCTCCGGTGTCTGGCAGCAGCGAGGCAGAGGAACAAGGGGAGCCTGTTCCCAGTGTGCATGTGCGCAGAGCTGCTAGAAGGCAAGAGCAGCTAAGACAAAAGGGGCAACTTGGGAGTAAGGCTGGGAGGTGATTGCTCCTCCCATAAGGTATAAAGGACAGGCAAAGATGATGAAACCTTTGCAGGAAGCAAAGTCATTCATTTGGTTCAGATTCGTTCTTGAAGCTCTTTGTACTTCGGTTGTTTTTTTTTCTAGTTGATTGGAAATTCTGTTATTGGCACTTCACAGGAAAGAAAGGTGGGTGCTTATCTCAAGGTACTATTTGAGATTCATTCCCGGCTGGGAATGAAAATAATTCCCAGCATTGCAATAAAACAAGACTTGATTTTAAAATAAGCGTGTGCATAATTATAGTCTTGGAAGCCTTGGTCAGAAAAGGGATGCTGCAATGGTCGTAAGTATAAAAACCGCTCATGTCACGATTTTTAGCGTTGTTGTGGTCCACTGGCAGCCTGTGGGGACAGTAGCAGAGTTGCACAGTGGGGAGGAACATGGGCCAGTCCAGGATTCTGGGGACGACTCGGACGAGGGTCCTGCATCTGATACAGAGATGCAGCCAGGGCCATCTTGGAGTTATGTGCCAACTCCGGAGCCTCCAGAATCTGACATCAGTGAGGCAGAGGAACAGGGGGAGCCTGTTCCCAGTGCGTGCATGTACAGAGCTGCCAGAAGGCAAGAACAGTTAAGACAAAAGGGACGACTCAGGCTTCGAGGTGATTGGCTCTCTCATAAGACATAAAAGAGGAGCAAAGGGACACGAGCCTTTGCAGGAAGCAACTTTGTTTGTACTGGTCAGTTCGACACCTGAAGCTCTGTGTTGAATTTGTGCTCCGGTTGGCCTTGTATAGCTAATTGGAAATTTAGTTGTTGGTAGCATTTCAAGGGAGATAAAGGTGGGTGCTTATCAGACTTATCCTGAAGGACTTTGGCAGACTTCCATGGGACTATTTAACAAACTGTGTTAGACTCATTACAGGCTGTGAATGACTAAAATCCACAGCCATTGAAATAAAGAAAAAAGGGCTTTGGGACTAACGTGTGTTTGTTAGTGTTTCCATAAGCCTTGGTCAGAATAGTCACTAAATGAACTGTCATAAGTCTGGGACTACCTGTAGAGGGGTATCTTAAGTAAATTATGGAGGAAATTGGGCACGACTTACTTGGCAATCCCTTATTTAGCAACAGAAATTCAGGGTTACAACCTATCGTGGTTGTAAGCCAAGGAATACCTGTATTTGCGTTTCTTTGCGATTTTGGCCAAGCATCGTCTCGGTGGATAGCTTGGGATTACTGATCCCATTCTCCTCTGCTAGAAAACAAAGATCACGACGAAAAGGAATGCTTCCAACCTAGCCAGAGGCACCAAGTTGGAGGAGCTGTGGCCGGAGTCTATAAAGACGTGCCGTGGACTCCGCAAACAATGCAACAGTATTCCTGGTAACCATCATTTTCTGAACGAAGAGTTTGGAAACTGACCTCTGCCTTGGTAACATTCTGGTTCTCCGCTTCATTGGCCATGAGGAACTCTGGTTGAACTGCAAGAGAACACAATCCGTAGTTTACTACCAATCCCTCCATTCCTCCGTTCACTTCTGTCTTATCTATCCACCGATCCATTGATCCATCATCTTTCTCCCTCCTTCCTTCCATGCATCCCTCCATCCATCTATCCACTTATAATACCTATCTTATCAATCCATCAACTCATCGATCCATCATCCTTCCCTCCCTCCCTTTGTCCTTCCATCCTTCTCTCCCTCTCCCCTCTGTCCATCAATCCTTCCTTCCCTCCCTCCCTCCATCGTTCCTTCGTTCCCTCCCTCTCTCCTCCCTCCCTCCATCCCTCCGCCCATGCATTCATGCATCCACAATCCATCCACTTACAGTACCTATCTTATTGATCCATCAACCCATTGATCCATCATCCTTCCTTCCCTCCCTCCCTCCCTTCATCCTTCCCTTCTCTCCCTCCCTCATTCTCTCCATCCATCCTTCCCTCTGTCCATCAATCCATCAATCTCTCTGTCCCTCCTTCCCTCCCTCCCTTTGTCCATACATGCATGCATCCATCCATCGGCATGGCATAACAAAGTAAATTAATATGGTTGGTCATACAGTCAGCCAGATGTTCAGATTAGATTTGGCATCTTTTCTCCATCTATTAAATCTTTCCCAAGAACCTGGGAATAGACAGATGTGGAGGTTGGAGATAGTTATGTCACCTTTTTGAGTCAAGCTGCCTTTTGCAATTGACTGATGGGAATTTGTCAATGCCGATGGTGTTTATGTGATGCTCCAGTTATTTGGGGGTTGCACCCAAGGCACCTAATCACTGTTGATCCTATCTTTGCTTTCTTTCACCACAGTCGTTCTACTTCTATTTGCAGGTCTTTCTGTATTTTGTGATTTTCTCCACTCCTTACTCTTCTTTTCTGCTGTCTTCAGTTAATGCCACATCCACTATCCAGATTTTTTTTATGTCTTTTTTAATTGTTAATTTTGGGGTGTTACCTAGCAGAGGCCTGCCTATTAGGATTCTAAAATGCCAGAATACTTTAATATAAGATTAAATGTCATTATACTTAGTAATTGAATAATATTTTAATGGTATTAAGTAACAATACGGTGGAGACTTTAATACTAAATTTAAGACAGAAATCTTTACTGTACGACAACGATTGAAACAATCTGCAGTATTTCCCCCCCTAAATGCTATATTTAGCTCTGGATGAAAAAGCTAAATAATTTTATGCTCATTAACCCTGCCATTTCAAGTCCTAATTAGTGCTGGTAGAATGTTTCTCTCCTTTTTAAAAAAACATCTGCAATGATTTTAGATTATCCAAACATTAAAAGGGTCATCATCATTACTCCATACTGTACAAATACCACTGTGTTGAAATAATCTGAATGTATTATGCATGGTTCACAGCAATATCATTAAAAAGGAAAGAAAACTAGACAGTGTGCAGGAAACAAATGAGACGGAAGGGCATATCCTGCAAAGGGGCAAATTTTGGGCTGGCTGGCATAAAACACTCTATCAGACATTAGACTGGCTGACATAAATATTTGACTAGGTTTGTGCATGCTGTAAACCATGGTTTGCTGAAGCATTAGTGAGGCATGTTCTCAAAAAACTCTATAAAATCCTAAGTAAAAGAAAAGTTTGAAGTTGTAATGAAAGACTACTAGAGGTCTCAAAATCTAATCCAAGCAGCCTTTGAGTTATGGCCGTTTATTTAACAACCAAATGGTTGTTAATGCTGCGGCTGGGAGGCCATGCCATGTCCTTGAAGTCGGGTGGGGGAAATGCAAACAATAGATACAAACTCAAGGTTAACCGCACCAAACTTGATTGCAGGAAATCCGACTTCAGCAACAGAGTGGTCAATGTCTGGAATACTCTACCTGACTCTGTGGTTTCTTCCCCAAACCCCAAAAACTTTAACCTTAGACTGTCTACTATTGACCTCACCCCTTTCCTAAGAGGTCTGTAGGGGACGTGCATAAGTGCACCAACGTGCCTACCGTCCCTGTCCTATTGTTTCTTTTTATTTTTCTTATATGTATCCATTTCATGTATCCATAACTATGTTTATGCTTATACCTATTACCTTGTAAGTAATTGACAAATAAAAAAAAGAGAGAGAGAGAAGGAAGAAGGACAACGTGACCTGTTAGCCAATTGTTTCTGCTCCATGTCACAATGCAGCAGCCATCCAATTGATGTTCATCCAAGAGAGTGACTCAAAGTTGGAGCCAATCCATGGGAACGTTCTCCAACGAGAAAGCCTTTTTTTCCCTCATCTTCAACTGCAGCCAGGTAGAATATTTTCTTAGAAATGAAATTGATCTCAAGCCCAGGATGCAAGAGGCCAACAATACAGGAAAAGCCACAAACGTCTGCAACTGGGTGTGTTGGTGTGTCAATGCATTTGTTGGGCCTCCAGGACTACCAAGATCTTGGCTCTGATCTGGCAACATTTCCTTACAAGTCTACAGCTGGGACAGCAACGTGGCACTTCCATGCCTAGGAATAGTCTACCTTGGATTATTCATTGCTGAAGATGAATAACTCGGGAAGGTCACCGTCTCGCTTCCAGTGTCTTTGAGGGACATCACCCAGGCACCTGGTTGGCTCAGAAGAAGTGTAGGAGGACCATGGGTCACATCGAAAATGCAGGGAGAGACTTAGTGCATAAATTCCTCCATGCGTAGGCGCAGTCTACCTTCAACGATGGTATGGGTAAGCAACCTCAAGAATGCTTCTGCCTCACCGCCTCACTGGATTTGCAGATCAGGCGTACCATTTGGGCGGGAGAAGAATGTTCTGGACCCAGGACCAAGAGAAGACATTGTTCTCATCTTGCAAGAATTTGAATTTGTTGGGAAAGAAACCCGTTTTTCCAAATGTCTGCCCACGATGTTTTGTCGCATTGAGCAACTCCAAAAACCAGCACGCAAGGTTGCTCTTAGTCTTCATGGCGACTCTCTCTCTTGCACCATCCCTTCCATGGTCATCTTAGCCAAGAGAGAAGGAAAGAAGACTTCAGAAGAAGACTTCTCCATGGCTGGCTGAGAGGTGATCTGAGTTGGGTTCCTTGGTTATGCTCTTTCAGGTCCACATTTCCCCCAAAATATGTGGTGATAAGGTAAAGTTTCCCCTCGCACATACGTGCTAGTGGTTGTTTCCGGCTCTAGGGGGCAGTGCTCATCTCCGTCACAAAGCCGAAGAGCCAGCGCTGTCCGAAGACGTCTCCGTGGTCATGTGGCCGGCATGACTAAACACCAAAGGCGCACAGAACGCTGTTACCTTCCCACCAAAGGGGTCCCTATTTTTCTACTTGCATTTTTTTTAACGTGCTTTCGAACTGCTAGGTTGGCAGAAGCTGGGACAAGGAACGTGACGCGGAGCTAGGGATTCGAACCGCTGAACTGCCAACGTTTCTGATCGACCAGCGTGATCTTCACCACGGACCTACCTTTTTATGGTGATACGTACTCCTGTATTTCCAAGAAGAAGTTGGACACCTTAGAGAACCCACATTAGTGCCCCAACTTTCAGACTTTTTGTAAGGAAATGTTGCTAGACCACAGCCAACTTCTTTGTAGTCCTGGAGACCCAACAAATGCATTTGACACACCACCGCACGAACGTCCCAGTTGCACAAGTTTGCAGCTGTCCTGTATTGTTGGTCTCTTGCAGCTGAGTCACTTTCTGAAAAAGCCCGTTTCATCACCTGTCATCGGAGTCAAATAAACATGGAAACAATGCTAGAGAAGTATAATACTGTTTGTCTGCCTGTCTTTTGGGCTCAATTGTGGTCAATTGTGGTTAAGGACTAATCCACCTTTGGAGGTCGACACTGACCACTTTGGAGGACTCCATTCTTCTGCTCGCAACAGAATACCTTATACCAGACTTGAAATTTTGGGATTAGACAACCTAGAACTACGCCACCTTCGGTCTGATCTAAGCGTAGTACATAAAATTATCTGTCCTACCTGTCAATGATTTCTTCAGCTTCAACCACAACAATACACGATCACACAATAGATACAAAATCAAGGTCAACTGTTCCAAATTCGATTGCAGGAAATACGTCTTCAACAACAGAGTGGTCAACGTCTGGAATGCCTTACCTGACTCTGTGGTTTCTTCCCCAAACCCCCAAAACTTTAACCTTAGACCCTCTAAATTAAACAAAAAATTCCCTCAACACTGTCCAACTATTTACTAAGTCTGCACTTCTATTACTATTAATCTTCTCATCAATCCTTATCACCCATCCCCTCCCACTTGTGACTGTATGACTGTAACGTTGTCGCTTGTATTCTTACGATTTATATTGACTGTTTCCTAATATGATTTGATTGCTTATTGTACCCTATGACTATCATTAACTGTTGTACCTGATGATTCTTGACTCTTGATGAATGTATCTTTTCTTTTATGTACACTGAGAGCATTTGCACCAAGACAAATTCCTTGTGTGTCCAATCACACTTGGCCAATAAAGAATTCTATTCTATTCCATTCTGTTCTGTTCTGTTCTGTTCTGTTCTGTTCTGCTCTGTTCTGTTCTATTCTATTCTATTCTATTCTATTCTATTCTATTTTCTAGTATTCTATTCTATATTCTATTCTATATTCTATTCTATTCTATTCTATTCTATTCTATTCTATTCTATTCTATTCTATTCTATTTTATTTTATTCTATATTCTGTTCTGTTCTATTCTATTCTATTCTATTCTATTCTATGTTCTGTTCTATTCTATTCTATTCTATTCTATTCTATATTATGTTCTATTCTATTCTATTCTATTCTATTCTATTCTATTCTATTCTATTCTATTCTACCATGGACCTCACTCCATTCCTAAGAGGTTTGTAAGGGGGCGTGCGAAAGCGTACCAACGTGCCTACCGCCCCTGTCCTAATGTCTCCCTTTTATTCGTACCCATTTCACGTAATCATAATCATGTTCCAACTATATGTTCGCTAATTCATGCTTGGCAAATAAATATAAATAACATAAAATAAAAAGAGAGGAGGAGATAAAAGCTGAACAGATACCCTTTTGAAGTCTTTAAAATGTAGATTTTGTAAATTAAAAAAAAAAAGTGGGGGAGGAAACAGACTTGAGGGACTTTCCAGGCGGCAGAATCCTTGATCTGAATCCAAGCATCAAAGCTCCCTTCCACAAAATGCCATTTAATCCTCTTCTTCTCAGGTTAAATAATTCTAGCATCTTAGGAGAAGCCAAGATGACTTAGATGAGGGAATAGAAGGGGAACGTACCAAATTTGTGGATTATACTAAGCTGGCAGGAATAGCCAACACCCTAAATGATAGGCTCAAGATCCAGATGGATCTCAACAGAGTTGAACACTGGGCTGTATCTAACAAAATGAAATTCAATGTAGAGAAAAGGAAAGCCCTACACTTAGGCAAGAAAAACCCAAAGGACACATATAGACTGGGTGAAACCAGGCTCAATAGCAGGAACTGTGAGAGGGACCTTGGAGTCTTAGTGGACAACCAGCTAAATAGGAGCCAGCCCTGTGCAGTGGCAGCCAAAAATGCTAATGCAATCCTAAATTGCATTAACAGAGGCATACAATCAAGATTACAGGAGGTACTAATCAGTTACTTTACTTTATTGTCATTGCACCTCATACAATGAAATCAAATGCCATCTTCAGTGTACATCATGACCATGACCATGAAAATAAACACAACCACACATCCTTCACCCTTCACACATTGAACCGGAAACCCCCGACACCGCACCAACACTGCACTATACAGCAGAATTCAAAAGAGCTACCTACTGCCCTGGGATAGAAGCTGTTTTTCAGCCTATTTGTCCTTGTTTTTATTATTCTGTACTAATACTAATACCATTCTATAAAGTCTTAGTAAGACCACACCTAGAGTACTGCATCCAGTTTTGTTCACCACATTATAAAAAGATGTTGAGACTCTAGAAAGAGTGCAGAGAAGAGCAACCAGGATGATGAGGGGACTGGAGACTAAAACATATGAAGAACGGTTGAAGGAACTGGGCCTGGCTAGTCTAGGGAAGAGAAGGACCAGGGGAGACAGGATAGCAGTCTTCCAATATTTGAGGGGCTGCCACTGACAGGAGTGGGTCAAGCTATTTTCTAAAGCTCCTGTAGGCCAGACAAGGAACAATGGATGGAAACTGAACAAGGAGAGATTCAACATGTAAATAAAGAGGAATTTCCTGACAGTGAGAACAATCAACCCATGGAACAGAAGTTGCCTTCGGAAGTTGTGGGACCTTCATCATTGGAAGCTTTCAAGAAGGGACTGGACCGCCATCTGTCAGAAATGGTTTAGGGTCTCCTGCTTAGGCAGGGGGTTGGACTAGATGACCTACAAGATCCCTTCCAACTCTGTTAATCTGTAAATCTGTAAGATCTGGAGAACTTCAGTCTTGGTCTACAGGCCCCTTGCAATCTTCCCTTTTCTGCACATGGTGCATCTATCTTATTGAATCAAATTCTGATTGGGTCAAGGATCTCTGAGTCTTCACACCATTTCTGGGACTCCAGCAGCTTTAAAAGTTGCCAAAAAGATTATAGCCACACAGGACAACCCAGCCAGAATAATAACACAATCCGTCACATCAAAATTACCTGGGTCTTGTTATATCGGATGATGGTCCCTCCAGATGGCTTGTGGACAGACTCCTGATACAAACGTGTTCCCGTTTACACAGGGGAAGTTTTAAGCCTACGAGGAGTAGGCGAGCCCAGATCTAGGAGTCACCTTGGCTTGGCCAATGTGGGATTGGTGCAGGGGCGGAGAGGGTGAAAACACAGGTAGAGCAACTTGACAGGTGAAGCCTACACCAAGATGCTGGAGATCCCAGGAAGTAGGTCAAAGGGAACTTTGTCCTGGTACAAATCAGCAATGAGATTCTGGTTTTAAAAACAGCAACCTGAAGATGTGTGGACTTCAACTCCCAGAATTCCCTGCTCAGCATGGCTGGCTGGGGAATTCTGGGAGTTGAAGTCCATTCTGGGAGTCAAAGTCCATTCTGGGAGTTGACGTCCATTCTGGGAGTTGACGTCCATTCCTTGGAGTCGAAGTCCATTCCGGGAGTTGAAGTCCATTCTGGGAGTTGACGTCCATTCTGGGAGTTGACGTCCATTCTGGGAGTTGACGTCCATTCCCTGGAGTCGAAGTCCATTCCGGGAGTTGACGTCCATTCCCTGGAGTCGAAGTCCATTCCGGGAGTTGACGTCCATTCTGGGAGTTGACGTCCATTCTGGGAGTTGACGTCCATTCCTGGGAGTTGACGTCCATTCTGGGAGTTGACGTCCATTCTGGGAGTTGACGTCAATTCTGGGAGGTGAACTCCATTCCTGGGAGTTGAACTCCATTCCTGGGAGTTGAACTCCATTCGTCTTCGAACAGTTGAAAAACACAGCTCTGGATTAAAAATGCAAGCTTGCATAGAATACAAGTATTCTTGACCTACGGCCACCCAAAATGTACGTTGCTAAGTGAGACATTTATTAAGTGTGGTTTGCCCCCCTTTTATGATGTTTCCTGCCATGTTTGCTAAGTGAATCACTGCAGTTGTTACATTTAGTAACATGGTTTAGGTGAATCTGGATTCCCCGTTGACTTGGCTTGTCGGAAAGTCGCGAAAGAGGATCACATGGCCCCGGGACAACTGCAACCATTGTAAATACGAGTCAGTTGCAGAGCGTCTGAATTTTGATCATGTGACCCTGGGGATGCTGCAATGGTCATAGGTGTGAAAAACGGTCCTAAGTCGCTCTTTTCAGTGCTGTTGTAACTTTGAACAGTCACTAAATGAACTGTTGTAAGTCAAGGACTACCTGTAGTCCTCAATTTATAACATTTTGTTTAGTGGCTGAACTGAAGTATATCAATAGAGCAAGGACACAGTTGTTCTGACCAAGGATTCCTGAGACCGTAATTAAGCACATGCTTAGTCCAAACAACTCTTGTTTTATTTCAGCGCTGGGAATTATGTTCATTCCCAGACCGTAATGAGTCCCAAACAGTCCCTTGAGATAAGCACCCACCTTTCTCTCCTTTGAATTGCTGCCAACAACTAAAGCCCCAAAGTAACTATTAAAAAACCAACCGAAATACAAAGTCCACACAGAGCTTCAAGGTTTAATCTGAACAGAGCAAACGACTTTGCTTCCTGCAAAGGTTTCGTCATCTTTGCCTGTCCTTTATACCTGATGGGAGGGGCAATCACCTCCCAGCCTTACTCCCAAGTCGCTCCTTTTGTCTCAGCTGTTCTCACCTTCTAGCAGCTCTGCGCACGCACACACTGGGAACAGGCTCCCCTTGTTCCTCTGCCTTGCTGCTGCCAGAGTCCGGAGGCTCCGGAGTCAGCACCCCACTCCCAGATGGTCCTGGCCCCATCTCTGCATCAGACGCAGGACCCTCATCCGAATCCTCCCCAGACTCCCTGACTGGTCCCCGTTCTTCCCCACTGTCCGATTCCGTTGCCGTCTGCACAGGCTGCCGGCAAACCACAACAACAGTCTAATCCAAGGAACAGGCAGTTCTCGACTTACAATCATTTCATTTTGTGACTGTTGGAAGTTGCAACAGCAGTGAAAAAAGCGACTTACGACTGTATTTATATTTAAAAAAAAAACAGATGGGAAACTCTATATCAATGATGGCAAAACCTTTTTGTTGTGGTGTGCCGAAAGTGCGCGTGCCGGCACCCACCATACAATGCGTCCCGCCCACCCCGCGCATGCGTGTGCAACATCCTCGCCTTGCCCCCTTACCTGCACTGTGCATGCGCGTGCCTCCCAGCTCATTTTCAGCCCGTTTGAGTCCTTTTTCGGCTTCCCAGAGGCTCGAGGAAAGCCTCTGTAGCCTTGGGAGGCCGAAAAATGGGCCTGCCAGAAATACCGGAAGTGCCTGTTTACAGCCTCCAGAGGGCTTCTTGAGCCTGGAGGAGGCCTCTGCAGCCTTTGGAGGCCGAAAAATGGGCCTGCCAGAAATGTAAGCTTGTTTTCAGCCTCCGGAGGGCCTCTGGAGCTCAGAGGAGGCCATTTTTCACCCTCCCGGAGGCTCAAGGGAAGCCTCTGGAGCTTTGGAAGGCTGAAAATGGGCCGTTTCGGCACTTCCGGTATTTCCAGAAGGCCTCTTTTTCGGCCTTGCGAGGCTGCAGAGGCTTCCCTCAAGCCTCCAGGAGGGCGAAAAAGGCCTCACACAGGCTGCAAATCAGCTGGGAGGTGCACGCATGTTCGCGTGCCCTCACAAATGGCTCTGCGTGCCACCTGTGGCACACATGCCATAGGTTCGCCATCACGGCTCTATATAGTGAGGCCCTGACTTATGACTTCAGGTAATATTCAACTTACAACAGTTTATTTATGTCCGTTCGAAGTTAGAATGGCACCGAAAAAAAGTGACTTATGACTGCTTTATACACTTATGACTGTTGCAGCATCCCCACGATTTACACGTGGTTTACATTCGGACACTGGATAACTGACTCACATATATGACGGTCGCAGCGTCCCATGGTCCCGTTTTGTGACCTTCCGATGAGCAAAGTCAGGAAGGAAATCAAATTCGCTTAACAACTGTGGGACTAATTTAACCGCTGCAGTGATTCACTTAACAAACGCAACGAGAAAAGTCGTTAAATGGGGCAAGAGTCCCTTAACAAATGTCTCGCTTAGCAACATAAATACTGGGCTGAATTGTGGTCGTAAGTCGAGGCTTACCGGTATTCAGTTAGGGATGGTTAGACAATGCCATGGATCTTACAGTTAGTCCTCCTCTTACGACCAAAATGGAGCCTGAAATTTGTGTCGGTAAGCGAGACAGTTGTCAAGCGAATTGTGCCTCATTTCAGAAACTTTCCTGCTCCTGTTGCTAAGTTAATAACACGGTCGTTAAGTGAATCTGGCATTCCCCATTGACTTGGTTTGTCGGAAGTTCGCAAAACACAACCCCAGGACCCTGCAACCGTCGTAAATATGAGTCAGTTGCCAAGTGGCTGAATATTGATCACGTGACCACAGGGGGGGGGATGCTGAAGTGGTCATAAGGACGAAAAATGGTCATAAGTTGCTTTTTTAATTTAGTGCCGAACGGTCACTAAATGAATGGCTATAAGTTGAGGTTGACCTGTACTTCCTCCTTCCAGCAAAAAAGTTGCACAGCTAACAATGAGTTAATGTAATGACTGCAGCTTTGCTTCACTATGTGATGATTCGCTTAACGTCCACTCCAAAACAAGGTCGTAAGATCAGATTGATTGCATTATGAGCCATGATGACGCAGTGGTTAGAGGGCAGTACTGCAGGCCACTTCTCTGGCTGCCGGCTGCCTGCAATTTGGCAATTCGAATCCCACCAGGGTCAAGGTTGACTCAGCCATTCCTCTTTCCGAGGTGGGTAAAATGAGGACCCAGATTGTTGGGGGAAATATGATAATTCTGTAAACTGCTTAGAGAGGGCTGTAAGGCACTGTGAAGCGGTATATAAGTCTAAGTGCTATTTCTATGGCTATTCAAAATGTAAAGGTTCCTCTCGCACATATGTGCTAGTCGTTTCCGGCTCTAGGGGGTGGTGCTCATCTCCGTTACAAAGCCGAAGAAGAGCCAGCACTGTCCGAAGTTGTTCCGTAGTCACGTAGCCGGCATGACTAAACGCCGAAGGCGCACTGAACGCTGTTACCTTCCCACCAAAGGGGTGCCTATTTTTCTACTTGCATTTTTTTTACATGCTTTCGAACGGCTAGGTTGGCAGAAGCTGGGACAAGAAACTGGCGCTCACTCCATTACGCGGCGCTAGGGATTCGAACCACCGAACTGACGACCTTTCTGATGGACAAGCTCAGCGTCTTCATCACCGAGCCACCATGTCCCTGCTATTGCTATTATGACCTGGTTAATAACTCTCACGACCTATGACCGTAAATAGGCGGACTCCATGACGGTTGTAACTCGAGGACGTTTGGTAAAACCCAACCGAGTGGACAGCGATTCTTGGAAGTGGAAACGTAGAGCGAACTTTTAATGAATCGGGAACTGGGAAGGGAGAAAGTTATCCATTTTTGAAAACTATATCGACCTATTTGGATAAAAACGGCGGAGGGTTTTGTGGGGGGGTGAGGGAACCATGGTCTTCCCTCCTTTCTTTGGGCGACCCCGTGGCCTCGTTTCTGATCACGATGGGGATCTTGGCCACCACCCGGTTGAGGCACCAGGGGAAGTGGACCGTGCCCGTCAGCTCGTAACCTATCTCCATGATGTCGTCCGATTTTTGAGCACTGGTGACGGGCATCACTTGGGGCAGGCAGAGGGTGCTGTGAATCTTGGTGAATTCGCAAGGCCCCCGCTCGATGTTCGACTCCAGGCGCATCATCTCTTCGTGTTGCTCTAATGTCCGCTGCTCCGCTCGGAAGTTGAATGCTTTGTAAAGGACCACCGAGTGGAGGGCGAAGACCACCTTCCGGATGGACTTGCCCGTCGGGTTGGTGATTTCGGTGGTGAAGGTGATGTTGTCGCCCGGAAGGTAGATGCTCTTGCTCAGCGAAAGGCGTAAGGTGATGGGCGCGTTCCGCAGACAACAGTTGTGCGCCAGGACCTGCTGGACTTCCACCACCAAAGGGTACTGAAACATGGGAAGGAGAGAAGGCAATGTTGAAGGAAAAGCTGATGAGATCCGGAGGAGAATAAGGTTAGAAACTAGCAGTCCAACTCCAACCCAATAAACTCCAAGACAAGCATTTCCTCAAAGTTCCATGTTATATTGGCACAACTGGGAAAACCCGAATCTGAGAATTCTGGGTTTTCCCTTCCCAAAAGAAAAATTCAAAGATCCATCCCCTGCAACAGTCCATCACAGGACATAATCAAATCTTCCTCCCAACTGGAGATCTTGCTCCAGTCACTCCAGGTGCAGGGCAACATGTCCTTGACTCTGAGAAAGAATGTTGTTGTGTCTAATCTCCTACATCACTAGGAAATCCCCCCTCCCAAATTCCCAGGCACTGAATGTGGCAGCCTCGAAGCTTCCGAGTACAAAATGGCGCTGAGTACCACATGTCTACTTATAGGGTTGCAAATCCTGCTTCGCTGCTGTTCCACAGTACAAGACGTAGCACTTGGTTAGGTGTTACAAGCGTTTGATGGTGTGAAACAAGCTTTAAAAGCTGCCTCATCTTCCTCACTCAAAAGGAACTCGTCCTAGTTTATTCTCTTGAGGGACTTCTTATCTTTAGAAGGCTGACAGGTTGAGGTACCACCACCAGTCGTCCTGGTTTGATGCCTCTGAAGAAGAAGTGTCAAACACAAGGTCCATGGGCCAAATCTGACCCTGAAGTGGTTGGATACGGCCCGCAGGGCTGTCCTGATCTCCCCAATGCGAAGAGGAAAGATCAGGCCAGTGATGGGATTCAATTTTTTTTTTACTACCGGTTCTCTGGGCATGACTTGGTGGGTGTGGCAGGGGAAGGTTACTACAAAATTGCATTCCCTCCCCACCCCACTAACCTGCTTTCCAGCTCCATTCTCCTGTGCAGGGCAACCAAAGGAGACCCAGCCAATCAGCTGGGACTCAGGAGGCGGAGAATAGATGGGGGTGGGGCCCAGTCAAGAGGCGGGATTTGCCGGTTCTCCAAACTACTCAAAATGTCCGCTACTGCTTCTCCAGAACTGGTCGGAACCTGCTAAATACCACCTCTGGATCAGGCCAATGTAGCTTCGGCCCAGTCTACCCAATGCGCAGAGGAAACATGCCAGCCATTTGGGGAAATGGCGCCAAGCTGGCCACGCCCACCCAGTTGGCCACGCCCAGCCAGCCCCCTGAGGTCAACCACTGTCCTGACGTGGCCCTCAGTGAAATTGAGTTTGACCCTCGCCCCTGCTCTGAAGGATCCAGATTGAGAAGAATGGGCTGGGATTTCCAGAGGCAAGGTCCATCGCTTCGAACTCAACCATGAACATTGCAAGGTGGCCTTGGCGCAGAATCACAGGGTTGGAAGCACCCTTGGAGGTCTTCTAGTCCAACCCCCTGTTCAAGCAAGGAGCTCCTTTTCCCATTCCAGACAAATGCCTTGTCCAGTCTCTTCTTAAAAACCTCCGTTGATGGAGCGGCCGCAATGTCTGAAGGCAAGTCGTTCCTCGGATTAATTGTTCTCACTATTAAGAGATTTCTCCAGGTTGGTTTTTCTCTTCAGCTCAGAGCGGAAGAAACTTCTTGGAGGAGAAGCGAAACATCTTCAAAGGAATAAACAGAAAGTCCAGTTGCCTCTTGAAAAAAGCACCTTTGGGACAACCAGGACCCGGAGGATGGAGAACCTCAGCAGCCGCAGCATCCTCATCAGAGTTGGGAGAGACATAGACATTCTCCTTGATTAGTTTCCATCCATTGCTTCTTATCCTGCCTTTGGGTACTTTGGAAATTAACTCTTTGTGGCAGACCAGAGGTGGTATTCAGCCGGTTCTGACAAGTTCTGGAGAACTGGTAGTGGAAATTTTGAGCAGTTCGGAGAACCGGCCAATCCCACCTCTGACTGGCCCTGCCAACCCCATCTCTTCTCCGCCTCCCATCGAGCTGATCAGCTGGGTCTCCTTTGGTTGCCCTGCACAGGAGAATGGAGCTGGAAAGCAGGTTAATGGGGTGGGGAGGGAAGGGGGATTTTGCAGTATCCTTCCCCTACCACGCCCACCAAGCCACACCCACAGAACCAGTAGTAAAAAATATTTAATCCCACCACTGTGGCAGCCCCTCCTCAAATATTGGAAGTCCGCTCTCCTGTCTCCCCTGGTCCTTCTCTTCCCTAGACTAGCCAGGCCCAGTTCCTGCAACCGTTCTTCATATGTTTTAGCCTCCAGTCCCCTAATCAGAGGTAGCATTCAGCCAGTTGTAGAGAACCGGTAGCGGAAATTTGGAGTAGTTCTGGAGACGCGGCCAATCCCACTTCTGACTGGCCCCACCAACCCCATCTCTTCTCCGCCTCCCGAATCCCAGCTGATCGGGTGGGTCTCCTTTGGTTGCCCTGCATAGGAGAACGGAGCTGGAAAGCAGGTTAGTGGGGTGCGGAGGGAAGGGGGATTTTGCAGTATATCCTTCCCCTGCCCACGCCCACTGAGCCACGCCCACAAGAACCGGTAGTAAAATAATTTGAATCCCACCACTGGTAGGTGCCAGGATCACTTGGAAGTCACTGGTTTCAGAGTCGGCTACACCCAGGCAGTGCTGGATATGTTAACTCCCAATAAATCCTTTTGTAGTTTTGGAAGTTTGGCTCGAGACTCGTGATTTAAATGGCGGGGGGTAACTGCCGGAATCCTGACATGCACGCAATCGCCAAACCGGTAGTGGAACGCGTAGGATCCCACCGCTGGTACTGTTGCAACGTCAAACAGTCCCTAAGCGAATGGTTGTAAGTCGAAGACCGCCTGTACCTTGGATTGCACGGTGTCCTGGCTGTACAGGGAAATCCCTTGGACCAAGATGTACTTCTTCTGCTTGCCGAGGATCAGTTCCCGCGTGGCACAGAGCGCTTGGAGGAAGTAACTGATTCTTCCCACGCGGCTGGTGAAAGTGGACGGGATCCTCGGAGGTAAGATGAAGTCGAAGTCAAACTTATGCACCCCTGGGCCCAGCCAGTTATCTGCAAATCAAGAAGCAAAGCAAAAAACATCTCATTTTTACATCTACAGACCCCTCACAGCCTGGACATAAAGTGTTTCGACTTCTACACTAAAAAATCACGTTATATAGGGCATTGCACACCAGAACAACTAGACACACAGACGTTTTTTTCCCCTGTGTGCCATCGCTCTGCTAAACAACAAATTTCCATAACACTGTCAGACTATTTACTAAGACTGTATTACTATTCTTCTTCTCATCCTTTCCCATTACCTGTCTCCTTTTCTGCTTATGGCTATAACTTTGTTGCTTGTATCTTTACGGTTTATATTGTGTTATTTACTTTCCTAGTATGATTTATGTTGATTGCTTATTTAGTATCTGATGACTATGACTAAGTGTTGTATCTTATGATTCATGATGAATGTATTTATGATCATGATTCATCACTTATATCTTTTGTGAGAGCTTATGCACTGAAGACAAATTCTTTGTGTGTACAATCACACTTGGCCAATAAAGAATTCTATTCTATTCTATTCTATTCTATTCTATTCTATTCTATTCTATTCCATTCCATTCCATTCCATTCCATTCCATTCCATTAATTCTATTTCTATTCTATTCTATTCTATTCTATTCTATTCTATTCTATTCTACTCTACTCTACTCTACTCTACTCTACTCTATTATTTATTTTATTCTGTACTACTCTACACTGCACTACTCTACTCTATTATTTAATTGTATTGTATTGTATTGTATTATTCTATTCTATTTTCCATTCCATTCCTATTGTATTCTATTGCATTCTATTGTATTGTATTGTATTGTATTGTATTCTATTCTACTCTACTCTACTCTACTCTACTCTACTCTATCCTTATGTCATATATTCTATTCTATTCTATTCTATTCTATTCTATTCTATTCTATTCTATTCTATTCTATTGTTCTATTCTATTTTCTATTCTATTCTACTCTACATACTCTACTCTACACTACTCTATTCTGTAATTGCATTGTATTATATTGTATTGTATTATTCTATTCTGTTTTATTTCTCATAGGCAAAGAAATTCATCGGGGTTGATTTTCCCTGCAGCAGCTTCCAAGGAGCGCCTTTTGCCTTCCAAACGATCTGCCTTAGGTGAGCTGCAATATTCAAACGAGGCCAGAACACCACGTTCCACCAGGAAACAAACAAACAAACAAACAAAAAACAACACCAGCTTTTTAAAAAGGCAAAAGGTGAAACCAAAGGGACTTTTTATTTATTTATTTAAAAAAAAAAAGTCCCTTCTCCATAGGTGGGGTCTGAAATTCCCAACTAGGATTAGAGGGGATTAGAAGAAACGACAGGGCGGTCTATTCGGAAGGCAAGTTATGGAAAAAAAAGCTGGGCTAATAGATTACAACATTTCCAAAACCCTGGCAGAAGAAGAAGGTAAATGTTTTAATAAATTGCAGGCCCCGGAGAAGATTGCAATGATGGGTGGAGCCCTAGGGAAGACGACTTCATGTCAGGCAAGTTTATATCGCAGGAGATGTATAATTATCCGAATATTTCCTTAGGCTCCTGAACAAACAACAGGAAGTTATAAATTGGGGGAGGTAAGAGATATTATCCATGAGTTGGGTGTGGAGGAGTTTTGGGAAAAGATTAGAGACCTGTGGGGTAGGAGGCAGGTTCTTCCCTGCCTACGTGGGAGCTTAAAAGCAGCCGAAGAAAGACTAAAACCTTTCTGAGCATCTAAAGGCAGTCCTTGACTTACAACTGTTCATTTAGTGACCGTTCAAGTGTACCACAGCGCTGAAAAAAAGGGATTTTATGACTGTTTTTCACACAGAAACACCGTTGAAGCATCAACGTGGTCGAAATTCAGTCCACTTGGCAACGGACTCCTATTTACGACGGTCGCAGCATCCCAGGAATTCCCATTTTTTTGGTGACCTTCCGACTGGCAATATCAGCAGGAAAATACAAATTAACTGAACAACCGTGAGGTTTAAGTGAACCGCTGCAGTGATTCGCTTAGCAACGGTGGTAGGAAAGGTGGTAAAATGAGGGAAAACTCGCCGAACAAACAGTTTCACTTAGCAGCCACAATGTCGGGGCTCAGTTGTGGCCATTAAGTCAAGAACTACCTGTATAATGGAGTCTTGTGTGCAGGCAATCCTTGACTTACAACCGTTTAACGAATGTTCAAAGTTACGATGGCCCTGAAAAAAAAGTGACCAATGACCATTGTTTACACTGTCGATGGTTGCAGCATCTCCATGGACTTCAACTCCCAGAAGTCATCAGCTAAGAGGACCATTGGTGAGAATCCAGGGAGCCGAGTCCACAAAGCTGGATGCAGTACTCTAGGTGTGGTCTTGCTATAAAGCATAGAGTCCTGCATCCACCACACTATAAAAAAGATGTTGAGACTCTAGAAAAAGTGCAGAGAAGAGCAACCAGGATGATTAGGGGACTGGAGGCTAAAATGTATGATGAATGGTTGCAGGAACTGGGCCTAGTTAGTCTAGTGAAGAGAAGGACCAGGAGAGACAGGATAGCAGCCTTCCAGTATTTGAGGGGCTGCCACAGAGAGGAAGGGGAATCAAGCTATTTTCTAAAGCACCCGAAGGCCAGACAAGGAATAATGGATGGAAACTGAACAAGGAGAGATTCAACCTGGAAATAAGGGGAAACTTTCTGACAGTGAGAGAATAATCAACCAATGGAACAGGAGTTGCCCTCGGAAGTTGTGGGAGCGCCATCAGTTGAGACTTTCAAGAAGAGATTGGACTGCCATTTGTCAGAAATGGTGTAGGGCAGTGGACCCCAACCTTTTTTGTGCCACGGCCCGCTACCGGCATCACAAAATGATCCGCGGCCCGGTACAGGCATCAGCACGCATGACAAGGCAAGGCGAGCCGAGCAACCGGCCAGCCAGCCGTCCCCCGCTTCTCCCCGCCACTTTCAACTCCTCCTTTGTACCTTTGTCGATGGGCTTCGGGACGGCTTCGGGACGGTTGCTCGGCTCGCCTTGCCTTGGGTGCTGAAAGAATCCTCGCGCCTTAGTTTCGTTCGAAGCCGCCCCCCCCCTTCGATGAAACTAAGGCGCGAGGATTCCTTCAGGACCCAAACGCCGCTTTCCAAACGGAAAAGCTCACCGGAAGCACTTTATCATTGAAACAAGATGGCGGCGCCCAGCAAACCGGCGGCCCGGTAGAAAATGTTCCACGGACCAGTACCGGTCCGGGGCCTGGTGGTTGGGGACCCCTGCTATAAAGCATAGAGTCCTGCATCCACCACACTATAAAAAAGATGTTGAGACTCTAGAAAAAGTGCAGAGAAGAGCAACCAGGATGATGAGGGGACTGGAGGCTAAAACATACAATGAACGGTTGCAGGAACTGGGCCTGGCTAGTCTAGTGAAGAGAAGGACCAGGGGAGACAGGAGAGAAATGATTCAATATTGGAGGGGCTGCCACAGAGAGGAGGAAAGGGGTCAGGCTATTTTCCAAAGCACCCGAAGGCCAGACAAGGAATAATGGATGGAAACTGAACAAGGAGAGATTCAACCTGGAAATAAGGAGGAACTTTCTGACCGTGAGAACAATCAACCCATGGAACAGAAGTTGCCTTTGGAAATTGTGGGAGCGCCATCACTTGAGACTTTCAAGAAGAGACTGGACTGCCATTTGTCAGAAATGGTGTAGGGTCTCCTGCTAGGGCGGAGGGTTGGATTAGATGACCTACAACAGTGGCCCCCAACCTTTTTTGAACCAGGGACCGGTTTCACGATTATTTATTCTTCCATGGACCGGTACCTGAGTAACACGAGACTCTACCGCCATCGGGACAGCTCTTCATTCGAAGCCGCCCCCCCTCTCTTCGATGAAACTAAGGCGTGAGCACCCAAACGCCGCTTTCCAACTGAAAACCCGGAAGCACTTTCCAACCGAAAACCCGGAAGCAACCAAAAACCCGGAAGCGCCGTCGA
>NW_020717018.1:253296-272790 GCF_900518725.1 Notechis scutatus | reverse complement strand
ACCCAAATGCCACTTTCCAACTGAAAACCCGGAAGCACTTTCCAACCGAAAACCCGGAAGCAACCGAAAACCCAGAAGCAACCGAAAACCCGGAAGCGCCGTCGATACAAGATGGCGGCACCCAAGCTTTGCGGCCCGGTAAAGAATGATCCACGGACCAGTACCGGTCCAGGGACCGGTGGTTGGGGACCCCTGACCTACAAGGTCCCTTCCCACTCTGATTATCTGTTATCTGTGTCAGGCTGACAGATCTGCCAATCCCCACTAGATGGGGAAAAAGAGATGTTCCAACTCTTTGCTGCCACCTACTGGCCACCGTTCATGTTTGCAGATGAAATCTGGAAGCCTTGGTGGGAAATGCTGTGGCTTGTTAAAAAAACATGATAAGTCTGTCCACACAACCACGCAACCCTCCCCTCCCCAGGGAAAGACCCCACTCCAGCCCGCTTTCTGCTTAACTGCCTTGTGGCAATCCCAGTTTTAAGCAGCCTCACGTTCAATCTTGAATGTTTTCGTCTTGTGAACGTAGTCCGCCTTGTTAACGCAGGTGGCTCGCTGGCTGTAGTCCTTGTCCAAGTGAGCCTCTTCGGTCCACTCCAGGTAGCCTCTCCCAATGAGCTCGACCTTCAGCAGAGGGTCCACCAGCGTGCTGTGAAGGCTGAGAATCAGCTGCCCTTCCACGGTTGAGCCTGCCAAGTACACTTCCTTGGGTATCAGCAGCTCAATAGATTTCACCACCGACATGGGTGGGCATCGAGCACAGGAACTTGGCCCCTTCTAGGGGCCCTCAAGACCCCAGAAGGCTTGTCTTGGAGAGGATGGGCCTTGAATGAAGGAGCTTTGTGACATCAGCTCGTGATGCAGTGAAATTGGCTGCTGGACAGATATGAGGCAGTCTAGGTGGCAGGGGAATCCCTAAATATTTCTGGAGGTGGTCTCTTCTAGGCTTAGCCTCTGCCCATGGCGGCTCAAGTCTCACAGTTCTGGAATGTTCCACCAGCAGAATGTTCCAGCACTCTGGTGCGCCTCCTTTCTTCAAACATGGATTTGGATATATATATATATATATATTTACTAGCAGACCATATTTAATTGAAGAAAAAAAAATGATGGAGGAACCAACAACCCTCCCTTGTTTGTTAGGTCTTGGAGAGGAGACCACTTGGAGCTGGCTGGAGAATTCTGGGAGTTGAAGTCCACAAGGGTTAAAGTTGCCAAGTTTGGAGACCTCTGATTTAAAGATTCTTGACTGGGAAGACCTGGGAGTTGTGAAGATCACGTGAAGGGTCAGGGACCACTTTATAAGGCCTTGGTAAGAGCACGCTTTCAATGTTACATCCAGTGTTGATCACCGTGATATATATATATATATAAAAGATGTTGAGACTCTGGAAAGAGTGCAAAAAAAGCAACAAAAATTGATTAGGGCGCAGTGATGGAATCCAACCAGGGGAACAATCTGTTTGGTGAGTGTGTGCTTCGTGCGCGCACAGCGTTGGAAAACCTCCCAATTTCAGCTCTAAAACTTAACTTCTGCTGCAGCCCCGGTGAGAAAAACCGCTGAGGCACGGCAATCCGCCGTGCCGCGCGAATCAGATGAGCTATAAAACGCAGAAATATAGGACAGAGCAGGCAGGGGTGAGGCGTGGGTGGGGCCAACTAATTCCGGGAACAACTGGTTCACCTGAATCAGTGCAAACCAGCTGAATCACACCCCTGATTAGGGGACCGGAGGCTAAAACATAGGAAGAATGATTGCAGGAACTGGGTATGTCTAGTTCAGTGGAGGCTAACCTTTTGGGGCTCCTGTGCAAAAAATGGTGTGCGTGCTTGCGCTCGCATACCAGAACCCAGAAGGCAATGCGCGTGTAATCCCATGCCCCCTTACCTGCACTATGCCTGCCAACTGATTTTCGGCCGCGTGTCTCACAGGTGATTTTCGGCCTGTTTGAGGCCTTTTTCGGCCTCCCAGAGAGGCTTGAGGAAAGCTTCTGCAGCCTTTGCAGGCCGAAAAATGGGCCCGTTTCATCACTTCTGGTATTTCCATAAATACAGGAAGTGATGAAACGGGCCTATTTTTCGGCCTGCAAAGCCTCTGGGGGACCGAAAAAGGCCTCAAACAGGCCGAAAATCAGCTGTGAGACACGCGCATGCACAGTAAGGTAAGGTTGACTGCGGCTTGCATGCTGGCACAAATGGCTCTGCGTGCTACCTGTGGCACGCATGCCATAGGTTCCCCATCACAGGTCTAGTTTAATGAAAAGAAGGACTAAGGGAGACATGACAGCAGTCTTCCAATATTCAAAGGGCTGCCACAAAGAAGAAGGAGTCAAGCTATTCTCTAAAGCACTTCAAGGCAGGGCAAGAAACAATGGACGGAAACTGATCAAAGAGAGTGAGACAACCAACCTAGAAATAAGGAGAAATTTTTGACAGTGAGAATAATTAATCATGGAATGGTTTGCTCCATCACTGGAGGTTTTTAAGAAAAGATTGTGTAGAAAGTCAGCACTCATCCGCCTTCCTAGAGAATGAACTATTTTGGGGAATATTAAAAACGTAGGTCGGGGGGTTGGACTAGATGACCTACAAGGTCCCTTCCAACTCTGATTATCTGTTATCTGAAAATTGCTCCTAAAGGAGAAATGTGGGGAAAAATCTTAAAGGGGGCAGAAACCAGCACCAGTCTCTCTACCCCCAAGGAGAAATGGAGGAGGCCAGTTTTTAGAAATGCAGATTTGGTAATCCAGTTAAACCCAGTTAAACCCAGTTCAGAAAGACTGGGCCAGACAGAAACTCCAGATAAGCAACACAATTAGGCAAGACAAAGGTTGACAAGATTTAACTCAGACAAACATCTAGGATTTGCATTTTCCCCTTCTGCCTATAGAGCCAGCCGTGACCCCTTAGGAATCTTAGCCATTAGAATATTAAGGGACATATTTTTGTACAGGAACAGGAAGTTGAAATACAAAGGCCAAATTTTCTCACAGACCACCAGTGGTCTCCAGCCCACTGGTTGGTGACTAGAGTTTCCTTTTAACCCTAACTCAATTTAGCATACAGGTAGTCCTTGACTTACAATTTGTTTAGTGACCAGTTACATTGGCACTGGAAAGAGATTTATGACCGTTTTTTCTCACTTATGACCTTTGCAGGATCCCCATCAAAATTCAGATGCTTGGGAACTGACTCATATTTATGACGGTTGCAGTGTCCCAGGGTGATGTAATCCCCTTTTGCAACCTTCTGCCAAACAGTGTGGAAGCCTGATTCCTCAACAACCGTGTTCTTCACAACTGCGGTGATTCACTTAACTGTGGCAAGAAAGGTCATAAAACGGGGCAAAAAAACTCCCTTAACAGCTGTCTCGTTTAGCAATAAATGTTGGGCTCATAAGTCGTGGTCGTAAGTCAAGGACTTCCTGTATTGTATGAACGCAGAAACAAAATTTTTATCTGACCTGGCTGAGCATAATTGTCTGAATATAGCCAAGAGGTTCTGTGGATTAAGTTCTGGTTCTTAAAATGAATTATAACACTTCCAGCAATATCAAAAATCTTTTCTTTTTTTTTTGCAACCTGGCATCCCCCAGGTTTGTGAAAAGGCAAATTCTCTACTCCCCAGACTGGCTGTTGTGGATTATGGGACCTCATGTCCAAGAGATACTTGAGAAAAGGTGGCCTAAGCATGCTTTAATGTTAATTTTTAACAAAAGATTGCTAATTCATTTTTTAACATTCTGTCTAGGCAGAGGAGAAGTTGATGCCCAGGGATAGGCTTGGCAATGACAGTGCTTCCAGCTTTCGAGAACAAGAGTGCCTCTGAGCATACCACGAGTTGACACACCCCAGGAAATGAGGAATTTCCCCCCCCCTCCCCAGAATGGAAAGACAAAACGAGAACAGGACTACCCAAAGATTTCGACCCCAATCCCCAAGGATTACAATTCCGAAAATAAAATAAATAAAATAAAATAAAATAAAATAAAATAAAATCAGCACTTTCGCGCCTGCGCAGTCAGGCGCGACCCTCAGAAACGCGGAAGGGGGAACAGGCCGGCGAAGGCCTTCCCCTCCTTAAGCCCCGCCCCTTTTCTCAGATTCCCGCCACCGCCGACCAATCAGGAGGCTCCGATCGGCGCCGGGCGAATTTCCCCGCCAAACTCCAAAGCCGGGAGTTGTTAAAAAAAAAAAGAGAGAGAGAAAAATCAGATTTTTCTTTTTTTTTGGCGCGGCTGCCGCGCTCCCTGCTCCTTTGCAGCTCCGTTGCATAGAAAACGCGGGCTCTTTTCCCGTGCAAAATTTAAAATTAAATAAGTTGGAAGTCTGCATTGCTTAAGATTGGAACGGACCGATTGCAAGTTTTGCTCTTTTATTTTTATTTTTTTGCACACTCACACACACAGAAAAAGGCGCCAACCTTTGAATCTGGCCAGAAGAGGATCCTGGGGGAAAGAGGTGTAAAGAAAGATCCGTTTGGCACAGTGAGTATTTTTCTAAAAGTCCTTCCAAGGCTGCAACGAACCCCCCCACAAAAAATGCTTGCGGGGTGAGGTTTGACTTAATCTCGGGTGTTTGCATGTGGAAATGGGGGCATCTGGGTTCCTGGTGGTGGGAATGCCCCCCCCCCCCCGTTTCCCCTTGATCGTACAGATATTTGCCAAGATGCGTTTTTTAAAAAACCCTGCAAGGTCTGGGCTACTTCTTGACCTGCGTGTTGTCCCAACTGCAAGCTGCGAGAGGTGGCTGGTTGGGTGTGCAAAAATTACTCCTCCTAAAGGAAACAAGAGTTGAGGTCCGGATTTAGGTAGGTGTAGATCCAGCTTTTCCATTTGCCTCCTCACTTGTGCAATCAAAGGCATCCCTGCTCATAAGCAAACCCCGTTGCAATCAGTGGACCAGGTAATTCCCAGGTAAGTTTGTCTCTAAAATTATAAGTTATTTGAAACATTTCAAACAAATGATAGGTTTGCCTTGCGAAAACATTTGCAACTCCCCAAACTGGAAATTTTTGGATATGTAGTGTTAGACCAGGTCAATTAAGGGCTTTCTGTATTTACTTTTTACTTTACTTTACTTTACTTTACTTTACTTTACTTTACTTTACTTTACTTTACTACTTTACTTTACTTTACTTTACTTTACTTTACTTTACTTTACTTTACTTTACTTTACTTTACTTTACTTTACTTCTTTACTTTACTTTACTTTACTTTACTTTACTTTACTTTACTTACTTTAATTATTTATTTTATTTTATTTTTGTTATGAGTTTATTTTTGTTTCGTTTTATTTTATTTTATTATTTAAATTTATTTTATTTTCATTTATTATTCAAATTTATTATGTTATTTTATTTATTTAAATTTATTAAAGTTATTATTTTATTTATTTAAATTTATTATTTAAATTTATTTTATTTTTATTTTATGTTTTATTTGTTTCGTTTTATTCATTTTACATTTTACCTTCGATTTCTTTCTCATTTCATTCTATTTTATTTATTTTCCTTCATTTCCTTTTGTATCTTCCTTTCCTTTTTTTATTTTTTATTTTTTCATTCCATTTTTATTGCCGCCCAATTCAACCGAGTGACTCTGGGTGGCGTACAGTTCTACAACCGCCACACAATTAAAACGGTGGAAAAGACCAGAAAACTATTAAAACAAACAAAAACAAACCACCCACAAAATAAATAAGGATCAACAGCAGCAGTGTGTGTGTGTGTGTATGTGTGACTGTATCCCCAAAACACAATCCCAGGGGCTCCCTTGAAATTTCTCTCAAGTAAAACCGAAGTTTTAGGCCAACCAGATTGTTGAGAAGAACAAATGGGACTTTGGCAGGCCACGTGAGTTGACCCAACTGTCTGCCTTGGATTTTTGTGGTGTAAAAAAGGAAACAGCCGCCGGAGGCGTAGCCGTCCTGTCCCACTGCGTCATGTTCATCTGGCAATTATGGCTGCCACAAAGAGAGGATTGACGGTGCAGCCGGCTTGAGCCATCCCGCGAAATATCTACAGGAGGCGGGAGGTAGATCGAAAGGGGCCATCCTGTAAGCCTCACTGAGGAACGATGGGAGTTGACCTCAGGTAGCGTCATATTGCTTTGAAAGACTCGGAGGGGGGGTGTCTTAGAGGTTATCCAGCCTGACCCCCCCCACCCCGCTCTGCCCTGCTCTGCCCTGCTCTGCCCTGCTCAGGGTACGATCCGCTCAGAGCACCTGACGGATGCCTGGTGCAACCTTTAAGGGAAATGTGCATTGAATAACGTCATGTGGCAGGCTGTACCTTTGCCAGGAAGGGTGGAGTTGATGTCAGGTAGCGTCATATGGCTTTGAAAGATTTCGAAGGGCATCTTAGAGGTCATCCAGCCTGACCCCCCCGCTCTGTCCTGCTGTGGGTACGATCTATTCAGAGCATGTGACGGATGCCTGGTGCAACCTTTAAGGGAAGCATGCATTTAATAATGTCACATGGCAGGCTTTGTGAGGAACGATGGAGTTGACCTCAGGTAGCGTCTTATTGTTTTGAAAGACTCGGAGGGAGGGTCTTAGAGGTCATCCAGCCTGACCCTCCCCCCCACACACTCTGCCCTGCTCAGGGTACGATCTGCTCAGAGCATCTGACGGATGCCTGGTGCAACCTTTAAGGGAAGCGTGCATTTAATAACGTCACTTGGCAGGCTGTTCCGTAGGCTGACAGCCCATAGGCAGGTAATCCTCGACTTACGACCACAATGGAGGCCCAGCCTTTCTACTGCTGAGCAAGGCAGTGGCTAAAGGGAGCCTTGTCCCACTTTACAAACCTTTCTTGCTCCGGTTGTTAAGCGAACCAATGCCGTTGTTGAATTGGTAACTTGGTTGTTCAGTGAATCTGGCTTCCTCTGTTGACTTTGCTTGTCAGAAGGTCGCAAAAGGGGTTCGTGTGATCCCCCGGGATACCGCAACCGTCATAAGTACATGCCAGTTGCCAAGCGTCCAAATTTTGATTATGTGGCCACGGGAATTGTAGTGGGCAATGATCATCGTGTGAAAACGGGTCGAGTTTTTTCAGTGTGGTAACTGAAGCGTCGCTAAAGAGAACAGTTGTAAGTCAAGGAGTACCTGTATTGGTTTGAAAGACTTGAAGAGGATCTCATAGGTCATCCAGACTGACCCCCCCCCTTCCCGTTCAAGGTAAGAGCCACTAGAGCCACAAGGTAAGACCTTGTAGGTTATCTAGTCCAACCCCCTAACCCTACACCATTTCTGACAGGTGGCAGTCCAGTCTCTTATTTGAAAGCCTCCGGTGACGAAGTTCCCACAACTTCTGAAGGCAACTTCTGTTCCATGGGTTGATTGCTCTCACTGTTAGAAAATTTTATCCTTATTTCTAGGTTGTATCTCTCTTGGATCAGTTTCCAACCATTATTCCTTGTCTGGCCTTCAGGTGCCTTGGAAAATAGCTTGACCCCTTCCTCTCTGTGGCAGCCTCTCAGATATCCTGTCTCCCCTGGTCCTTCTCTTCACTAGACTAGCCAGGCCCAGTTCCTGCAACCGATCTTCATATGTTTTAGTCTCCGATCTCCTAATCATCTTGGTTGCTCTTCTCTGCACTTTTTCTAGAGTCTAGAAAAAGACTCTATACAGGGAGTCCTTGACTTACAACACTTCATGGAGTGACCGTTCAAAATTATAATGGCACTGAAAAAGTGACTGATGTCCCTTTTTCACACTTAATGACCATTGCAGCTTCCCCAGGGACACATGATCCAAATTCAAACCCTTGGAACAACTGGTTCATACATGTGACGGTTGCTGCATCCCTGGGATCATGTGATCTGTTTTTGAGATCTACCGAGTAATGAGGAAGCCAGATTCTATCTGGCTTCCTCATTGCTATGGGCAGCCAGCTTATGGAACAGCCTGCTATGTGACGTTATTAAATGCACCAGTCTTCCATCAGATGCTCCCAAGTGGATCGTACCCAGAGCAGGGGAGAGTGGGGGTCAGGCTGGATGACCTCTAAGAACCCCCTCTCCAAGTCTCAAAGCAATATCAACTCCATCATTCCTTGCACAGGCCTACAGGATGGCCCCTTCAATCTACCTCCCACCTCCTGCAGATATTTCCCGGGATGGCTTTTAAGCCGGCTGCACCCACGTCGATCCTCTCTTTGTGGCAGCCATAATTGCCAGATGAACATGATGCAGCAGGACGGAATGGCTATGCCTCCGGCGGCTGTTTCCTTTTTTTAACACCACAAACATCTACAGATTTACTTGGCTTTGAGTGCTGAGCAGACTTTGCTGGCCTCAAATCGTTCCTGCCAATTCTATGTCTCATGAATAAATGGAGCCAAAATATTTCCGCTTAGGCTACGATTATGAATCTACTTACGGGTATTTACAATTGCCGTGTGTGCTGTGGAAACGATTCCAATGTGCTTCGGGTGACGCATGAATCTTAACAGCTCCTGTAGCTGTTTTATGAAAGCTGCCTGCGTCTTTTTGGTCGCCTTTGTTGTGAGCATGGGGGGGGGGAGGCAGCCGCTTTAATGAACTGTCTTATTAAAGCAGCCACATGCTCGCTTTGATTTTAAAAGCAACTGCCTCTTTTTTTTTTCAAGCTTGCCTGAAAGGACTCCTTTAAATCCTTTTCTAAGTAGCCCTTATGTTGATTCAAGGAATCAATACTGATAGTCCTCGACTTAATGACTGCAATTGGAATGGTAGAATTTCCACAGCTAAGCAAAGCGGTTATTTCTTTAATTTTTAATTTATTTTTATTGCACTTTGGGGGCGCACACATGTGCAGTGGGGCGACCTCTTCTGGGTGACATCTCGCATGCTGGCAGAAGTGACTCTGCACGCCACTTCTGGCACGTGTGCCATATGTTCACCATCACGGATCTATACCGTTTACCCCAGACCACGTAATATTCCAATTCTTTTCGTATCTTTCAGTTCTAAAGGAAGCTTATCCATCTCTGCACGGTCCAAACGTTGTATAGAGTATAATATATTTCACCTTTTTCCTAAATTCTCCTCTAATTATTCCTAATAAAAAAAAAAGTTTGGGTTTAAGCTCAATTTGAAGACCTGTTATTTCCTGTAAGCAATTTCTTATCTTTACCCAATATTTCTTCATTTTGGGGCATGGCCACCACATATGAAAAAAAAGTACCCTGTTTTTGTTTGCACTTCCAACATTCCGGACTCATGTTTGGGTACATCTTCGCCAATCTTGCTGTTCTGACCAAGGTTTCTTCCCAAGACTATAATTAAGCACATACTTGTTTAACTCTTGTTTTATTTCAACACTGGGAATTATGTTCATTCCCAGCCGGTAATGAGTCCCAAACAGTCCCTCGAGATAAGCACCCACCTTTCTCTCCTTTGAATTGCTGCCAACAACTAGAGTGCCAAATGAGTTATAAAAAACCAACCGAAGTACAAAGTCCACACAAAGCTTCAAGGACTAATTTGAACAGTGAACGACTTTGCTTCCTGCAAAGGATTCTCTACCTTTGCCTGTCCTTTATCCCTTATGGGAGGGGCAATCACCTCCCAGCATTACTCCTGAGTCGGCCCTTTTGTCTCAGCTGTTCTCTCCTTCTAGCAGCTCTGCACGCTGGGAACAGGCTCCCCTTGCTCCTCTGCTTTGCTGCTGCCACGCTCTGGAGGCAGCACCCTACTCCCAGGTGGTCCTGGCCTCATCTCTATTGGAAGCAGGACCCTCGTCCGAGTCCTCCCCAGACTCCCGGACTGGTCCCTGTTCTTTCCCACTTCCGCTGCTGGCGAACCAGAACACTCGCCGGTGGTAAATGCCAACGATAAAACATTTTGTAGAGGTTTTCCTTATAGGCAGCGGGCATGGGGGAAATTATGAACAAGGTTACATGAGTTATGCCTGATTTTATGACCTTCTTTGCCATGGTTGTTAAAGGAATCGCTGCCGTTTTAAGTGAATCGTGTGGTTGCTAAGGGAGTCTGACTTCCCCCGTTGACTTGGCTTGTCAGAAGTCAGCTGGGAAGGTCGTAACTAGAGATCACATGACCCTCCCCGGGACATGGCAAACGGCATAAATACACACCCGATTTTTTTTAAAATATACATTTTATTGAACAAAATTAAAAAACATTGATCATGGTGAAGTCGGTTTGACGTGATTTGGGGTCAATATTGCATATGTATACTGTATATTTTCCTATAAACAATTATTCAACTATATACATATCTACATTTATTTGTTCATATAATACATTTCTAATATAGTTCATCTTTTCATCTCATCCAATCATTTACCCTTCCAGCAACTCTTTTCCCAACTTAAGAGCTTTCTGTCTGCTCCCACCAATGATAGAATTTATCCCAAATTTCGTAATATGCCAATTCATCTTTGTTTTTCATTTCTAGAGTTAACTTGTCAATTTCAGCGCAAAACAAGATTTTGTTGATTACTTCTTCACTTGGTATAACTGTCTCTTTCCAATTCTGGGCAAATGCTACCCTTGCTGCAGTAATAATGTGTATAATCGAATAAAGCTCATCTTTCTTGTATTATGTTGACATAATTCCTAATAGAAAACATTCTGATAGGGGATCGCCAAGCGCCCGTATTTTGATCACGTGACTGGCGACTCCGTGATAGTCAACAAATACGAAGGCTGGTCCCAAGTCACTCTGTGACTTCAAATGGACACTGAAGGTGTCAGGTTTCCAAGTGATGAAATCCATTTAGAAAGAAAAGAGCAAAGTCCATCTTCCAAAACCATTTCTTTTATTTAGGAAAGCATCAAATTGGCAAAGTCTGTGGTAATTCCGGATCTGACACACAACCCGGAATTACACCACATAATATTGGAAATTAGAAACAACCCCCAAAAGTCACATTCCCCAATAGAAGGAAATCAACGTTGCCTGTTTTCATCAATCTCCACCTCCAAGCCTCAGCAGGATCAGCTTTTGTTCCCACGGGAAGAAGAACCACCTAGCCTAAACAACTCTATCTCTGCTCCTCCCCACTTAGGAATGTGGCAAGCCCAACCCCACACACACACCCCAACCAGCAAAGAGAAGAAAGAAAAGGAATATATCATAAGGCTAAATGAAATGGCTACGCATATGTCAATTTCGGGCTTGACAGGATGGTTGTAACTTGAGGATTACCTGTACAGGTAGTCCTTGACTTAATGGTTCACTTAGTGACCGTTTGAAGTTACGACAGCACTGAAAAGGGGGACGTGATCCTTTTTCACACTTATATGACCATTGCAGCATCCCCAGGGTCACGTGATTTACATTTGGATGCTTGGCAACTGACTCACCTTTATGATGGTGGCTGTGTCCCCGGGGTCAAGCAAAGTCAGTGGGGAGGCCAGATTCATTTAACGACCGCGTCACTAACTTAAGAACTTAAGAATTCACTGAAACCACTGAGGCAAGAAAGGATGTCAAATGGGGCAAAACTCACTTAACCAATTTCTCATCTCAGCGATATAAATGTTGGCCTTGATTGCGGTCGTAGGTTGAGGACGGCCTGTACAGGGCCACGGTGTTGATTTTGCAAATGGCTCACAAGCGCTGGTGCCTCTCAAGGAGAGAACGTTGTAAACCAGGAAATCAAATATTGTGCAGCGTGACAAAAAGGTTAAAACACAACAGAATTTATTATCTGGATGGTACAAAGCCTGCCCTATATCTATGTCTATCATCTATCTATCTATGTCAGTCTGTCTACCTATCTCTGTCTATATCTGTCTGTGTCTGTCTGTCTTGTCTATTTTATCTATGTCTGTCTATCTACCTATGTATGGTCTATATAACTGTCTACATCTGTCTGTCTATGTCTATATCTGTCTGTCTGTATCTATCTGTCTTATCTATATCTGTCTGTCTATTTATCTCTGTCCATGTATATGTATCTTATCTATGTGTATATGTCTGTTTATTTGTATCTGTTTATCTATGTCTGTCTATCTATCTATCTATCTATCTATCTATCTATCTATCTATCGTCTATATCTGTCTATCTGTATCTGTCTATGTCTATATCTGTCTGTGTCTGTCAGTCTTGTCTATCTATGTATGGTCTATATAACTACCTGTCTACATCTGTCTGTCTATGTCTATATCTGTCTGTCTGTATCTATCTGTCTTATCTATATCTGTCTATTTATCTCTGTCTGTCCATGTACATGTATATTATCTATGTGTATATGTTTGTCTGTTTATCTATGTCTCTATGTCTATCTATCTATCTATCTATCTATCTATCTATCTATCTATCTATCTATCTATCTATCTATCCAGAATATTACCCATCTCCATCTGAATCTTCAGACTGAGTTTGGAAAAAAAAGGAAGCTTAGAGGAAAGTTCATTCCAAAAGATGAGCACGAACGGAGAAGTTTAATTTTGTGGGAGGTGATTTCTTCCCTCCGTTCACTTAGTGGCAAAGTTACAACGGCACTGAAAAAAAGTGACTGAGGACTGCTTTTCACAGTTACGACCTTTCCAGCATCCCCATGGTCATGGGATCCAAATTCAGACCCTTGGCAACTGGTTCATACTTACAGCCGTTTCCGTGTTCCCAGGGTCACGTGATCTCCTTTTGCGACTGTTTGCTCAGTAAAATCAATGAGGTAGCCAAATCCTCTTAACAACTGGGTTACTAACTTATCAACTGCCAGGGATTCACATAACGACCGTGGCAAGAAAGGTGGTATAATGGGGCAAAACTCACTTAACAAACGTTTCGCTTAACAACATAAATATTGGGCTCCATTGTGGTTGTAAGTCAAGGACTCCCCCCCCCCCCCCCATGTGAAACCTCCAAATAGCAGGTGGGAAATTTTCACTCTCCAACCAAGGGAAAGTAAAATCCCCAACTGAAATGTGCACCTGGGTGTGTTTTTGTGTTTGTGTGAGTTTGACACTCAACTGAATCCAAAAAGCTGCAGCTTTGATCTCAACAAGGCAGGACGGATGGTTGATTTTTTTTCCCTTCCCTCTCAAGAGGTGGTGGGTGGGGAATCTCATATTTATTGCACTGACTGAGGTCTGGAATTCAGTTTTGTTGTCAACGGCTGCTCCGAGTTATGATTTATATTTTCAGCTAAGAAATAGCCATCCAGCCCTTCTTTAAAAAAATACACATTCATTGGTCAGGCATGCGGTTTTCCCCAAAGGAAAATTAAACAATAGGAAAAAAAAAACAACTTTCAGAGTGTTTAGAAACTCCAATCAAGATTGAAATCTAAAAAAATATATATATATATCAACCTGCTGCAGACACAGATCCCGCAGAGACCTTCATGTCAATTTTCCCCCCCCATACGTGGCAAGATATGTGGACTTCCAACTCCCAGGTTTTGGGGCTGAAGTTCCAAATTCATCGGCTCCGTCTTTTTTATAAAAGGGATCTTCAAAGTAACAGTATAACAGAGGTGGAAGGGACCTTAGAGGTCTTCTAGTCCAGCCCCCTTGCTCAAGAAGGAGACCCTATACCATTTCAGATGAGGTGGCTGTCCAATCTCAACTTAAAAAACCTCCAGTGATGGAACACCCACAATTTCTGGAGGCAAGGCATTCCACTTCATTGTTCTCACCATGAGGAAATTTCTCCTTAGTGCTACGTTGCTTCTCTTTTTTGGGGGGTCAATTTTTATTTTATTTTATATTGCTTATACATACCAATGTGTGAACAGTGTGATACCTGGGTATCATACATTTTAGTACAAATAAACATATCATAACATAGTTATCACATTTCATTTCCATTGTTTCACGTTTAAATCTATCTGATACTACCGCCGTTCAATTTCTAAACCTCCCTCTTATTATTACATATATCTTATTATATTAAAATACGTTATATGGTTGTTTCCCTCTTATTTCTATTTCTGTTTTAACTTTCATTCATGCCACCGTAGTATTCAAAGATGTTTCTTTTCTGTCTTCCAACTTTCACCTGTTTTATTATTCCTGTTTCCCTTGTTTTAACTCTTCCCATCTGTCTACATGAAAGTTTCATCCTTCATTCTTTCATTGTTCTTCAGTATTTCAATATACAATTCTAATACCAATCACAATGTCATTCTCTCCTTGATTAGTTTCCAACCATTGTTTCAAAACACTCTCAAAGTTCAGTCTCATCCTGGGAACCCTTTTTTTGAACTGTTACCACCTGGCAGATGGTACAGAATAATAAAAATAAGGGCAAATAGGCTGAAAAACAGCTTCTATCCCAGGGCAGCAGCTCTTTTGAATTCTGCTGTATAGTGCAGTGTTGGTGTGATGTTGCTGTGGGTTTCCGGTTCAATGTGTGAAAGGTGAAGGATGTGTGTTTGTGTTATTTTCATGGTCATGATGTGCACTGAAGATGGCGTTTGATTTCGTTGTAGGAGGTGCAATGACAATAAAGTAAACTTACTAATTATTCTGCCTTCAGGGGCTTTGGAGAAAAGTTGTTCCACTGATTAATTGTTCTAACTGTCCGGAAATTTCTCCTTAGTTCTAAGTTGCTTCACTCCTTGATTAGTTTCCATCCGTCGCTTCTAGTCCTGCCTTCAGGGGCTTTGGAGGATAGCTTGACCTCCTCTCTCCTTTGTGGCAGCCCTTCAAATATTGGAAGACTGCATTCAATTTTGGTCGCCGCGATGTAAAAAAAGACGTTGAGACTCTGAAGAGTGCAGAGAAGAGCAACAAAGAGGATTAGGGGACTGGAGGCTGAAACATAGGAAGAACGGTTGCAGGAACTTGGGTATGTCTAGTTTGATTAAAAGGAGGACTAGGGGTGACATGATAGCAGTGTTCCAATATTTGAGGGGCTGCCCCAAAGAAGAGGGAGTCAATTTATTCTCCAAAGCCCCTGAAGGCAGGACAAGAAGCAGCAGGTGGAAACTAACCAAGGAGAGAATCAACTTAGAACTAAGGAGACATTTTCTGACAGAACAATCAGTAGTACGAAGTTATGAATGCTCCGACACTGGAAGTTTTTAAAAAGATGTTGGAGAACCATTTGTCTGAAGTGAGGTAGGGTTTCCTGCCTAAGCAGGGGGCTGGACTAGAAGACCTCCAAGATCCCTTCCAACTCTTATTCTATTCTATTCTATTCTATTCTATTCTATTCTATTCTATTCTATTCTATTCTTTGTTAAACTAGACATACCTAGTTCCTTCAGTCACTCACCATACAGTTTAGCCTCCAGTCCCCTAATCCTCTTGGTTGCTCTTCTCTGCACTCTTTCCAGAGTCTCAACATCTTTCTTGTATTCTGGTGAACAAAACTGGAGGCAGGATTCCAAGCATGGCCTGAGTAATGTGGTATAAAGTGGTATTATCACTTCTTGTGAGCTTGGTGTTGTCTATCTGTTGATGCAGACTGTGTTGGCAGCTGTTTTTGGCAGCTGCACCACACTGCTGGCTCATATCTTAAGGGATTGTCCACTGGGACTCCCAAGTAACTCGCAGTTACTGTTATTGAGCCAGCTACCAGGGGCGTCAAACTCATGGCATCACATAACATATCGGGACTTTTATCCCCTTAGTATAAATGGGCATGGCCAGCACATGATGTGTCTGACCCGTAGGCCGGACGTTTGACAGCCCTGACCAACACTATGCCTAGTCTAGAGAAAAGAAGGACTAGGGAGGACATGGTGTCAGTAGTCCAGTATATGAGGGGCTGCCACATAGAACAGGGGGTCAGTTTATTTTCCAAAGCCCTTGAAGGCAGGACAAGAAGCAATGGATGGAAACTAATCAAGGAGAGAGGAAGGAACCTGGAATTAAGGAGAAACTGACTTCCTAGCAGTGAGAACAATTAACCAGTGGAACAACTTGCCTCCAGAGGTTGTGGTTGCTTCATCACTGGAGGTTTTTTAAGAAGAGACAGATTAACAGATCGTTGGAAGGGACCGTGTAGGTCATCTAGTCCAACCCCCCCACCCAAGCAGGAGACCCTACACCATTTCTGACAGGGCAGTCCAGTCTCTTCTTCAAAGCGTCCAGTGATGAAGCTCCCACAACTTCTGAAGTCAGCTTTTATTCCCTGGGTGGATTTTTCTCACTGTCAGACAATTTATCCTTATTTCTAGGTTGAATCTCTCCTGGATCCGTTTCCATCCATTATTCCTTGTCTGGCCTTCAGGTGCCTTGGAAAATAGCTTGACCCCTTCCTCCTCTCTGTGGCAGCCCCTCCTCAAATATTGTCTGGCCACTTATCTGAAATGGTATAGTTCTCCTGCTTGAGTAGGGGGCTGGACTAGAAGACCTCGCAGCTCCTTTCCAGCTCTATTCCGAATCTCATTCTATACCTGTGCATTTGTTTTTTTTTCTTGCCTAAGTGCAAAACCTTTCTTTTCTCACCACTGAATTGCATGTTATTGGGAAAGGCCCAGTGTTCAAGTCTGTTTAAAGATCCTTCGGGATCTTGAGCTGTTCTTCTAAACTTAAAAGTATAGGCTGTTACCCCAGCTTCCTATCTTGCAAGAGGTTGGACCAAAGGCAGTGATGTAATACAGAACGGTGAAATAACAGTCACATGCTTCCATGCACACATAAGGTGCAATATTAGAAGATTCATTCCTTCATTCCATTGAGCCAGGTAAACTTAATGAGAACAGAAGGACATTTTTGAAATTTATGAGGTCCTTTGGGTTTGGAAATCAATGATTCCTGAGGCTGATTAGAGCTTCTTATCATTGGTCTTTCAACTCTTAATCACTAATTTGAAAGCTCATTTCCTGTTTGGGCAGAAAAATCTCTATGACCTTCTTCTCTTAACTGGGAAGTTAAGCAGGATTGGATCTGGTTCATACTCGGACGGGCAAAATCTGAAAATTTGAAAACGTATCGCAGAACGCCAGTTAGTCAGTTACTTTACTTTATTGTCATTGCACCTCGTACAACGAAATCAAACACCATCTTCAATGCACATCATGACCATGAAAATAAACACAAAACACACATCCTTCCCATTCTGTATGATTAAATTGGAAGCTCCTGATATTGCATTAATATTGCGCTATATAGAGTAGAATTCAACAGAGTTACTGCCCTGGGATAGAAGCTGTTTTTCAGCCTATTTGTCCTTGTTTTTATTATCCGGTACCGTCTGCCAGATGGTAACAGTTAAAAAAAAAAAAAGGGTGCCCAGGATGAGATGGATCTTTAAGGATGTTTTGAACTTTCTTAAGGCAGCGGGAGCTATAAAGCTCTTCCAAAGAGGGGAGAAGGCAACCCATGATCCTCTGGGCAATGACGTTCACCCTCTGGAGCGCTGTCCTATCTGCCCCTGTGCAACTGGCAAAACCATACAGAGGTGCAGTATGTTAAAATGCTCTCTATGGTGCAGCGGTAGAAGGTCACCAGCAGTTTTTCATTCAGTTGTTGTTTCCTGAGAAGCCTCAGGTAGTCGAATCTCTGCTGGGCCCTTTTGACCAGGGCTGCAATGTGGGCACCCCAAGTCAGGTCCTCTTTTAAGGTAACAACCAGAAACATAAACCTGGCCACTTGCTCCACTCAGTCTCCATTGATAAACAAGAGCTGGATGTCTGATCTCTTCCTTCTATATAGTCCACTATCAGCTCCTTGGCCTTATTGATGTTGAGGACCAAGTTATGGTCTCCACACCACGAAAGCAACCGGTCCACCTCATCTCGGTAGGCAGACTCATTCCCTTCCGGAGATGAGTCCAACCACTGTTGTATCATCTGCAAATTTAGTCATAGTATTATAGAGTGATGTGCATGCCTCAAAATCATTTGGAGGGGCTATTTTTGGCCCTTAAGCACACCCAGCCCCTCTGAAAATCTGCACTGCTTTCATGACCTACAGGTAGTCCTCAACTTATGACCACAATGGAGCCTGAACCTTCTGTTGCTAAGCGAGACAAAGTGAGTTTTGCCCCATTTTATGACTTCTTGCTATAGTTGTTCAATGAATCACTCCGGTTGTTAAGTTTTGTAACACGGTTGTTAAGTGAATCTGGTTAGCCGTTGGCTTTACCTATCAAGAGGTCACAAAAGGGGATCACGTGACCCCGGGGACACTGCGACTGTCATAAATGTGAACCAGTGGCCAAAGCACCTGAATTTTGTTCACTTAACCACGGGGATGCTGCAACCGTCATAAGTACAAAAACCGGTCATGTCACTATTTTTAATGCTGTTGCAACTTTGAATGGTCACTAAATGAACGAGGACTACCTGTAGTAGGATAAAATTGAATAAATTATGGGGTCAGAGGATCTAAAGCCACATGCTTAAGGTCTGAAGCACGTCCCCTAAATAATTTTCACTATTCATGTGGTTTTTAGTTTTAGTTTTATTTTACTTTATTGTCATTGCACCTCGTACAATGAAATCAAACACCATCTTCAGTGCACATCATGACCATGAAAATAAACACACACACACATCCTTCACCCTTCACACATTGAACCGGAAAGCCCCGACACCACACCAACACTGCACTATACAGCAGAATTCAAAAGAGCTGCTGCCCTGGGATAGAAGCTGTTTTTCAGCCTATTTGTGCTTGTTTTTATTATTCTGTACTGTCTGCCAGATGGTAACAGGTAAAAAAAAAGGGGTGCCCAGGATGAGATGGATCTTTGAGAATGTTTTGAACTTTCTTAAGGCAGCGGGAGCTACAAAGCTCTTCCAAAGAGGGGAGAAGGCAACCCATGATCCTCTGGGCAATGACGTTCACCCTCTGGAGTGCTTTCCTATCTGCCCCTGTGCAACTGGGTTGCACTGCCCCTGTGCAACTGCAAACCATAGAGAGGTGCAGTAAGTTAAGATACTCTTAAGATACCGTAATGACAGATTAGTTTAGTTTACTTTATTGTCATTACCCCTCGTACAATGAAGTTAAATTAGTTCAGTGCTGTCAGAAAAACAACATAGATGTGACACCAGGGTGAATAATTTGAGGGTGTATGGCAGAGGTGGTATTCAGCAGGTTCTGACCGGTTCTGGAGCAGTTTGGAGAACCGGCAAATCCCGCCTCTGACTGGCCCCGCCCCCATCTCTTCTCCGCCTCCCATTGAGTCCCAGTTGATTGGCTGGGTCTCCTTTGGTTGCCCTGCACAGGAGAACTGAGCTGGAAAGCAGGTTAGTGGGGTGGGGCGGGAAGGGGGATTTTGCAGTATATCTTTCCCCTGCCACGACTACCAAGCCACACCCACAGAACAGGCATGATATTTTTCCGATTAAAATCGGAATTCCGATTTTTTTCGGAATCGCCCGGGCGGTGCGAGCAGAGCCCGGGCGAGCGGCGGGCGGTGCGAGCGGAGCCCGGGCGAGCGGCGGGCGGTGCGAGCGGCGGGCGGGTCGGGCGGGCGAGCGGCGGGCGGTGCGAGGGGCGGGCAGTGCGAGCGGCGGGCGCACGCGGCGGGCGGGCATGCGCAGTGGGCAGGCGATTTCTTGGCTCGTGGTGGGGGGTCTCTTTTGGCAGGCCCCAATTTTTTTTTCAGAGGGGAATATCATGCCAATTTTTTTTT